>JAWWTY010000002.1:161304-408625 GCA_035222235.1 Margarornis squamiger
TTTTGAAAGCTCTTCACCTACCATCCATTTTTAACTTACATGAGAACACACCATACAGTGACTGAAAAGAGTTTTGGGGTTGTGGTTTTTTCGCCTTTTCTTATTATTAGAAATACTATCTATTAGAAATTACTAGAAAATACTAGAAATACTATCAGAAATGCTCAGAACATAGGATATTCCATTCAAAATCTTTAGATAAACATATCTAATACCAGTCTGCACTTTAATTCACTCTAATAGAGCTCAATTACAAAAAAAAAAAAAAAAAAAAAGAGAAAAAACCTACTATTTGGGTTTTGGGTTTTTTCTTTTCTGCCTCACCATGCTTCTTGTTCACCACTTCTTCCAGCTTCTTCTCATCCCAGTTGTCCATTGTATCTAGAAAAAGACAACAGATGGTTTCACAAAAATTCCAAATACTAAACACTGCTGTCAGTGGTTTTCTGCCTGGTAACAGTTTTAATATGCAATTCTTATATTTTAGCTAGCTTATACAATGGAAAATAAATTCAGGCTCTAAAAGTTTATAAACTCTTCTACGCTGCTCACAAGACAACTTCCTTAGAAATTTGTATTTTGAAATGCATAGAAAATGTTTCAGCTAAAGACTAAATAATGTGTTATTCCATTTGTACAGTACTGAGCGTGGACAAGGGAAAACAAGAAAAAGACAACTGAAAAAAGGAAAGGTTAGAGAGTAATGTCCAGAAGTACAGATAATACAGTTTAAGGACTGAAAGGGACAATACCAAGTCATCTGTGTTGAAGATAAAAGAAGGTTCCATCAAAAGAAGCACCAATTGTAACTAGTAGTGAATCCCATCATATACATTGATGACAGAGACTGAAATTCAAATAAAGGCTGAGACATGAGGAACTGTGAAAAAACAGTTCTATAAAATCTCTAATCCCTGCTAAGTGAGTAAAATCCAGAGTACTCGGCCAACAAATCATTTGGGGAGAGAAAGTCACAGAAAAAATTCCCTAGTGTCCCTAATTCTAGAGCTGTGCACACTTGGGCAAACAGTAGTAACAGTTCTGGAAGGCAACTCTGGTTACTCATTACACTTAATACTTTTGCACTTCCCTTCTCTAGAACTGAGAAGAAAACAGCAACTACCAGAAAGATCAAATACTGTACCACTTGGTGCTTGTATGACATAACACATTACGGCGCACAATTTAAAACCCACCACTCAACATCACCAGGCTGTACTTCTCTTTCTGAATAAAGCCTAAAGAACACCTGTGAAAACTGTTGAAAAAGCAAGTTTCAATGTTGTTCAGAACTTGGAACACAGTGGGATGGGTTGCCTTTGCCACAGACCAGGCTCTTTGGGATCATAACCTCAACACAGAAGACCCTTCATCTTAAAATGCCAGTTTCAGATTCAGAATTGCTTGGCAGTAATTTTCTAAAAGTATTCTACCTTTTTCAAGGTCTTCATCTCTTGCATCAATGTAGACGCTCCGTTTTTCACACTTCCTTTCCAAAGACAAATCATGAGAAAACTTGCACTTGTCTCCTTTAGTGCACTGTCCTTGCTTGAAGAAAGCACAAACTACTGATTTGGGGTCAGCACCTGAGTGAAGAAAGTTTTTATATTTTAACACTATTTTTAAGCAAAAGCTGCATATTAGAAATTCTGAGAACAGTATCAAGGAATTATAGAACTTATAAGACTTATAGAGAATGAAAATGCCTTTCTAAAATAACATGAACACATCATCCTTACTTTTATTGCATGGGATTTGCATTAAGTATCAAAGCTGGCACTTGACTGTTTAGAGAAATATGGACAGCAGTGTGCCTGAGCAAATTATTTATTTATGTTATACAACATGTAAGAGATCCCTCCGTGCAACTTCTTCCCTATACAGTAAGCTGTTCTTGCCTCAAATACACAATAAAGCATCTTCTCCAACAGATCAAAAAAGCACTATAAAAAATTATCATACTTTAACCTGCACTCAGACCACTTTAGAAATAAGATGGTTGTTCACAGTCCCCAAAATCAGCAACTTTTGTTATAGTACAAACAATTCAATAAATCTAACTACAGTTTAAGTAAAAATCATGCCACTAAAGAATTACTTGACCGTTAGGAGGTCATTAGGAAAACCAATGAAAGCAGGTAGAAATGTATTTATGAGACATGACTAAATGAGAAATACTTGACTAGTAATATTCATTAAGTACCCATGTAAGATTTTAAACTCTAGTTTTTCATTTGCTGCTTTCACTCTTGGTGTGACTCACCAGTGACAAAAGTATGTACAGCAACCCCTGTTTAAAATGGAATCTAAAAATCTGGGCAATATTAGTCTTCTGAAATAACTTGAAGTCAAAACCTACTTTATTTAGAGAAAGTTGACCACTGCAGATCATAAAAACCAAACTGCCCTTTGATCACAGGGAGCAAGTATCAGGTCTGCTTTAAAAACAAACATGGAAATCACACTGCTTTTGTAAAAAATTATTGTACATAATTTCATGTGTTCCAGAATACGAATAAAGAGTTGAAAACATTTAGCTCATTCCTACAGGTATTATATTTTCTCCCACATGGCAGCCAGCTACAGAGGTTCCTAGAAGTATCAAAGACAAAAGAGTGTGATAACAAACTTAGATTTCATCACAAAACTAGTTTGTTCAAAAACCAAGCCCAAGACAGACCACACTTCCAAAAGCAAGCACTACTGCAAATTGTGAGGTTGGATAGAAGGAACTGGAAAGTTTTTACCGTTCTGATTTGAGTACAATTTGCTGTGAAGATGACAGTTATCATCTTATATTCCTTGCAATACCTGGATGTTCACACATGCCTGAGGAGACAGGCTGCTTTAAATATCACTGCACACACAAAAATCATGCCACACATACAGAAACATCTAATGAATGAACGAGAAACAGCAAAGTATCTTCAGCTGCCCGGTCAATATCAAGGTAGCTTTTGATATTCTAAGGGTCTAGTGACCAGATGACTTCCTAAAAAGATCTCAAATCATTACTGACTTGGTGCACTAGATGGGGAAGGAAACAGTCACACCTACTTTATTAAAATATCAACTGGTGGTTTTCAAGGGTTATTTTACCTCAAGCAGCCATATGAATAAGAGAATATAAACAAAGAGAAATCAGTTAGTCATACCTTTGCTAATTTTCTGTGCAGCGACCACAGGCTTGAAGAGCTCATTTAATTCTTGTAATTCCTTTTTCTTGTCTTCTTTTTTTAATTTCTTCTCACTTTCTGTTTGAGCAGCCTATAATGACCCCAAATTCAAAGGTAAAAATAAAAAATCAGAATGCCAGGACTCACTTCACAAGAAGTGCATGTTAAAATAGTCAAACATTCTAAATTAGTTTACAAGGAGAGGAGGGAAGAGGCTGTGATCTTTGAAAAGCTCAGAATTGCTGCCCTTGTGTGCACAGCCAGTGCCCCCTTAGTGGAACTGACCTGTCACACAGGAGGGACTGCAAATCTGTCAGAGAGGTGGGATACTGGCAGGTACCTTTAGTGCCACAGTGACCTCTATTGCACCTTTTTGAGGTAGGAAAGTCTCTGAAAGGCATTGAGATTCGTTGCTCTTTTGTAGTGCAGCTACTCAATGCAGTGTCTTCCAGATCTGTGCAAAAAGCCTCTCTTTAATCCCCTACATGCTGCTCTGCTCTTTCTCTTCATGTGTGAAGGGTAAGAGGAAATAGCCTCAAGTAGCATCAGAGGATGTTTAGATTGGTTACTGGGAAAAATTTCTTCTCTGAATGGGTGATCCAGCATTGGCACAGGCTGCCCAGGGAAGTGGTGGAATCACCATCCCTGGAAGTGTTTAAAAATGTATGGGTTTGGCACTTGGGAACATGGTTTAGTGATGAACATGGCAGTGCTGGGTTAATAGCTGGATTCGATCTCAGAGGTCTTTTCCCCCCTTAAGGATTCTCTGATTATTTGACTCTTATCCTTATGGGAAGCTACTGAGACTAACACCACTATACAAGCATGTGGGATACTTTTTTCTAAAATATAGCGTAATATTAAAAAAGGATCTTGGTTCTTACAGTGAATTTCTCAAAAAACACCAAACTAGAAGGGAATTAACAGCTTGGTCAGTTTTCATACCAAAAGTTCACAAATGCTATTTTATATAACATGCAGACCCACACGTGTCAACTACAGAAAGTAGTACTTAAAGAATGCTTTTGTTTCATGCTAGGGTTCTAAAGGCATGAAGATGAAGCTTCTCTTAAAAAACTCCAAAGCCAACAAAACCCAACAAAATTCCAAAAAGCAAAAAACCCAAAAAATACAAAACAAAACAACAAACCAACAGAAACCCCCTGCAAACACCTAAGCCAAAATTTGGACAGCATTTTCATCTCAGGATACAAGGAAAATTCGTTTAAAGACTTCTTTCTTTCTGAGGGACAACTCTGACTGAAAGCTATTTTATAAGGTAAGAAAGGTATAATCAGATTTAAAAATTTGCTTCTGCCATCCAACATTCAATAGCTACCAGCATTTAAGAAATAAGTTATTTCAGGGTGGCTAATTGACAGACTGGCATTCCTGTACATGCCACAGATCCGGGGATTTCATGGACAAGTTTCAGAAGAACTGTTGGAATACCACTGAGGTTTTTTCAAGGGACATCAAGGAATCTTTTCCACAAGACATTACTAGATCTAGTGACCTGAACATCAACTTAACTTTTCAAATTGTACATGACATCTGTGAGTTCATCCTTATGTTATTAAGGAATCTATCATGACATCATGAATTTAGCTGACAAAATGTAATTATTCTACAGGCTTATTCATAGAACAGACAGCTCTGAAAATCATTAACAACCAGCCTCCCTAGCACTGTATGAATAAGAGACCTGGATAATTTCCAGTATAATATTTCCATTAAATCTATGTTTTCCGATTAAGTATAATCTAACCACTGCATTTCATTTTATTTCATCATACAGAAGAGCCAAGAAGCACAGTGGCTCAAAATTTCAGCTTCTTGGGCCAAACAGGTCACCAAATATTTGCAGATTTGTCAGACTTGTTTCCACTTAAAATTACAATAAATACTTTCTTAAGAAGAAGAACAAGCACATACAAGCTTATACTTTTTTATCTTCCCCCAACTCCAGTTTTAGTAACAACTATTCTTATTTTTAATTGCTCTCTATTTATCAGATAAAGTGGGAATTAAAGTGAAAAAAGAGAAAGAAGGTACAACTGTACTTAGCTGACAGCCAGTATCCACAATTTAATTTCAGGCATACCTTAAATTTAATTGTTACTATCAGAATACTATGTAGACAAAAAACCACACCCCTATTAGGTGAGTTTGGTTGGGGTGCATTTGTTTTCCCCTTAATATAGAAAAACTAAAACAAACCCCCAAAACAACAACAAGCCCCCAGTTCTGTACTACCTTTACGCAGGTACAGAATTCTTAGTTAAACAAGCTTTGGAAGACTACGAGTTAGTTTGATCTGTGCCAGTCACAACAACATGAGGCAAGGAACAGCTCGACTTTTTTCTGCTTCAGTACATCACCACCTGCATGTACAGAGAAAGATCATTTGACCATACAGTGGAAAACACTGAACAACAAATGCTTACCTGCCGTGGATTTTGCTGACCAAACTTAACCTGGTGAGTCACAGCCTTGATAAACTTCTGCTGCTTTGCACCTTTTTTATTCTTTAGGCCAAATGTTTTGTCCTAAATCAAGAGATACACACAGCCACACGAATTAAAAACCAAAATGAAACAAAACAACAAAAAACCCCACCCTTGCCACTCCTTTCAAGTTTTCAGTAAAACAGAGATCATTTCCTCTAGAAACACGAGCAATCCAAGAAACAGTATGGCCAAAATGCAGAGTCTCTTTAAAATAAACCTTTGACAGAGCCTCCTAAATGCTTCTTTCACGTGAGCTCTGGCTTTTATCACCAGGCTTCCTCGTGTCCCAGTATCAGTGTCCGTGTGTGCACACAGCGTTCTCAGGCCTCTCAGGGCAGGGGACAAGATGGTTTTGGAGACTACCCAAGTAACATCTGAGGAAAATATGAAGATGGGTTAGTCATACTTTTTTCCTTCTATCTACCTGAAATCACATATTACTTCTATCTTCAAGTACTCACATATGTGATGTATGTTATGCAGATGCCTATTACCACATGTAACATGTTACTTATTTTCCAGTATTTTAAGCTTTTAATTTTCTAACTGTAATTTGAAGTTGTCTTTTCTCTACATGAAGTCCTGACACGTGTTTCTACTTCCTAAACCCCACTGCCAGAAGTCTCTGTTTACTGCCTGAACCAACTCTTTGTCTAAATCTTCAGTTTTATCGATAAAGAGAAGTTTCTATAACAAACCTAGTAAAAATTACTTACAAAAAGACCCAAACAAACAGCTCACTTTCACACAAGCATTTGAGGCATCAATTACTTTTTCTAACTGAAATATCTGCATTAAAAACTTATTTGTGCCTTTGATTCGATACCAATATTTTTTCCATCCAGAAAAAAGTCACAGATGTTCATCCAAGGGTAATACCTTGGTTCAAACATACTTTTGAAAGACCTAACAACCCCAAAATATATGATAAAATAATTACAGAATAAACAGCTTCAAATTTCCAGAGTCACCCTGTTTTCACTTGCAACATATTCCCTATCAACACCAGCTGGTCTTCTGTTACTTTGTGCTAATTTGGGAAGTCAAAATAATTAGTTGGGGGAAAAAAAAAATCTATCATTCACATGCTTGATTTCCACTGTAAACACCACATGGAAAACATAATCCCTCTGTATTTGACTTGTACAGTAAATTACTGTTAACAAACAAAGCAAGCTTTTCCCTTTACAGCTGCATTTGTCTGTAATAAGAAGCAGAACTTTCCTAGGCATCTGTATTCAGCAAGAACCTCAGAAACTCCAAACCCAGAACACAAGACCAACTAATCTAACCTCATGTTTCCAAAGAACAGAGGAACAACATCCTGCAGCCTCAGACGTTAACACTCACTCACATGGACGTTCTGCCTTAACAGCTGAGAAACTACTGCTTTTCATGTCAATAAATGCAGGCAAGTATTTATTTTTCTCCAACTGCTTTGCTTGTACTCTCAATATAAATTCTTTTGTTGTCAGCAAAAGGTTGGTGTGACTGCCCTAATAACTACGACACACATACAGACATCCCTCCTGCAGGTTTTTTTTCCTAAAAATCTGGTCAGTTTCTTAAAAAGATGGTCAAAGTCTAACAAAAAGCCGCGAAACAAACGACGGCCGTGTTTCAAACTGAGCGAGGAACCACAGAGTTGTGAGAGCTGGAAGGAACCTCTGGAGAACATGTGGCCTAACCCCCAAAAAGCAAAACCTAAACCCCGGCGAGCCGGGCTCGGGAAATACAGGAACACGGCGGGCACGGCGAGGGATGTGTTGGAAAGGGAAAGGGGAAAGAGGGCCCAGCGCTGCTGTCAGCTCAGGGTCGGGCAGACACAGCTCAGCCCGGCAATTCCCAGGGAACACCCCCGGGGCAGAGCGCTCCGGCCGGGAATCCATCGGGAGCGGGGCCTCCTCACCTCGATGATCTTCTCCTTCTTCTTCTGGTCCGCCTTCTTGCTGCCCCCCGCCGGCTGCTGCTGCTTCTTGGGGGGCATGGCCGGGCGGGGCGGCTCCCGCCGGGGGCTGCGGGCCGGGAACGCGCCGGGAAGGGCTCGGGAAAGGCTCAGTGAGGGCCGGGCCGGGCAGGGCTCGCGAAAGGCTCAGTAAAGGCTCGGTGAGGGCCGAGCCGGGCCGGGCCGGGCCAGGCAGGGCTCAATAAGGGCTCGGAGAGGGCCGGGCAGGGCTCGGGCAGGGCTCAGTCAGGGCTAGGTGAGGGCCGGGCAGGGCTGGGCTCAGTAAGGGCTTGGTGAGGGCTCGGTGAGGGCCGGGCCGGGCCGGGCCGGGCTGGGCTGGGCTCGGTGAGGGCTCGGCGAGGGCCGGGCCGGGCTGGGCTCGGTGAGGGCTCGGTGAGGGCTCGGCCGGGCCGGGCCGGGCAGCGCTGCCGCCGCCGCCGGGAGGCGCTCCGGGACCCGCGGGGCACGCCGGGAAGGCGCGGAGCGGCCAATCGGCTCCCGGCAGGCAGCGCGCGCCGCGTGACGTCACGCGGAGGGAAAGGAGGGGATGCCTGGCCTCGTGATGTCACTGAGAGGGAGGTATCGCGTGATGTCACGGAAGGGGCGTGGCGTGTGACGTCATGGAGGGGCGGGGGCATGGGGCGCCGCAGTGGGAAAGAGGCAGTTTTGTGAGCGGAGCGGGCACAGGGCGCGCACGGCCCCGGGAAAAGTGCCCCACAAAGCCCAGCTCAGCCGGCACCGCCATTGCCGCACGGGGCACCGAGCCGGGCAGAGCCCCGGGAGAGCCTGCACAGCCCCTCGGGCACGGGGGGCATTGTCCTGTGCGGGATTGCTGGGAGCTGGGAATGGGATTGTCGGGAGTGTCCTCTGCAGGGCTGGGAACTGGGGATGAGATTGTAGGGCATGTCCTATGCAGGGCTGGGAACTGGGAATGGGCTTGTTGGACATGTCCTGTGCGGGGCTAAGGGTTGGGAATGGGATTGTCGGGAATGTCCTGTGTGGGGCTGGGAACTGGGGATGGGATTGTACAGGGCTAAGAGCTGGGACTGGATGATCCATATTTATGGCCATAAACCAAAACACAAGGAGTTCCACCTCAACACAAGGAAGAATTTTACACTGCAGGTAGCAGAGCACTGGAACAGGCTGCCCAGAGATGCCATGGAGTCTCCCTCTCTGGAGACATTCCAAACCTACCTGGATGTGTTCCTGTGTCACGTCCTCCAGCTGGCCCTGCCTTGGCAGTGGGGTTGGACAGGATGTTCTCCAGAGGTCCCTTCCAACCCTGACGATCCTGTGATTCTGTGATCCTTTGTGGGTCCTTTCCAACTCAGAATATTCTGTGATTTTGTGATGTGTTTTCCCTCTGAGGGACAAACCTTTCTCTAAAGGCAGCCTGTGAGACAGCCACGGGTCTGGGCTCTGATCGGTGCACTGACACCCTTGCCAGGAATTCCCGGGAGGGGATTTGGCAGTGCAGGAGCCTGGGTGTGTGAACATGAGCTATTACAGCCCAGGGAACTGTGCCAGGAGCCATCCCCTGGAAACAAGCAGCCTGGCTGTGTGCAGGGGGTGCTGCGCTTCAGGGAACGTGGGTCAGGTCTGAGTGTGTGAAACTGGCTGCCTGCCTGAGAGAAGACAAGCTTTCCATCTGTCCATTTCCTCTCAAAGAGCCAAGACTGGGTTTGGGTTGCACCAAGGATGGCACAAATCTTTATGTAGAAAAGGTGAAACAATCCCAAATTGACTCCAAATGCCCAAGTAGGGTCATGATGTGATACGTAAGTCCCATGGGGTTTCTTAGCCTTGATGTGCACTGCTGCTTTCTCATGCTGTGGCTTGGATGCACATCCTCAGAGCATGCCACAAGCGTCGTTTTCACTTTGGTTTCACAGATCTTTCCTTCCCACACATGTAGAAGTTTCTACAACAAGAAGAAATGCAAAACTCGGGTCCTATGTTCACTGTTTGTGGGTGGTACCTGGACAATAGAAAAAAAATGCTTTGGAAAAAAAAAAGGCAAGTGGAATGTATAGGGGAACATATATTATCCAGACTTGCCAACTTTTGATTTCTGAAAAATGTTCAAATATCAAAATATTAGTTGCTGATAACACATTTTAAGGTCCGTTTCAACCACTTTATCATTTTGAGTGAGGTGCTCCAGTCTTGCTAAAATGGCTGTAGTTTTATACATTGTACATGTAGTAACGCTTCTGTTTCTCACCAAGTTTAGTAGTTTCTGGTACAATCTGCATCCAAAAATATTTTAATAACAAGGCATATTTTAAAAATTGTCTCATGGACCAGAGGTTAAAAACTGGACTATACTGTAAACAAACAGCAGGCTGTTCCTAGAAGACTTTCAGCACCCACAGATCCACGACACAAAAGATCCAATGAATTCAATAAAATATCCTGATTTTCAGAGTGCTTAGCTATATAACCATACCAGCCATTTGTCACACATGTCACTGCTTGTATGCTCAAAAAGGGATGGAATGTTTTGGTTCTGCAGTTTGGATTCTACGTATTCTGCATAATACCAGAGAACAGTTTCAGGTTTTATTTTTAAGCGTGATTAACATAGGTGCTTGATTACATGGGGTGAGATTTGTAGTAACTAGTTATTTCTTGATCTATCAGCAAATACATGGTAGCACACAGTGGTGGGAACATAACACAGGGGGAATTCAGTCTGGAAATGTGCCTATTTTGTTTGAGCTATTTGGACAACTAGCTGCCTTAACTCAGTCACACTCCCACTAATGTCACTGTGATTCCTCTCTATGATGAGCCAGGCCATAATGTTTTCTTCTCCTGTGAAATACATTTCCTTTGTGGCATAATTCATCATATCTTCCAACTTAAAGAAGAAATTATTCCCATGTTGTTGCCTCCTCTCATTGTGATCTGAAAAAAATAATAGAAATGAAGATTATTATAAATACATAATTAACATATTAATCCATCTAAGCCTGAAGAGCAGTATTTTATTTCTATTTTCTAGGAATTTAAGCAACTTGGTTCTAGTTTACATCCAGCATTAGATTTAGAACTAGCTGAAGCTAAAATTATGAGCAAACACAAGCCAGTACTATCTACAATATTTCATTTAAAAAATCCTAGATAACCATAGAAGTATCAGGCTTATCATGACTCAAACATCTTGACTTTTTTCCACTTTCTTTTCCATACCTCAAAAATTAAGATAATTATTCTAGTTCTAACGAATGACAAGTGGATAATTAACTTCAAGGTGTTTGTGGGTAGTCCAAGAGCCCATTGTACGTTACTAACATTGTATTTCACTATGGTACATGTGCATCTGCCACAATGAAAGATACAAACCTGGTTTAATCCATTGTACTGTTCTTCCACCACAAATAAAAATCTAGCCATATATTTATGCAAAGTGAGAAAATAAAGCAAGCATGAAACTACAAAAAGTACAATCAAAGAACTGCTATTTGCATCCATATCAGGACAAGGAGCAGTTTTCAGATCCTTCCTCCTCTGACAGAAACCATCTGTAGATTGTAACTCCTACTCACCTGAGTATTTCTTTTGCATTTGAATAACAGGACACCCCAGAAAGGACAGTCATTTTATCTTCATCTCCCCAGATACTCATTCTCACATTTGTGCTGAAACAACATTTTAAGGCTCTGACAGAATTTCTTCAAATTGGGGTTGTTTAGTGTGGGAAAAATAAAAAGGACTTGGGAGGACCTTATGCTCTGCAACTACCTGAAAGTAGGTTGCAGACAGGTGGGAGTTCATCTCTTCTCCCAGGTAACAAGCAATAGGGCAGGAGGAACTGGATATTAGGAAGAATTTCTTTTCTGGAGCAAGCAGAGTCACCACCCCTGGAGAGATTTAAAAAGTGCACACTTAAAATGTGGCACCCTGGGACTTGGTTTAATGTTGGACTTGTTGATCTTAAGGGTCTTTTCCAACCTAAATTATTCCATGAAACTGAGTAAAGGTTGAAATCTGATGGACAAAGCCTGACAAAGACAACATGACTGTTTCTCCTCCTTTCAAGAGGCCCTTTCTAACACAGCCTAAAAACATACAGTGACCTCTTCAAGTCATGGCAGCTTTCTTCAAGCTGCCCCTGCTTCCAGTGAAGGGTTTTATAAGCTAAAACCTCTCTTAATTGGTTAAGTCAGCTGGTGATATTCTGGATAATGGTGGGAGCCACCTGCATAACAGCATGGATAAGTTCATATAATGAGGGCAAGGCAGGATATGCAGTGTTCTTGGGGGAGCAGTAAATGGTCTGAATTCCCTGTTGGAAATTTAGTGGAGGGGGGGGGGGCATTGTGGTGACCTTCTGCCTGTTAATTTGTGTATAATTTCTTTTTGCTTATGGGAAAGTCTGAGGAGAGGATGGAATGGACTTATGAAAGTCCATGGCCAGGAGCCCAGGATGTGCCAGGCACCAACATGTTCATGTGACTGTGTGAATAATGGGTTCCTCTCCTGGGAATGGTTGGTATGGTAACAGTGGGTTACTGGAATGTTTGGGGTGACCACCCATTGTCAACCACTGGTGCTGGGCATACCCCAGAGCAGCCTCATGGCTGAGTGTGGAGGGAGCCCTGAGGAGGCTCTCCAGGCACAAAATGGGATCTCCTGCCCCAGGAACCCCTTCAGCAAACAGGGCTGTGGCTGTGGGTGAGTTACTTGTACCCTGTGATCAAATGAGGGTTTTAAACTCCTAACTCTCTGCTTTTTCACCTGTTTACCCTTAAAATGTTAAAGGTCCTTACAGAAACAGCCATAAGGTGTCACAATTGCCTCACGTTCCAAGAGTATGTTGCAGAAAACTATCTCACTTGTACAGTTAAACTCTATTGTCGCTTATAGAGTGATCACAAGGGTTCACAAGTTGCAAGTAAATTCCTGGGAAGTCACGTGGTTGCCATATACATGTATAGGAATCTTAAAAATAATTTTTAGCTTTAGGACATGGTCTTTTCGTAGTTGAAATGAGGGACAGAGAAGAAAGTGGCGAGCCTCTTGTAATATAGGAAAAGTAGTGAGTGTTTAACAAAGACTGTAGGATTGTGAGAGATGTTTAGCCAGGAAGATCCAAACAGATATAAACCTGCACTTTATTCCCTGGTGGGTTTTTTTTCATATGTCACATACTTGGAACTTAATATTTTGTACATGGAAAGATAAGAGGAATGGTTTGTTAGACCTTAGAATTATTCCAGTAATGCTGTGGATTCATTTATGAAAATTATCAGCATCTCCAGTTACACAATGTAGACATACATGGATAGTGAGTGCTCTGCACTTTCTTTAGCCTGAGCTCTAGCTGGAATGAATTTAGGTGGCTTGGAGATGATTTCAAACAGCAATAAAATTGTATGTTTTACTTTGATATACTTTTAAATCACATCCAGTAGTATGGTTGGCAGAGTAAGATGTGAGAGATCTGAGATCAAAGCCTCATTCATTGGCTTTTTGTGCACTTGGTACAGGTTCATCCAGGCAACTGCACTGCATGTGTTGGAACTTGGTCCATGTGTGTGCATGCAGTGTGTGTATAGCCCTGTTCTGAGCTGGAAGGGGAAAGAGACGAAATAAGTACACTTTCTCCTCATGTATTTATGCTTCTTTTTCCTAAAGTAAACTTTTTTCACATGCATTCAAACACTTGAATAAGCCACTGAGCTATCATGTAAAATGTGGTTTATTATGCAGCATTTGTGAGTTTGTTTGAGAACGTGGATTAGGGTAACCAGTAACCACAGTCCTGAATTAGCTGCAATCTTTCTTTTGTATTCACTTTGCATTGTAGGAACATGAACTTTCCAGCAACAAGCTTTGTATCTTTCTCTTCGTTGTTCTCAATATCAGAATGATAGAAGAAGTAGATCTAACATTGGTCCTGTTGTGATTGTTGTTAAGTGCAATGGGCAGTTCAGTGGTGACAGTAAATTTATTCCAATGGAGAGGCCGTTTTACATAGTGTTGTATATTGTAAGATTGAGGTAACAATACTCATAAGTTGATCTAGTGAAATTAGCTGTGAAGATGCTCCAAATGAAGGAGGAGCTATTCCCTTTTCCCTTAAAAGAGAAAAAGAAAATCAAGGTGGTAGAACAGTGTCCAGAGAGGAATGAAGAGCCTGAGAGGAAGTTGGCAGCAGAATGAAAAGCGTGCGTTTTACTTGGGTCTTGATTTTTGCTGCCTGGTGAGAGCCTGTTCCTGTGGTAACCATGGGCTCACAGTTCGGTTACCAGGAGACAGCTGTGGTGGCAATATTTGAGGTGACAACCAGTTACTGTGGGAGTAAAGGGTTCGTCTCCTGGGAATATTGGGGGTGACAGCCCATTGCTGTGGTCACAGTGGGTTACTGGAATGTTTGGGGTGATAGCCCATTGCTGTGGTCACAGTGGATTACTGGAATGTCTGGGGTGACAACCCATTGCTGTGGTCACAGTGAGTTACTGGAATGTCTGGGGTGACAGCCCATTGCCAGCCACTGGTGCTGGGCATTCCCCAGAGCAGCCTCATGGCTGAGTGTGGAGGGAGCCCTGAGGAGGCTCTCCAGGCACAAAATGGGATCTCCTGCCCCAGGAACCCCTTCAGCAAACAGGGCTGTGGCTGTGGGTGAGTTACTTGTACCCTGTGGCCAAATGAGGGTTTTAAACTCCTAACTCTCTGCTTTTTCACCTGTTTACCCTTAAGATGTTGACTGCTTCTCCCAGGAAGGTCAGAGACTTCTTCTGAAATGGATTCACGGTCCCTGGTAGGATCTTTTCTCTTTTGGGAAGTAGAGGGAAAGGGCTGTAAGCAGACGGCTGCCAACAGCTCTGCAATATCTCACAGTGCCAGGGTGGCTGAGACAGGAGGTCCCCTACAAGCCGTGTTAGTGGACCAAGCATGGCAGAACCCTATCCTCTGCACTCTGGGGTGCTGTGTTTGGCTAGATTTCAAGGAGAGGGTTGTGTTGGGAATGGCCTGTGCTCACCAAAAGCTGGGGCCAGCCATGTCCGTGTGGAGCACAGTGAGGGGAGGCCACGCTCGAGGCCAACACATGTGCCATTCTCTGCACCTTCCTTCTGCCTCACGTGCACTTGCAGAGGGGATTTTGGTTTTCTCTGGGGCGGGCTGCTGCCACACGGTGTCTGGCTGTGGGGATTGAAATCCCAGTGAGGGTGAGCTGCTGCAGAGCCAGCAGGGAAGGGCTGTGTGTGAACAGAAGCCTCTCCGCTGGATGCCCTCTCTGAGGGAAAATGGGCAATGCTTTCTGTGTCACACTGTTGGGCTTTTAAAAGCAAATCACAGAGGCTGAGATGCCAATGAGCTGGGCTTCTGTGGGAAATAGTTCTAGTCTGTGCTTGCGTCTGTTTATTGCGTTAGAATAACACCTTTTCAGCAGAGATTTGCAGCTGGTTGAAGCTGTTCCTTTACACACAAGGGTGAGGGAAAAGGCAGAATCAGAGGCCTGAGAGGCAGTCTGATCTCTTACTGCAGGTCTGTGCTTAAATCCTATTCCGTGACAAGGACATTGCCTTTTTCTCCACAGTGAAATTGGAATCGGGACTTAAAAAAGCATCTTGTTTATTTCTGCATTATACCAAAATATTGGACAATTAGAATGAGCCATAATTATTAGAATACTCTCTCCTTTGTTAGGGCGATATTATATTTACTGTAGTAGCAGTGTATCTGTCAAAAATATTGTTATAGAAATAACTTGCTTTCATGGTGCAATGCACTTGATAAATGACATTGCTGGTACTTCTGTGACATTTTTTTCTCAAATTATTTTTTTAGCGTTCTGGTAGGTGGAAATAAGTATTCTTTCAGCTGAAACGAAATCCTCTAAAAAGATGTTTCTGGGTGTAGACAAGCTTGACTTCTGTCACAAGGGCATTCCAGGCTAGGATGCACTGCAATTAATAGTGTTCTTTATTTTCACATTGTCTCTGAGACATGCAATAGGCTCATTGAAAGAGGCTCAAGCAACAAATAGGTAAGACATATATGAAGTATTATTAGTATTATTTCTGTCATTGTTTGCCATCATCTGGTTCTGTTCATCAACCCACAGTAGAAATGAGAAGTCTGTAAGTACACTGGATTTAAGTTTGCTGAAGTATTATTAGCATGTTCGATGCACCTTCTTGCCATTAAATGAGCACTGGTTTTCTTCACTGAATTTCCCGATGGGAAAATTTTATGATGACTTGTCACATATCTAGGCAAGTCTAAACCTAGATGGCTGTAAGAAGTAGTTATTCTCCAGTTAATTAGGATTCATTTTAGGAAGGTAGTCTGTCGTATCAATACTAATTGGATTATTAAGCAAAACACTGTGGGAATGAACATGTCTTGGTACACAAGTAGTAGAATTATATTTGTGTCTACAGCCATTTCTCAGCCACACAGTTGCTGAAGATAATTCAAGGGAGGTGTGTTGGAGAAGTAACTCCACTTTCACTAACCAGTGGTTCTGCTAATTTATACTGCAAAGTGTCTTCCTTAACACACTAGAGTTACCTGATTGATTTGCAGGGTTTTGCAAAGAGATTTGTATCTCCTAGATTTTACGTTTTACTCTCTGTTTCTCAGATTGGGCTCTTGTAAATCCATGAGGCCTTGCAGTTAAGATTGTCACAGTATTCCCCTGGCCTTTAAATCTTGTGACAAGTTGTTTTCCCGGTTACTGTCTGTTGGGATGCCCTGTTCTGTACACTCAACTTGTGCCTTCTAGCTAAGTCTTAGAGCCCAAAGTAATGCTTAAATTAGGTATGTCTTTTGATGTTAAAGGGTGTTTTTTCCTAGATTTTAGCTATTTTAGGTATTTTTTTTTCCCAGCTGCAAGTTAGTTACAGACTCTAATGTAGCTCCAATTTCCAGCCTTTCCAAAGTAGGATTCCAGTTGTACTTAGGTTTTCCATCTTATGTTTATACATTGAATGTAAAAATAATGAACTGTTCCCTTCATTTTTTACACTGCAATGAAAAACAAAAACCACAGACTCCAATCTTGTTATTGTTGGAATTGTGCTCTCCAGAGGGGCACATTTCCTCTATTTCTTGACTGTTCTCATCCCCCTTGATACTCTTCCCATTTTTTTTTTTTTTTCAAAATCCTTTTACAGTGTTCTGACTATTTAATTGGGATGTTACCAATACTGTTATCAAATGTCCCCTCCACTCATGCATTCAGCATCGCTTGAGTCTTCTTTGCCAAAGTGTCACATCAAAGATTCACACTGTACTTGAAGTACTGGCCAGAAAGTAGTTTGTAACCAAAGAAAGCCTCTTCTCATAACCAGTTGCCTTGTTTCCAGAAGAAAGTAAAAATTACATTGTATTAGCTCAGCTCACTAAATGGTCCAGTTATTCTGCATAATGGCTGCATCTTTGCCATTTACCAAACCATTCATTTTTTTCATCCACAATATTTATCATTGAATATCATTATAATTATCTGCAGTTCAACAATGAGAACCCTCAGAGAGGCTCTCTGCTGGCCTTGGCAGACAATTCTGTTCCCCACAGACACCTGCTTCTGTGAGCTCTTCTTAGACAGCTCTTAACACATGTAATGTGGGATAAAGGACTTGAGGAGTTTCAGCTTTGCAGGTTAGGAAGTCATTTGCTATTTAGAAGTCAAAAAACCTTTATCAAACATTTTTTTCACCTAAGTCTATGGTGCTTGTTAAAATGCTTTCATTGCAACCTCAAATAGTCTTACTATCTCTAATGTCCATCAGCTTATAAAGGGCAGTCCTGCAAAGAGCTTCTAAGCCAAGCACCAATGACACTGGATCAACATAATCCTGAAAAAGTTTGATGTTGCTGTCACAAATGACACTTAAAATCAGATGTCTCAAAATAATCTATGGTACCAGGAGCTGACAAGCATAGACTGTAAAATTTGAACCTTAAACAAAAGCAGCCATTTCAGTCTTAAGACTGATTAGCAATTTAAACTCCTATTCAAAATAACTCCTCATTTATTTCTTTTTTCATGTTTAGGGAATGTTATCCTCAAACAACTTTGAATTTCTAATACACAATTCTGCAGAGAGATTACAATTTTCTAGGATTCTTCTGTATGTACAGCACTAGTCCAGAGAATCCAAATTCAAATTAATATACAGAGAGAACCCTTAGGACACCACAGCTTAGGTTGGGTAGAGATAGAAAAATGAGACATAAAGGGCACAGCATAATTCCCAGAGCACAAACCTCGGAATGGCAACACTATCTAGTACAGAACCTCTGAGAAAATCCAGGCTACAAATGGGTTATTCCAGACAGGCAGTTGATGCTACAGTAGTGCAAATATGGCAAGAAATTATCCTTTCTTTTAAGTCCCTCCTTCCTGGTGTGAAAATACCTTTTTTTTAAGGCTAAAATTTTTATTTTAAAAATTCATATACCTGTATATGGCAACCATATGACTTTTCAGCAATGCTGGACCCTTGTGATCACTGTAAATGGCAGCAGAGTTTGACTGGACAAGGAACTCCCTTTTCTGGAACACATACTTGTAATGTGGGGCAATTGTGACACCTTATGGCTGTTCCTGTAACGACCCACACTAAGTCCTGAACAAGCACGAGCAGCTTAAGCGCTCTTTGGATCCCTGTAAATTAACTTACACTCTCACACGCCTTGCACAGACTCCCCTGATGCTCAAACAAAATCAGGTCAGTGTCCTTCTGCTAAAGCTTTAAGTCCCATGATCCTTTCTATATATTGAAAATATAGGATAGCCAAGACTTACCACTTTTTCAGCACAGAATTAAAACACTGATTCATTTATAGTAGAGAAGCAGTAGACTGTGCATTCAAGGACGTTCTGCTGGTCATTCAGTTCAGAGCAATGTGTGTTGTTTACAGTCCCAGGAGCAGTGAAAGGCATCTCCTGTGGGCTCTGGGGCTGTGATGCTCTGTGGTACCGCTGTGGCAGGGCCTTTGCAGCACACAGGATCTGTGCTGGTGAGCGTGTCGGGATTGCACTTCTCTATTTGGGGTGGAAAACTGATTACACATGTTTCTTACCTCAGTCACAAGGACTTGCCTCTTTTTGATTTAGGGAATTGAACTTCACAAAACATAGGAACCTGAAATTTTGGATCCTCCTTTCTTTACTTAGAGATTTAATTCAGACTATGGAATTGCCTGTCTTCTTCCATGACATTAGTCCTCTGTTGAATAGGAATTTCAAAGGCTGATGGCAAAAAGCTAATATAGTTTATGGGAATGTTGCTTTCTAAAAATATATTTTTTTCTTCCCCCTGTCATATATAATTTATGTAGAGAAAGAATGCCTTTCTCAGTAGGGTCATTTAGAAGTCACATTAAATACCCTTGTGAAAGAGGGAGAAATTAAGTATTTTCAGCCAGTTCTGTCAGCATGTTGTTCTATTCCATTACTGAAAGGAAAATGCTTGAGTTCACTAACTTGCCTAGATGCTGCTATGGCAAATGAACCTTGTAAATCCATGAGGATTCTCTGAAGCCCCCTGATTCTAGATTTCCTTTGTTTTGTTACAAATCTCATGGCATGACACCCTCTGTAGCAAAATGTATTGGAAACATGGCCCTGCAGCTCAACGTGTATTTGCCTTGTACCTTGAGCACATGTTGTGTGTATGGCTGAGCAGACCCTGCAACACCTGCCCTGCTTGCTTGGCTTTGCCCTTCATACCCTGCCCAAGCTGATCAAAACCCATTTAGGAATCCAGCTAATGAACGTCACTATATCTTACATTGGACAACAGAGCCTGTGGAGATCATGCTGGTTTCTTAGAGGGTTTATAATCAGCTTTTGATGAAAAGAGAAAATACTGCCTATTTTTAGTTATTGCTTTTAGTTTTGTTTGCATTATCTCACATACTATGAATTAAATTGTCTCCTTCAGAGACCCAGTTTATCATTTATTATTTCTGTGCCTGTTCTATGTAGATGTGGATTCTTGATGGATATTATTTAAATTTGTATTTGAAAACTGAAAAGTACTGAGGAAGCTGTTGAAATATTTTTATTAACTTATCCTGATGTGCAAGTGAAAGATTGCATTTCTCAGCACAAATACTTCATGCCTAGGCGTGAATGTTTTCATGCCTGCTTTGCAAGGTTTGGTATGCATGAAGTAATTTGGAATGGATTAAGGGGTTTTATTTGCATATAGCTCTTAGGAAAATTCTCTCTTTTTGCTCAACCATTTACAATATAAAGCTTGAATTGCGAGTATTTTTTAGTAAGGATAAATGACGAATTAACAAGGGCTCATAATTTTGAAAACATGTGATTGTTCTTGCTCTGTTTGAGTTTTGTTTAAAAATATGAGATGGAGCTGCTGGTAAACAGTCCAGATTTTAGGGTTGTGTAAAAGTTAGCCACATGAGGCAAAGATTTGGTGAGTTTTCCTCTATTGTTTTTTATTACATCATCTGGGCATGGAGCAACAACATAGATGTCTTTTCCTATGCTGTGCTGAAAAGCACACTTAGGAATGTGTTTTAAAGTTCCAAAATAATTATGGACTTGCAAGTCCCACATGCTCAATCAGTGAGTTGTATGTGGTCTACCTATGACTGGCTGTAAACACATGAATGCTACTCTTGTTAAATGCCTTGATCACTTTCAACTGAAGAATTTCTTAGAAGGAGGAACATCAGCTCAGAAGAATAACTCCCATAATTTTCTCGTGTTTGGGGGGTAGGAAGTTGCACACACTGCTTAATCCATTTCATAACACAGTGCACACTGCAAAGCAAAGAAACAGCTGTGCTGTGTTTGCACCTCTGTAGTTTATAATTTAAAATTTATAAGGAAATAATTTTATTTCTATATTAACTTGCAGTCATACTGAGTAATGGAACAAAATTGATTTCATTTATCAGTCTAACCAGAAATTATTAAGACTGTCAGGCTGATGTATAGTATCTAATCAAAGAAAGAACACCCAGTTTCTGATTAATATCATTAACACTTCAATGTTTCATGTGACAATAAATCTTCAATGCATCCTAAATTCTTTGATATTCCAGTGCAACAATAATCCTCCAGTGGATTTATTAGGATAATTTTAATATGCTTTTCTTCTCAAAGACTGTTTGAAAAGCAACTTGTAATTATTATGAATGCTGGCATTACAATTAAAAAAAGTTCTGATATATAACACCATTTTGATGTTATAAATTGTTTCACATTAAGATCAAAAGAGAAGAAAGTCAAAACAGTATCAAGGGCTGGGGACTTCTTATGTTAATGAATAATTTCCAACCCCTGGGTTGCAAATGCACTTCATTTTTTTTTTTTTTTTATTCTTTTTTTTTTTTCCAGCATAGTTCAACTCTTCTGTTGTTAGATCTTTGTACTCAAAACCTTTAATTTGGCACAAAGGGTACTAGCTTTTGATGTTTCTCTCTACTGGTAAGGACACACTGCACCCCTGATTTTCAGGATTTTGCAGTTCTAATTTCAATCCCAAAGTTAGAAATTCTGTGCAACGTAGGGTAACTCAGGCCCAGTAAAAGCAGAACTACTCTGTAAAATGTAAAAGGGCCACTTTGCTCCTCCTTCAAAAACAGATGGTTCCCAAGAATCTGCCCTGCTTGGCTATGGTCCTTACTATATTCTGACTGAGTCAGAAATCCTGGGAGAACTATTTGGGGACAGTTACTCAGACTGGAGATGCTCCTGATGGCCTGTGGTTTGCTGGTTTGCATAATACAGCCCAAGGTTCAACATGGACTTACAGTAACCATCTCTCACCACTTGCATTGGTGAAGGACTCAGTTCAAGTCTGAGTAGAGATTGTTTTCCAAGTAAAATCATTTGGCTGTGACTCTAAACCAAAAAGACTTATTATAGTCTCTGGTTTAGAGCAATTTGAAATATTCATAAACACTTGTTCATTTCCCATGGAAGTTTGAGTTCTAAGAAGAGAATGTCATATGGTTTTCCTACAAAGTAAGTTTCCAATACATTAATTTGAATTTAGAAAAAAACTGAAGTTATAAATTTTGTACTAGAAAACAACATGTTTTATACATATTCTGTACAAAACTGTGATCTTCAAATTATTTTCTCTAAGTATGTGTAGCTTATTCAAGGAAAACACTTGAGGGTGAAAGAAAAGTGCTTAACAAGTTTGTGTCTTTTGAGTAGTAGCATTTTTATGGACAAAAGGTCATTCCAAGTTCTCTTCTCTTCAAACTATTCTTTTTTTTTTCATGTATTGTTTTAGGTCAGACAGATATCTTAGAAAAATTCTCCTTGGCTGGTAAAGCCAGTGTAACCCTGGAACAGCTGAAGGGAGAAATAGTAGGCTTTGGCTGCTTGTGCATGGCTGAAGGTTGCCCAAGGGATGTTCTCCCCATGGTGCTGTTGCAGTCAGCTACTACAAATCTGCAGCTCTCTTGGCACTGCTTATTCAAGTATTTTCACTCATATATCAATGTACAGATGGTCAAGTCATGGGAAGGTGTTCCAGAGTAAAAGAAGGCTTTTATTAGCCCGTATGTAATTTTTTTTTTTTTTCACATTAGAGATATTAATGTGCTTTTATAGACTGTTTATTCCATGCTCTCTTTTTTTTTTTTCCTCCTCAAACCTCTTAATGAATTTTTACAATAGCAGAATCAAAATTGGCAGTAGGTGTGTCCTTCAGTGCATCTTAGGCTTTCATGCTCATATGCACAGATGTTTATGAAGCAGCTGGGGAAACAGGATGTGATCTACAGAGGTCACATTCAGTTTTGGAAGTTTTGAGTTGATTTCTTTCCCTTATGACTCCGTCTTGTTTGTCCAAATCAAACTTCAGACTATTGCAGTTAAAAGGCAAGTATTTTTTAACCTTTCTGAAGAGCATGATAGTGTCCAACAATTAATTTTAGTAACTAATAATGATAATATTTCATGTATCCAGGGGAATGAAAAGGCTGCATTGTGATTTGTGTAGCATGGGGCAATGTGGCAAATAGCAGTTAGAGTACAGTTTTCTTGAGATGCTTTTAAAAGCAAGATTGAGACCTTAAAACAGTCAAACATTGTAGAATTCCTTCAATATCTTTATCCTGTGAAAGATTACCACTGGTGTGGTATTCAGTGAAGTTCATGGAAACTGGACGGCTTTGCTGCCCATTGCAATAGAGTAATGAGATTTTAGTTAATCAAGATGTGGTTTTCTTTCAGTCTGGGCTTGCGTTGTTGATAAACTAATCATGTTGGAAAACAAAATGGATTCGATATTGTAAATTTTTATAAGCTGAAGCATGTTCCCTACCTTTGATTTTAATTAAGAAATATCCTACACAATATGAATAATTCTGCAGTCCATTTGGAGGCAGTGAGAATAATTCATAGCCTTCAGAGTAAAACTTACAGTTCTCATTGGATCAAACCAGAAGCGTCCTATCCACTCTATTCTCTCTCTCAACTACTATAGTTCAGAATTTCTAAAAGTATGGATGACTTGATTAAACTATTGGAGAAATAGAATAGGTATGATGATGGTGGACCAGTATCTTTTTTGTTAATTATTTAACTATGCTCCATGACTTTCGAACTGAACATTTGTAAATAACACAATCATATTCTTTAACTAAATATTGAAATCAATATGGAATGTTGAACATTATTTGAAATGCATAACCCTGGATTGTACATTTGAAGTATATGTATATAAAACTACTCCAATGACAACAGTCATGGCTGTAGTTTATAAACCAATACCTAATATTTTACAGTTAAAAAGTTTTTGGTAGGTTGTGCATTAGTTGGGCTGCAGTGGCTCTCCTTGCCCCATCTCAAATTTTTCTGAAATGATTTAGTCAAACCACTGAAGTCAAATACAAGGGAAGCTGTAGGGGTTTGCACTCCATCAGCAATAGCTCTTGTCTGTGATGTGACATAGAAATAAAACAACTTAGCTGAAAAGATTGTAATGGGCTAGGACTTGTGCAGATATGGATTTCATAGCACATCTGATCCTGTTTTGTGTTCTCTTCTTTCTGCCTCTGCTGTGTACTGCCCCCGTGGTGAAATGGTGCTGGTTTCATGACTGAGGCAGAGCAGCAGCTCTCCCATCATATTCACAGAAGTCAGGAGCAAAATCTGTATTCACTTCCATGAGCTATAAAAAGCTGATCCAGCAAAGAAACTTCCACTGATCCTTGTGAAGGGCACCTGAGCAGACTGTGAATACACACCACCTTGAACTCAAATATCCCTGAAAAAAACCCCACTTGCACTTTTCCAAAGGTATTATCTCATGAGTATGTTCCACACCAAAGCTTGTATTGCAGATAAACTCCTGATGTGCCAATACTTCAGCTTTGGTCCTGTCAGAGATAACACTTTTGAGCTGGAAAATAATAATGTGTTGCATTAATATAAACTCCAGCTATTTTTGACAGACATGGATATCTTCCCAAAAGAGAGCTTGGTCACCAAGCACTTAAGAATAGTACACACTTCCAACTGCATTCATACTCTATTTGTCAAATTAAGTGAGCAAGTCTTTGTGCGAAATAGGTTGGAAGCCTCTTCTGTCAACAGAAATAGCATAATGTTTATAAATAGTAGCTTATTAAAAGCTAAAGGTTCTCATGATTCTACACAACCAGGCAAAGAGTCACGTTAAAAATGTGCTAGGAACTAAATGGTAAATATAATAATTAAAATGTTGCATATTATGAGAAAAATTGAGGTGCCCTGGGATATTCAAGACATCAGTACATGCGGATGCCTCCACACCTGAATTGCTTTCTCAGACCTGCCTGTACAGGGAGACAGCGAACAAACAGTGGCAATTTTTTACCATGTGGCCTGATTGTCTGATAGAAAGATGGAGAGCCAAGTGGTACAAAAATTCTCCTTTGCCAACTAGTATGTGTTAGCATATTTTATGATTTTTCTGTGCTTGCCTACTCCCATTTTATTCTGCTTCTACAGGCTCTACTTCTTTTATCAAGCAAGGTTTGAAAAGGTAATAATTTTTTCAGTTCATAAAAATAGTGTCAAGACCAGAAAACATGAGTACTTTGAAGTATGAGGTGTATTGAACTACATTGAAAAAATTATGTGTTTACATTCTGTTTATCACTCATAATTATCAATCAAGATGATACTCTATATTTTATAGTACTCTCTATGGTGAGGAGATGTTTAATTATGTTGCAAATTGGTTTCTTATTTTTAATCCACTTAATTGAAATTGTTCATGGTCAGAAAAATATATAAGTTATAATGTTTCTGTATCAAACTAAATGAAAATGAAAATTAGGAGATTGCACAAGTAAATGAAAATACGCATAGGAAAAAAAAAAGCTGTGGTCTCCCAGATGATTTACGAACATACCTAAGTCTTTTTGGAATAGGCAGAAATTGAAATGCATCCCTTCATATGAGTCTGTAGCTAAAAGTGCACATAACATCTAAAGAATTTAAAGTCAAAATAATCTTTGAATAATAAGCTGCATAATCAATTGTTTAAATGAAGGAAGAAAGAGCGTGGAAACATCACACAAACTGCAAGATAGGGAGAGGGATCATGCTATGGACTGAATACCCAGAATTTGAGGTGAGAGATCACTAGTTGCAAAACAGACCTAAATCATAAAATCTATTTACAGATTTGGAAGTTGTTTCCTGGAATTAGTCATCTCTTTCCACAGTCTTCCAGGAAACCTGCACAGCCTTGTGTTGCTTTTGGGGGTGGTTCTTTAGTCATCTGTTTGTTAGATGCAGAGATGAAGAAGATTCTGCTGAGTTCTTTCAGTGAATGAAGTCACCTTCCCCTCTTTGACTTCAGTTGGTTAAGGAAACTTACTTTATATTTCTTCCTTTTTGTCTGCTACCAGGCTCCATTTCTCATTTAAATTCTGGAGAAAAACAATTCCCAGCATGCAGTAACACAAGCGGGGAGCACTTCTTGGTGTCTGAATTTGCCTGCTTAAGATCAGTATATTGTATGCTTTGTCTTGTACTAATTGCTTAGGCCTAAAACCGTCTTGTTAAACCCTTGTCAGCATTCCTCTGGTGCCTGGAGTTTGGTAAGTGTAGCTAATGAGAAATTTCCCATGTCTTGCATTAGGTAAAAACTGGTTAGTTAAAAGAATGATGCAACATGAAATTAAGGATTTGAAGGAGGAATATTGACTGCAAATTACAGTTAATATTGTATAGATTGTCATAACATCATTATCATAGCATGCCATTATGGAATTAGTCAGTGAGTCTATTAAGCTTTTCGCATGTTAGTGTAGATTGCTTTTAAGATTGTGGGTTCTTGTTTTAAAGCTACTTGACTTTCTAAATTAATTACTATTTAAAGCATTAATCTATTTCATTTACTGTTGGAATATAGGACAGTATGTTATTCTGAATTTCCATTTTTAAGGAGCAATTGTTTTTATTTAATTTTGTAAGTGGCTGTCTATTGTACATGAATGATTGTGAGACTGATATCCAGCTGAGGGAAAGAACCCCTCTTCATCTAAGTGACTGTGTGAAAAGGGCCAGCAGTTGTATATTCTAGATGCAACGGGCAGATTGAATAATTTTATTAAGAGAGTTGCATATTCATATGTGCAAATAAGATTTAACATTATGAAAATTGAAGTAGCGTTTCTTCCTTAATTATTGAATTTCTCTTCAAATCTGATAGAAATAATGCCTGAAAGTAACAGGAATATATATATATATATATCTCATATCTATATATTTTATCTTTCTAATTATATTTGGTGTTGTGTGTGTCTAGATTACTTATCCGCAAAAGTCACCTGTGAGGGGATTCACAACTATGGCAAGTAGACCTGTCTAAAGTACAAGACTCCAAAAAGATTAAAAATAGCAAGAATATTCTTGAATAATACCTTTTATAAAGCTGAGCTGTCAAACAGATATTCTCTGCATTCACTGCTTAAAATCTGCCCCTGCCTTATAATATACAATGGCCAAGTATGGATAACAAAATTCCCTATAATAGACCTTCCTTGAGTTTAGCCGGGAAATTCATAAGACCCAAATGTCATGAATGTTTCTCTGTTATTTTAGAAGTCATGATGCAGCTTTGATTTGTAATCATTGCTCAGTCATTATCTAAGCAATTTTGTCATTACCTTTAGTGAATGTCGAACCTGGCCTGGACTGTATTATTCAAACAATGTATAACCTTCTGTAGGTAATGATTATAGGCTAATTCTTTAAATACTACAGAACAGCTTAAAAATTTTTAATCATGCTGTGGATGACTTTTTACTTGGCTGTTACTTGAACAATTGTGCATTTTATGTTTAGGATATTACACTTGAGTGGAATACTTCTGTTTTTGTGGAAACTCCACTGCAATTGTAAAGCAGCTGAGGCAGAGGGGAAGCATCTTTACAAAGTTGGTGGCATCTTCTCTGTACCAATGACTTCTGCTTTGCTGTTCCATGGCTTGTAGCTCTGATGATAGTGGTGGAAATAGTGAGGCAAATAAGGGATTTTTCTCCAATTGACTCCAGGGTGCAACAAGGAAATTTTGGAAGATGCCACTTACTAATATGTAAAGTTTTACTTTCAAGAAACATTGGTATTAAAATGTTGTGCATATTGATACTTAAATAATGGTTAAGAAGTACTTTGGACTTCTCTGTACACTCAACCATATGCAGATGTTTACTCAAACAGTAGCTGTTTACATTGATGAATTAAAAAAGCGATGATGAATTACATAAGTAATGGAGGCTTCTGAAATGTACCTTTATTGGCTGTATCATAGACTAGGAAATGGATGGAGCATAGAACAGGGTTGTCACAGAATAGCAGGCTTCATTAATGGGCGATAGTCCCTTTAGGCAATCAAAATCCTGGAGGGAATCCCATACAAATGAGCAAGTTATTTAACTGACAAGAAGCTTTCTGGGCACCACAAGGAAAAAAGGCATTTACAAGAAATCAGTCAGTTGGTACATTAAACCAGTAATTAACCTCAAACTGGCAGAGGAACACATGAATGACTGTAGCTGTGAGGAAAAACTTTGCACATGATCATGAATTTCTTAAACATTTGCACTGATTAGAAATCTGGTCTATTTTCTTAGGGTATGTTTTCCTAGCTTTTCCGTATATGCAAGCAAATGATCTAGAAATTCAATGTGTGAAGTGAGATTGTTGATTACTTTCTTTGTGTGCTCAATTAAAAGTATTTTTACTGTACGGGAAGATATCTTGAAAGTTTCATGGAAGAGTATGATGAAATTCTGCAGTAGTTGTTTCCCATAAGGTTTTATCAACCGTGTCATGTAGCTGCTGTTGCCATGAATAGCTGTAAAGTGCTGAATTTTTGAATGCAAAGCAGAGTACAGTTCATGAAAACTGAGATTACCTCTATTGTAATAATTTGTCGATTTCATTGCAAAATTCCTGCAGTTTACATTTGATGGTTACTGGAAGAAGTACCCCTTTAGACTGTTGAAAATAACAAAAGAAGGCCTGTAAGTTAGTTTTGTGTGGGCACGGATAAGCATTCATGGAATAAATAAAAAGGTTATGGTTAAACACAATGAGAAGTTTTAGATACATCTATCTATCTAAAAGCTTTGGCTTTTAGGTAGTTTTCTTTTTCTTTTTTTTTTTTTGTTTGTTTGTTTGTTTGTTTTTTTGTTTAACTGATGGCATACAGTGCAAAGTGTTTTTCCAGAAAATTGACACTGTGGGGAGATAAGAGCCTTGTAGAACTGCGCTGTCATTTGCTTTTTAAACATAAATAATTCTGTATTATAGACCTTCTCTGTGGATATAAAGTTGTGTGCTGTTTTATTTAGAAGCTATAGTGACTAATTTCTAGTGTCTCTTGAAATGGATGGAGAAGAATTACATAATTTGTGACTAACTTCAAGTGTTGTAGTGCTTAGGGTTCAAGGGAATAGGCATGTAACTTGCTGTAATTCCTTACTGATTCTGTGGACACCACTTGGCATTGCAGCTTTTCCTTAGCTTGTAAATTAAGGAGTGTCAGGCCTGCCTTGACTTGCATACAAGATCAGCAGGGGACATGAGAGTGGCAAAGGTGGCAGTGACTGAGGAGGTGGGACTTACTTTATGAGTCAGCATTGCTGTGGTGCCTCTGCAGAGAGCTGGAAGGCAGAGTGCTCCTGATGGAGCTGTATTTTAGGTGGGAAGCAGAGCTTTGGTCTTGGCCATCTGCAGTCATGAAAGGCTTCATGGAAGGACCTGTTGAAGGTGGGGAAGCATTCACAGAATGCAGAAACTTTGCCTAATATGCAGTAAACAAGTATAGGCCCAATTCTTTATCCACTTTATATTTTTAAATAAGACAAAAAGTTAAAACCCCTCAAAACTAAGCATGTTAATATGCCACAAAGTTTTTCTAATTAAATATCCTAAAGATAAGTTGTAGGATAGGTTCAGTGACATTCAAACTGGTGCCAAGCAAACTAATAAGAAAACCAAAAGCTCTGGAGAGAGCAGTGCAAGTGCTAGGCTTTATGCAAGCCAGCCTTCCATGGAAGGAATGGGACAGCTAAGGATGCCAAGTGGATAAGGGCTACCTCATAAATGTGGTTCCAAATCTGAGACAGTGAGATTTTGAGAGGCTTCTCCATGCTCTGTCAGCTGGACCTCCACTAATTCAGTCTGGCACGTGTGAGTACCTGTCTAATGTCCTGTTGTCAAGTTACATGTTGTAACATGGTTGCTGAATATTAGGTTTCAAACAATTTTATCACTCTCAGGGGATTATTTTCTGTAGAATTGCCAAGGAATGTCAGCCCCAGCCATTGCCATAGTAGGAATAGACAAACATTACCATAACACTACAGGCAATACCTATCAATGTGTGTCCCTTCAATGCTGTGGGAGCAGTGTTCCACCAAACATTTTTTCCTGGTACATATGGATTTCTTTGGGTTTCTCATTTAAAACAGAGAAGGGAATTATTTTCAACCTCTGCCTAGGGACACAGGTACAACTTGGAAAATTTTAGGCCTCAGAGTTTTGTGTGGAGAGTTATAATGAAAAGTATTTTTACAAACCTAACTCTGATGTTGGCAGCTGCTCTGATTCTATAGACTCCATCCATTTGCTCAGTGCGGTGTTTTGAAAAATGCATGTCTAGCATCTAAATAATTCTGGGCTTTTTCCAAGTTCTGACTTTTTAGCAGAGTGGGAAAAAATTCTGGGACAAGTGTGATGTTTTAGTCTTGCTCTGGTTTTTAAAGTTTTGCTCTAGTATCTTTTATGTAATGTCCACTATGCCCAGAAGACCAGGGACAATAGTCTTTTTTTAGGCAGCATTCCCTGAAGTAAATGTTTGTCTGCCATATACTGGTCAAGCAGACAGAATAACCTACTTGGTTTGCTTGGTAGCTTGGAAGATAATAAAAGTGATTTACTTAAGGCTTTATTTAGCAAACCTCCAATAACTCTAAACGCAGTTACTTGAATCTACTGAGATGAGAAGTTAGATGGTTAAAGAACTGACTGAAAGCAAAACTATTGAATCCTGACCTCTTTGATGTATATGTGAAATGAGGGGAGATGGAAAGGAGGCAGCTCTTGGGAACAGAACTATTCCAGTTATCCTGTACACGCCTGCTTAAGCACTGACTTCCTTTACTCAGGCAGATAAGTCAAGCAAACTGTATGTTGCATGACATTGTATTTTCACAGCTGATTTAGAAATTGATGCCCATTTCTAGTGATCTTGTTCAGAAATTATTTAAAAAGCACAATAGTGTAGAAACAGAGTCAAGCCAAAGATGCTGTGACAGTGTTTTTATCCTTTGTCAGCATCCTCTGAGTGTCATGAGCTAAACACTTTAAAATTTACTTCAATTGCCTAAGGAATCTATTACAGGGTAGGATATCATTGCTAGAGAGAAGTTCTCTCATCTTCTGTGACTACATTCCTGTTAAATGTAGGAACTCTTTGTTATCCAGACGTGAATTGAATTGGACCTTTACAGGGCCCAGGGATCATCCATCCATCTGCCAGTCATTTTAAGGAAAAGGATTCTGGGCAGAGGGCACTTTGACTCTGCAGTAGAAAGTTTGTTTGGAAAAACTTGCTCTAATAATAAGATTCTGACTAAAGGTTTTCCCAGAGGAAGGTTATTTTATGGGAATATTCAGGTGTTCACTGCTGTGGTTGTTCTTGTGTTTGGATATCAGATAGCAAAAAGAGTAAAAAATAAGATTGCAGTAACATACATGAACTGAATTAAAAAGTACATTAAAGGAAAAGTTCAGAGGTCAAAGCTGGAAAGAGGTTCAGAGTAACCTGAAGCTGCCATCAAAGATTTTGGGGAGGAGAGTCTTAATATTTCTGAAACATGACTGTTTGTGTACTCCCTAACTAATACGTGGGGTCTGTTAGACACAGTCAGCCAGTTAATTTTTAACACAGAAGGACTTTGATGAAAACTCTCTGACACCAAGGGGAAAGAAAAGGTTATGTGGAAATTTTATATCCTAGAATCACTGCTAAAATAGAGATGCTGTTTTGTTAGTGAGAAGTGTCAGTGAAATTTAAAACATGGTGATTTTCTGAGGACTGTCATTATGATAAATTCCCTTTGTAAAATAGTTAGGTCAAAATCCAAATTGGCTGCTGTGAAGTAGCCCATTGTTCTAATACTTCAACTCTTTAGGGAACAATCCACAAAAGGGGCAACAATGTGGTGGTAGCAATGAAAGATGTCATTTGTATGATCCAGATAGAGAAAAAGGAGAGAAAGATGCTGTGAAATAGACACAATGTCTTTGTACACCCCTCGAAAGAGGTTTGTATATGATACCTAGGCAGGTGTCTGCTTTAAATCATATTTAGTCATTTAACATCAGGGTTAACATGTGGGTCTTTATTTCCAAAGGTGAATTCAGGCTTTATATATTTCCATGTCCATTTGCTTCAGTTTGGGATACAAGCCTGAGGCTGTGCAGTCTGGCCCCTGTTTGTCCCCGAGGGTGTGTGTTGACTGTTCTGTGGAGAAGGCAGGTAGATCTGGGAAATACTGAGCATTCCAGTGTAGGGGTTCCTGGTGCATATGCTGATCCATCCATCACATGGCATGGATGTGCTCAACATACTTGGTTCTTAGAAGCAAATCTAATTTTTCTAAGGAGGTGTTCTTTGTGTATCTGTTCCTCTATGGCTGGAGCTGCAAGCTGTTTAGTCTGAATAATATTAATAGAATTTTTTTTTTTTTGTCTACTGCTTCCCTCTGACTTTGTGGCATACAGCTAGACCTAAATGTCTTAATAATGAATTACTGTTGGGTAATTCATCAGCATCTCCTGGTTCAGACAGCTGCCTCCTGGAACTTATCATAATTCACCTCCATCAGTCAATACGTATAGACATTAATTGCCTCGTAATGTTGTCAAGAATACATCAGGTAGTACTGAAAGGGTATGATTGCATCTCTTTGAGCTAAGCAACATTTATTAGTGTTTTGCCCCTATTCTCACTTTACACATTTATTTTACCAATGCCATGAGCTGGACTGAGGACACATCATCAGGGTGCAATCAGGAGCAGGTCTGTCAAAGTGAATAGTAATTTCAGACTTGCAGTGTGAAAAGAGTAATTCCCCAGCAGGCAAGTCACATAAAACCAGGCACTGACAGCTGGGGCAGTAGGAATTCTCCTTTCAGTGGCCTTATTTTTAAACACCAAGATGAGAATAGAACTATAATGCTTTGCATTCTTAAAAGGGGCAAATAATGTCTATTCTCACTTTGCTTGTTGAAATTCACTCAGCTTCATTTTGGAGCACTGGAAACATTTTTGTATTTCAAAGTGTATCTGACAATTACCCAATATTTGAGGAAGTTATTCCTATTTGTTTAATGAAAATGTCTCTATTTTACATCCAAAACACTTCTGTATATTTTGTTATTTTGATTAGTGTATCGAAGTTCAGTGATACTAAAAAATGCTATCCTATTCCTTCAATGAATAATTCCACAGTAATTGCTTTTCTATTAGTCTTTAATGTGGATGCACCCCTGTCCCTATGGAAAAAATGTGTTTGAAGACACAGTGAGGTGGAACACTTGAAGGGAAAGGCTGGTCTAAATCATGATTGAAATAAATAGGACTCTTTCGCTTAACTTCAAAGAAAAAAAGTGGCATAATTAAAGACAATTGAGGGAAAGAAGGAAAAAATGAGAACCTTTGATTTGAACACGTTTTGGAGCAGAGCATGGAGAGAGATGAGAATGAGCTCTGTGATTTAAGAATAGGGAAGAGGGAACAGCAGTGTTGCTCAGACCAGATAGCTAGTACTGCAGTATAGGCAGATCTCAGTGTAGGATGATGACAAAATACACTAGAAAGGACAATATTTGAAGATTTATGTAGTTTGATCACCTTGTAGTTTGATCACCAGTGGTTCAAGCAAATTCTCTGTCAAGGTCTTGTGGGAGCTCTTTCAAGTGAAGGGAACACATGAACCTTTAACACAGTGAAGTTCCCCAATTTATTCTAAATACAGTAGAGAATTAGCCCCTTCATCATCATGTCTGGTTTTGTATCTAAAGAGAATCTCTATGGAAAAAGACTGTGGAGTGTGGCCACACTGAATGAGTCACGGCAAAGGCACCTGAAAAGCTGCAGTGGCTGATGTCGAGTGGCCTCCTTCCTCCCAGCATTTTCAGCCGTTGTTCCAGAAACCTTTCTGGGCAGGTGAGACCTTCTTTGATCTGTCTGACTAGTTCATTGGGACTCCCTGTTCCTTGGCAAAAAAGTAGGAGCTGTTGTAATTTGTCCTGATCTGTGAATCCATGATATTTTCCAAGTCATGACCATCAGTCCTTTGAGGAGGAAGGACAAATTGCCTTTCCATCCCTTTCAAGGAACCTGTATTGTCTATTGTATATTCCATTTACCTTTACTGAGAGTGAACTTGTAGAGAAGTAAGGACTTGTACGGATTTGTTGAATACTGATTCACAAGAACAGTTTTATGCAATATAAAATAAGAGTTTCACATGAGTTACAGATTCAGCAAAGGTCAACAGAATTGCTGAAACACAAAGTTGAAAGTCTCAGCTGAATGTAACAGACTGATGCTTGCATACTACAGCTAAAATACATGTACATGTCTTTCACTTTGTCATTTATCATTTTGTACTCCTTCAGTTTACCATAAAAAACCCCACAGTGTGTACTTGGAGAGGAGCCTGTTTCTCTCTAAAACAATAGGGAATATTTTACATTTGAAAGAAAAATAGCTTGTCGTTTTCTTTTTTTTTAATGACAAGTTCTTAGTTATATCAGATGACAACCTTTAATTAAAAGCTTTTTTGGAGGGTTTATTCAAGGAAGTATTACATATAAAATGTGCAAATACATGCATATTTCTTTTTAGCAATCCATTAAGAACTAAATCTTAAAGAAGAATGACCTCCCTTATGGATCTGTTACCTTTAGATATTGCTCTAAACTCACTGTAACTGTCCCATTTATGTCTGGGAGGGACACCCTGGGCTCTGGCTTCCAAGAACAACACCTTCAGTGCTTCCCCAGGTATTTTTGGCAGCTGACTCTTGGGGCCATTTAGTGATTGTTCTGCTATCTTTGGGATCCCCAAAAGGATTTTCCCACATACTTTTTCTGTTTCCTTATGGTGTTGTTTTCTCTGTCCACAATTAGTGTTTGTAAAGATAAAAAAAGAAAAGGTTTTTAAAACCTGTTTGTCACTTAATTTAATGGAGCACATATAGCTGTACAAAGTGTTTCTATCAGATTTTTTGGAAACTTCTATTTTGCTTGTCAGATCTTTGTTTGAGGGAAACTTTTTCAAACTCCTGGTTGGCCACAAGTTGTTTTTATTTCTTGGTCAGACCATGCTTGCCCTGCCTTTCTACTCATTCTCCATTTCATTTTAGGCCCTACAGGGCTAAAATTTATAGTTTTATTTTACAAATTATAAATTCTTTCTAAATATAGAAATAATATGCATATTCATTCTCTATTTGTATATAATCTAATTTTGGCCCCCACAGGGCTAAAATTTGGAGGAAGTGTTGCTCTGCAGGGAAACCTCATGTTGAAACAAATGAGGCACAGCCAATAATCAATCAAGTTGTTTTGGTTCTAAAGTGGAAACAGCTGCAGTTGGAACAAGAGCCTTCCAACAGCAGAAAGTTTCAGAGGTGCTTTGGCTGTGCTGTCTCTATGCTTTGTGGGAGAAGAGCTGCATAAGTGAGTGTGAGGAAATGATACCTGAGCTTTTTGGGTCTGTGGCTGAGTAAAATTTGATATGGCTTTTGTTGGTTTATGGAGCAAATTATTGCAGCTGATCTATAGGATACAGTGGGTTTGAAGTAAGGGCCTGGAAATGATTCTTTAGGAAAAAGTGGTTCATAAAACAAGGGCAAAACAAAATGTGTGAGCTGCTGAAGAAGATTCATGGCAGAGATTATTTTTTTTGGTCTTGATTGTTGTGCTAGTAAGTCCATGTGGTATAGTTTAAATGTTTTGGGTTTAGGTTGCTATACAGGTATAAAGTTTTTCTTGCTGTCTTTCTTGGGCAGGTTTATGGCCAGAATACTCAGTAAATATTAAGTTTTTATATCCCCACTTATACTGTTGGTTGGGGATTATTTATGGGTTTTGTTCCTGTAAATAAACATGTGCTAGGGTTCTGCATTGTGCGTATTTATCCCAAGTTGGAGGAAGCCTTTGGTATTGCCTGTATTTCTTTACCAACCAGATATAAGTGATACAATTGTTTTTTTCCTTGCATAAAGGGATTTTCTTACTCTAAAACCATAAAAAGAAATGCTTTCTTGTAAATGAATTTATACAGAACTACAACCTACCTCTTCTTGGAAAAAGTCTCCCTTCAAATTAAAGTCCTCCTACACCTACAAATGCCACAAGTTCTCTGAACCCCACGTTTGTCTCCTATTAAAAGAGTAGGGGGAGTCATTTATGAAATGTGCCTGAGTATGTATTCTTGACTAAAAACTCTTTCAAAAATTTCCTGATGTGGAAAATAAAGGTAATATCTACAACCGATTGTTGATCAAGAATAAGCAAATTAATTTGTTATCTCACAGAGCACATTTTAATGTTTATTGTACTAAAACCTACCAAACTTTAAAGGAGAATGGGTGGTGGATCTTGGGTTAGGAGTCCAGATGTGCTCAACAACAGGGGGGTGGATGACATGGTGAGCATCTCCTTCCTTTAGTTGTTTTTCTTCTTAAAAATATTCTATGTGCTGGAGAAATAAAATGCCATGTCCTGCAAGTACTTGGAATTTGGTGTTTTGTATGCTCTCTCTTGGACAGACTGCAGTAGATTGGCTTTTATCTGATGGGAAGCTGGCACTGTGTTGCATTGTATTGGACATGTTAGTTTTGGTCCCCTTGGCAGTGCATGAGCTTCTATCTGAATAAACAAATCCTGCAGGCTCATATTTATTCCTGCAGACAGGAATTAGTGCAGATGTGGACTGATCAGTATGCTTTAATGTGACACTAATAAACATCAGTGTCCTACTGGGCCAGGTCCAGGCTCCACCTCAGACAGTACTCTGTCCTTGGCACTGAATCCCACCAGATACTTAAGGAAAAGTGTAACACCAAAAAAGTGTGATAATTCTCAAGTACTGTAATAGCATCCGATTCCTGTAGCTCGGGGACTTTCTGAGGCAGTCTATGCCAATACAGTGCATCTCAGTGGATTGTGCTTCTAGGAAACAGTCCAACCTCTCCTTGAACTTTCACAGGCTTTCCACGTTCCTGTAGTGTATTTGAACAAGAGGAGAAAGTATATCTCGGAGACAAAGGGCTATCAATTAGGAATGACAAGATAAACTGAAAAATTTAGTGGGGGACACTGAAATTTGATTACAGTAACCTTGATCGTCTCCATGGATCAATAGCTGCTCCTTGAGTATCAGGCACTTTGTGGCTCTTTAGAACGAGGATAGATGGTGTTTTGATGAAGAATAGCAAACAGCAACAAAGGCAGCTCCAAGTTTTTGTATTTACAAGTGCTTTAGTCATCCGGGTTACTTTCAATTAAAACATTGGTCTTCAGTTTATGGAGGACTTTAAGCTGTTGATCATGCTTACTGTTTGTTTGTGCTATCTTGGGGAAAAGTACCAACCACTCTGTTCAGGGCAAAACCAAGATGCAAAAGCTACTTATGAACTGAGCATATTTCTCTCCTGATATTTCCATGTAAAGAATTGATCTAAAGTGGGCTCTCTTAACTTTCAACATTCTTAAAAAATGATTTTTTCCTTTTTTTTTTTTTTTTAAACTTAGCCTGCAGTAAGGAAATTTATCTATAAAAAATATGATTGCATAGAAATTGACCATCTAAAGATACAACTCTCTCTAAAGGGGACACTGACGATATCAATCCTGCATCAAGGTGGGGAAGCACAGCAATTAAAGCAGTTTTAACTCTAAGGGAGCTCCCAAAATACAACAGAATTTTCACTCTTCTTGCTGCTGATTTTTCTGGCTTGCCTTTTAATTGGCAGTAAAATACACCTGGATTTTTTTGAGTCCTGGGCCAAAACATCATCTGCTGCTTAACAGTTATGTACCTTCAAATTGCATAAATGTAAGATGCCATTTTCACTGTCTTCTGTTTTAATTTTAATTTCATCCCTTGTCTGGGCTTTGGATTTTGATTTCAGTGTGGAAAAAGGTGCAGCAGTAGGAAGAGAGGGGAAGTCCTAATTTGAGAAACTTGTGTATGGTCAGAGAAATAAGTGGCTGAGTTTTTGGTTTTTTTTTAAGCTCCTTCATCTGAAATATTTATATTTTGCATCAGGTATTTTTTTAACAGAATGTTTAAAATTAAATAGCATAGTGTGGTACTTGGATGTAAACTATTTAGCTGGTTGTCCTTTAATCCGTCTGTAATTGCTATCTCCCAAGCACAGTGCTTACCAGGTGTGATGTGTTTGTTTACTTGGCATAGTGGCCACAGTTTAATGCGGCAATCTGTTAAATGAAGCAATTTTAAAGTAGTTTAAACTGCCTGTTATATTTTTCATTGTGTGCCAAGTGATCAGTCTTCAGTATATGTCCTTTTTTGTTACCTTTATTACTCAGAACTGCTTCCTCCTTCAATCTACCTTCTTCTCTTTCATTAGGAGTGTTACAAACTTTAATGTAGACTGTGCTCTCTGTTGTAAGTACTATCAGGGATGTGAAGACAGGTTGTTTATTTCCACTGTCGAATCTCTGTTAGAGTATCTTCCAATAGGCTGTGGGTTTGCTTGCAAAACTGATGAACACTTGGAGTAGTTGCCAAAACTTATCCCTTCATGATTTCTGCTAGAAACATTTGTGTAGCCATGGAAATGACACCTGAGGAAATAAAACTAACTCTCTGGCTTACAAGGTGTTTCCTGTTTCAGGGCTGGCTTTGTAGTATATAAAGTTGCCAATAAAAGATTGTTCCAGAATTGGCTTCTCTTTTTGGCACAGATACTGGTATCAGAGCTCTGATTAAACAGTGAGGGGCTCTAGGATGGGGATAGGAAAATAAAATCTCACCACTTCAGATTTTACATGGGACTGTGGGGTCCTGAATCAGCAAGGCATGAAGGATTGCTGTTCTGTGTTGGAAAAAGCTCCTATAACTACCAGTCTCTTCCATGTAAACACTGACTTCTATTTTGTGGACACTTTAAGCCCGTCTCAATGACTTGTCTTCTGTGTACCATCTGTCCTTTGGAGGATGGGAGTGAGCCAGAGCTGCTGATTTGGGAAAAAGGAATGGGGCATTTGTATGTGCACACTTTGGATGTGGTTTCTTCCCTCCTGTACACCCTAAGGTGTACAGGAGGCTCATGTGGCTCAGCAGTTATACTTGTTCCCTCCACGTTTTAGAGTCAAGTGTACTGCAGTTGTTCTCCAAAAAACATCCTTAGTGTAAACCATTAGAAACCTAACAAGTTGCTATCCCAAAATAATATAATAATGTTGTTCTAGGAATAAACTAATGCTTTAATATGCTACCATGGCTTAAAAAGTTCTGTTTTCAGGCTGGAATTGGGCACTGATACAGTTATGTGCTGACCTAAAAACATCACTGGCCCAGCTTTTTGTCTCCTGACTTTCCCTACAACTTTTGAGAAGTCAGAGATGAGCAAGCCATCCTATGCCTTTTCCCTAAAGAGTGGAAATATGCCTGTTAACTTGCTATGAGTGGGGTAGCTCCTCCCACCGGTACACTGGAGTCATAAAGTTATAAAATGCAGTACAGATGGGTCTTGCTTTGCAGCTGTGAATGTGGCATCTCTTCAGAAGGTGTGCTATTGGGTAGAGCAGAGAAAAGAGAATGTACCTTGCTGCTAAAAGCTTGTAAACTGGAGTTATTTTTTCCACTGGCTGGCTAGAAGATGCCAGTATCTTAGCAGCTAAGAAAGCAGGGCTTGCATTTAAAATAAATAGGGAAGAGAGAGGAGAAGGCAAAACCAGAAGTGAATAAATTGCTCCTCCTGTTGCATTTGATTTGGGGGTGGGTGACTCATTTCTTGAACATTTTATTTTTGAAAGTTTGACTTGACTTGGTTAATGTCTCCTTTCCATACCTAGATTTTCTATTTTGTCTTGTATTTTTTATGCTAACTTGAATTATCATAGTGTCAAAAAGTCAGTAAGCCTTCACAGAAGTGAACACAAGTTTCCTAAGGTTTTTTTTTTTTTTGTAAGTGCCTGACTCAGGGGAGGAGGGATGGAAGAAAATAAGTTAATACTGTCACAGTTTGTCTTCTTAAAAGCTCTTGTAATGTCTTTTTTACTGCATTGATTGCTGCATTTAATCGGAGTCCAAACACATTGCAGACCTTCTCTCCAGTCTTTGGACACCTGGGGATGGCCCATTCAAAATGACCAAGTGTCTTTTGCACGGTCTCTTTCCAAGAAGCCTCTGAAGTGCATCAGAAAGCACTTTGTTTTTCCAGAAGAATCAGTACTTTGTGATAGTGTGGAAAACTTCAAGCCATTACTGTGCCAACCTAGTACACTTAGTATTTTGGCAAAATTGTTTTCTGATTATTATTAATTTTTTTTATCCTTAATGTATTGGTGTGCCTGTTCTGCTGCTGCACAAATTCATGAGACACCTTTATGAAATGCTTAGCATGGTTGTGGAAAATGAATTTTGCAGATGTGGATGGGTATAATTGCAATTTCCACTGCAATATATTTTAATCTTGTTTGTGAATATCTTTCCCCACTGCTCACCTGGCTGTAATATATACCTAACTGAGCAGTTATTTACCAGTGGCAAGTCTGTTGTACATAAACTTGGGAGACTGTATATCACTTGGCTCTGTTTACCTTTATATTATTCTGTAAAATATTCATGCTGATAATCTTTGCAGCTCAGACACACTGAAAGATGGTCTGAAAAAAGAGGGAATAGTTCCTCTGAACTCTATGGAGGCCCTCAGGAGTCATTCTGATTCATGTCTAGGGATTTCACAAGGATTTGACATGCTTGATCTTTAGTTGTAATTAATTGTCAGAGCTGCTATCAGCTTTAGAAATGGGTTTCTACTAACTGGCCAAAAATAGCAGCATTGGTCTTTCAAACTGCTGCCTTTTATGTGTGAAATCAATTGCACCAAGAGCATGTTCTTTTCACAAGTAACAAAAAGAATCCTGTTCTGTGATGTCATCTGAGTTGTTGGAAAATGTTAGCACTTCTCATTTCACAAGGCTTTTTGTACGTGGTAAGGATGCATTAAATTTAGTCACATGCAAAAAGAAATCTGCACCTGGATACTTGCTGTCAAATTACTAAATATGTGATTTCTCTACATTTTGACATTTGTTTTAATGCTTTAGCTTTATTAAGCCAGTCAGATGTTGAGAGTGTTCTTTTGCTGCTGAAAGTCCTATTGTAACCTTGTCTCTTGCTGTCAGCACACACCTGATAGGAAAAAATAGCTTGAAACTGTATCAGTCCCAAGCTTTTATTAATTATTTCTCTCTTTGTTGGGGTAAAAGAATAGTTTCAATTAGGTAAGTCTTTGTTCCTGCAAGTAAGGGTTTGTGACTAATGAAGAGAAAATGAAGGGCAATGGTGGCAACTTGGCAAAAGGTTCCTGCACCTGCCACGCTCTCACTGCAGCACATCTGCAGTTCAGATCTTGCCCACCAGTGACACCCTGCACTGCCTGAGTGTGGCTGTTCCGTGGTGGGGATGTGCACTGCAGCTTCTCCTTCATCCATGTGAAGGGAACACTGGTGGCACTCCGCTCTGGTGCACGTGCCCTTGTTTGGACTCTGACTCGGTGTGTGGTGCCTTTGGTTCTGCTTCAACCACTGGGAATGACCCATAGGAAGTCTGTGAGGCTGCCCAATTCTTGCTCAGCCCAGGGATTCTGAGGAAGTAAGGACAAGACAATGTGTTCTGTCTACATTATGTGACAGACATAAGTGATGTGTCTGCCACAAGCACATGCCATAGAGCTTGTCGGGCCTAGCAGATCCAGTCCTGGATCTTGTCCTCGGAATGTGAGAACTAGATATACACTGGTGGGATAGTGCATTCCTCAGAGGATGGAAGGTAGTTTGGCAGCTTACTCTGTTAACTCTCCAGAAATGTTGACTCTTCTGTCATCTGTTGATTTATTGCAGTAAATATACACAACATTTTTTTTTTGTCTTGAGTTAGCGAGAAATACTGGACTGTGTAGCATTAATGTGTTTGATTCCTAAGCTTTATTTGTAAGCATTTGTGGTGGTTTAGTTTTCTTGGGTTTGGTCTGGGCTTTCCCTGGTAACAGGGTTATAACTAAGGAAGTATTCCACACCATTCCTTTAGGTAATCAAGTGTATATAAGACAAGCAGGGGAGGTTCCTTGCTCTCTTCCTTTCGGGTGCTTGGAGGACAGCAGGCCTCAGTGTGTTGTGGCTTCACTCTTATCTGTGTGAGCTGAGGCCGATCTGAGAGCTGGTGTCAGAAAGCTGCCTGGAGGTGGAGATTTCTGCTGTTGTCTTGAGGGAAGCTGGTGAGAATTTATTGTGTTAGTTACTTTAATGAGCTATTCCCTGAGTTTTTGAGTTTGAATATCTGTTTGGTTTTATTTTTACCCTTTTTTGTCCTTTTTTACCTTCCCCTTTTCTCCTTTTTCCCTTCTGGGGTTGTTTGGGATTCCTGTTCTCTATATACATAGTGTGTAATTGTTTATAACTGTAATATATGTGAATATATATATATTTACTACAATTTTCTTTTGGTACTTTTTTTCCCCCCCCTCTCTTGGGAGGGTGGAATCTGTGTGGCCAATGGCTGGGTTTGGCAGGGAGCCAACTCAAACCTCCACAGCATTGAAAAGGTGAAAATATATTAAACAATATTAAAGGCAGAAAAAAGTGTTATTACTTGAAGTACTAAAGTTTTTTTTCCATTTGAGACTGTGTTTTGAGAGATACCAGGCAGTACTTTTCCCTTTAGCAGTAACAAGTACTATTGTCTGTCTCAAGAGAAGCCCAAAAAGGGATGAGAGCTGTTCAGATGAGACAGATGACACTTTTTTCAGTTCTTGATAGCTGGTGATCTAGGTCCACAACATTGAAAAACAAACAAGCAATTTCCTCCTGGTCCTGTCCCCCAAGTACAAGAATTCCTCTCAATGCCCTCAAGCTACTCTCTTTGTGAGGGAAACTTACTATTTTCTCTTGAGTGAAAGTTTAGAGAATGTTTTGTTGTACTAGTTATGTTAATTGAACTCATCTTTGTTTTGCAAGACAGAAATTCACATGGCTGTCCTGCTCTGTATAATTACCTGTCACAACAAAGGGAATATATGAAGATGGAAAACTGAGATTGATGTAAAATTCTGTCTTATCTGATCTGTAAGGTTCATCAACAGTGTATTTCATGGGACTTGATTGTGTCTAAGATTTCAGGAGGCTCATGGTATCATTTGAGAATACTTTAGAGAGAGCACTTAGTCTTTTCTACTTATATTGGTGAATCAACAATACTGTTTTTGTTACTTCCTATAGCAAGCCAAGTGTGAAATATGTCTGTAACAGTGCTGCTTGAGCCTCTCTGGTTGTTCCATCCAGCAATGTCCTTTTAATACTGGTTTTAATACTAAGGGATAGCAATTTGCCTCAGTCACTCAGGTATCCATGTATGATGTGTTATTTTGAACCCTATGGATAGGCCCTGATCTGGCTTACCTTTCCTTCTGCACATGGATACTGTTATTACAAAAGACACAAACAGTGCATTCAAGAAAGGACATCTGGGAAACTTGACTTTCTCATGGAGGAAAATTTCAACCATTGTACAGCCTGTTTCTCTCCAATAGCAGTAAACCTCAGAATGGGCTGAACATTGTTTGACCCCATTAAAATACAGTGGCAGAGATATAACATGGCTGTGGGGTTTTAGTTGTGTGGATACATATGTAACTGTAGATGTATATTTAAATATTCATAGTGTAAATGGGATATACAGATGTCTGTGTCTAGGCATACATATGCATGTCCAAGCTGCATAGGAAATGCATAGCAACCAAATGACTTTCTAACTGGAAGAATAAAATAAATGGCTTTATTAAGTTCCTCATTAAAAAAACATTGAAAAGTAGAACTTGTACTAAAGATTTAAGTTGGATCTTCAAATAGATGTGTATGGATAGTTAAATATGAACCAAATTTTGAAATAGGAATCTCTGTGAAGATCAGTAGAATTGTGCTCATATATATCTCTGGGTTTTCTGTCCCAAGTTTTTTTTTTAAAATCGGGTTTGTCATTGTACAGTTTTAGAAAAGTTAAGGTTTAGTGAAATTTAGGAGTCTTAAAGAAAACAATTGTTTTAATTGAAGAGGTTTTTTTCCATAGTTTTAAGAAGAGTTAAAAATAATCTTGACACAATGCTATGAACTCTTCTCCCACTTTAACATTCAATTATTTTCCTTCTTCTAATATGTTCAGAATAATATGCATATAAAATTTGTATTTTAAGTGATAAATATTTTTGAAGTTTTGCTCAGTTCTACTTTTAGATTGTTCATTCTGCTTCTGTTGACTTGGGTGTGCCTGCATACATGAGTGCATGAACTGAACTGTTATTATTAGCCAGTCTTTTTTCAGTTTCTCCCCTTTCACTGTGACCTCTAATTAAGTATTGCTCATTGACTGTTTTTGCAAAGTAGAAGTTCTTTTGCAGAGTTTCTTGAAATCACCCAGCATACCAAACCTAAGAGTAACAAATGCATGCACTAAGGAATGCGTACTGCTAGTTACAGCCATCAAAATAAGTTTCACATTATTAGAAATGAGACACTATAGCTACAGTTCTCAAGTTCTCCTTTTGCCCAATGTCCCTGAGTTCAGCTTTTAAAAGTCACAACAAGTTACAGACCAGTTGACATTTGATATATGTGATCCTTTATCCTCACAGGCCACTGCAGGCTTTCTTTTGATAAATACTTGACATAACATCCCCATTATTTATTCTTCAAGACCTAAAATGTGACACAGGGCACTGCGGCTACCAGCTCCCACCTACAATTGTTTTTCTTCCTTTGAGAGAAACCTTGACCATTTTATTCATTGAGCTGGTAAATGCTTTATCCAAGTATTAATGTCCCTTTTTTAGTGGCTGGGGGTTTTTATTTAAAATTTTGAAAATATTCTATATTCTATGATTTATATGGTTGGTACTACTCCAGAAGAAAGGTTAATTGTTGAAATAGTTGTGAATTCCGGTTTTCCCTGATTTTTGAGTCAACGCAGAAATGGCACAATGTAAAGTTCCCTTGGAAAATTTTATTATAGTTAAGCAAGTGCATAAGGATTTGATCAATGCCTCTTAGTCCTTTTGTACCCATGTGTAGATCCCACGGAGCATGAGATTGGTTCTCTGGGCAGCTCCAGGAACTGGGAGCTGAGGTTCTTTAGAGAATTGTCTATTACAGAAGCCAACTGCAAGCTGCTGGTTTCTGGGGACTTTAAAGGTCACTGGTTCAGTGTTACTTGTGATGTGTGCTGGAGCACAACACTATTGATTATTTGGCCAACAACACATTCTGCTCTGAAGGAGGACTTCCCCAAACTTTCAAAAATAGTGGGATTGTTGTTAACAAAGAGATGCAGTGTGCTAGTGCAAGAGCTTGATCTTGATTTAAGTATTGCTGAGGTATTTTTTTTTTTCCTAAAAGAGAGCTTCACATAACTATCTTGAAACTGCTTGTGACTAGTGTGTTTTTATTAATTTATTTATTGAGGGCAGTACATGTTACAGAATTGATAGCAAAGAGATAAGGGCTTTGGATTTTTTTTTTTTTTTTTTTTTTTTTTTAACTCAAGCTCAACATGCTGTTGTACTGTTGGGAGAAAGTGAAGAGACCTGAGCAGAGGTGTCCAGATGGTGTTGGCAAAGCAAGGTAGTAGACAGGCCTTTTGTGAACCAGAGGAGAATTGGTTTCGGAATAAAGCTTCTTAGTTGCAGGTTTTTTTAATTTGCTCCACTGACAGAATTGCTCCACCTTGTCCTCTTAGTGTAACTGTATGTGCCAAATCTGTGTAAAGGGATCTGCATCCTGGAGAGAAGGAAATGGTGATATCTCCTTGGGTTCTTAATTTTTTTGTGAGATCAAATAAACTTTCAGTGACTTTGGGGGCTGAAGCTGGCACTCTTTAGTTCCATATCCTTCTTATATGGATATATATACACACTTTGAATTTATCATTAGACAGAAGAATGCAAGTCTTGATTATAAAATGCAAAGGCAAAACAGAATATGCTGTGTATGTGGTTGCCTTTTTTCCTGAAAATAGTGCTTCAGAGTCTATTGCTCCCAAAGACATTGGCAGACAGCAGAACCCCTCTGCTGGGCTTCAAATATGGAGGCATAAATGCAGCAGTTTCCTGTGGCCTATGAAAAACATAGTGATCAATATAGAGAATTGCATCAAATAGCTTTTACAAAACTTGCAAAGAACAGTTTAAGTTGTTCAGACTTCCTTCTCTGAAGTGTTTGTGATTTGGTGTATCTTCTCTGAAGAGTACTTAGGTAATTCTTTTTCCTCTGTGTGGGGAAAGGTGTTGAAGAAGGAAGCAGATATGAAGAGGGCAAATTGAACAACCAATATTGCCAGTGGCAAATAACATCTTCAAAGTTTGCTTGCAGCTTGTAGATTAAGGATGCCAACTCTTCCTTATGCTGCAGTTAAGGAAACAGCCACAAAACACGAGAAACCTGGTGACTGCAGTGGCAGGCATTTTAATTGGTACCTTTTTCCAGAGGTCTAGAATTAATATACTTCCCTGAATGATCCAAGTGGGAATGCTTGTATAGAAGTCCTGGAGGTAATATGTGGTTGCTTAAACTATTTTCAGTGTTTTTCTTTACTGCAGTTCCAAGTTGGTTGGAACTTACTTTCTGTTTGCCTTTGGGATAGATGTAGTAGATTCTAGCATAAATTAAATTTCTCTATGGAAATATTAGTGAGAAAATTAAGGGCTGAAAACTGTCAGATTCAATTGTGATTGAAACTCAGTCACAGCTTAAGCAATTACTAATGCACAGGAATGTTCACATTTAAGTAACATCTCATGCTGTAGTGCTTGAAATATGCCTCGTAACATATTAGGGAAGACTTGAGTGGAATCAAGGTATTACATTTGTCTGGGTAGTGGCATACTTTGTTTTGGGGGAGTTTAACCTCTCCTAGCACCAGTGTTTCCTTAGTACAGTTTCTGTAGACAGTGATTTTATTTCAAATCCATCACAATTTCATTTGCCATACTGAATATAAAGCAATTTGTTATGACAGTGTGGGTGTAATTTGAAATATTAGTCTTGTATTTCTAGAAGATGAGCATTTTGCTGGGCATGGGCCACCAAAAGAACCATTAGAAAAACACTGAAAATAAGAAATGAGATGAAGTGTAGAATTTTGGTGTAGCTAACTAAGGGTCATCTCCCTGTTGATGTAAACAGATGTTTCCAAATAATGTGCAAGAGGTAAGATGACCTTGCTGCTGAACTGCTCTCTTCCTCCAGGAGCCTTCAGGGCACAGCACTGACTGAGAACATTTATGCCATCTTTGTAGCTTTGATAATCCAGTTTACTCATGATCAAGGGATTGCTGGAGAAAGTGTGCCTGAATTCCTTTAAATCCTCCTGATGGGCAGTAGTTAAACGTGAGACAGTGCACCTGAAAACAGCTGATGAAGGTCTGTAGTGTGGTGATGGTGGGTGGATGTTGTGGAGTACAGTAAGTCACCAGCAAGAAGATCTGGTTCCCAGACACTTGGACCCAAATTTAGCTTTTTATTTCTAATTTCTGGCTTGGGCCAGCTGTTGCTGAACTGAACTGTGGCCTTCTCTGGTGGGTGTAGGAACAGGTTGTAACTGCTGAGGGGCCTTGCTAAGAGCCAAGGGAGGGAGATGGCCAAGGTGGAAGATGCTGCAGTACTCAATTGCTGCACTTAAGCATTGAAAACTATATAAACCTTGAGCTATTAGAAAGCTGCAATCCTATGGATTTTGTTTATTTAGAGCAAAGACAGGATAAGTGGAGATCAACCTGCAAGCAATTTTAAGAAATTTGCTGAGAAGCAACATTGCTTTAAGCAGGTTCAGGTGGGGCAGGAATAATTGTCCCATTATGTTTTGGAAGAAGGGCAAAGATGACACTGATAACTGAGGACAACTCAGCTATGTTATGTAGTATAAGTGCAGAGAAGATAAAACTGAAATGTAGCAGGCAGTTCACAATTTACAGCTCTACAGAATGGCAAGGGCTGGTTGTAGGTCCATCAGTCTTGCAGCTGTTACTGTGTTAATGAGTTTTCAACTGAGTTGCTCTACAACTTCAAGGAGACAAAAACTAAGCCAGAGCAGGTAGTGCACAGCCCATAAATGTGCTTCACTGCTTTACAAACAGGTGCTTTAGAGAGCAACTGTGGGAAGTTTGGGATAAATTTTTGGCAAGGAGCTATGTGGTCCAGGCATTCCCTTGATGAGCCCCTTTGAGGGTAAGAAGGAAAGACACACTCCACGCAGGGCTATGATGGAATGCCTATGGTGGAACGGCCACTATATTAAGATGGCTCTGGCTTATATAAGGGTGGCATGGAACCTTCTAGAAAGGGGGCTGAAGCTGGGAGGAGCATGCAAATCCTCTCACAGAAAAGGAAAGAACAGGGATGGATCATAACCATGAAAGGGAAACTGGTGTGGAGATAACGATGAAAGGAAAGGCTCCGCAGTGGCAAATCTGTCCAATCAGGGAGCAGGGATAACATGAGGGAGAAAACCGAACTCCATTTTGTGTAGCATGCAACAATGCTATTTAACTTTACAACTGCTAATTCATAAACTGGGAAACCCGTAACAACCCGCTATACAGCAATAAACTTGCTCTGGTGCAGGATAGCTCGTTCTTGTAACTCTCCTTGATTCCTCAGTCTCATCAAATCACTTTGTGGTCTCTCTTCCATTTAGTGTAATTTTGTACTCCTACATTCCCTATCACTTTCTCAAAAATGAAACTAAGATTCTATGCTTCTTGACTCTGCCCTATCCTCCCCTTTATTTTTCTCCAGGCTGTTTTTATGTGTGCATGCATAAATAGAAATTGTGTAATGTGTATACATACTATACAGGTGATCTGGGTGTTAGATTCCTGCTAGTAAAAAGGAGTATTGCACGTCTTGCTGGAAAACATGTATATAAATGTACACAATCCCACAGCTTCTACAGCAACTTTATCATGCTGTATTCACCTGTCTGTACTTACAAGAAAGGTCAAGTGAGTGGATGTAGGTGTAAATTAGACATGAATACAGAAACGGACCTTAAAGAGTGCAGCTGTTTGCAAGGGAAGTGTGGAAAGAAAGAAGATGTGCCTGAGAAGTCTTTTGAGCTCAGTGATACTCTTTCTTTTGACTCCTAGCAAAGGGTCTTAACTCATACTTTACCTGAGAGTTTAATTTGGATGCCAGACAAATTTGTGTATTCCAGTCACCTCCCTTAGTACTAACAAGAACATCAGTGAGTGTCCATCTGAAGCAGCTGAAGTTGAACGTTGGTCCAATAGACTTGGGTTTGCTTCACAAATTCGCTCAGACTGTGGTGATTCCATTCAGACTTGGCTGAGCTCAGTGGTGCTCCCAACTGGACCTATTGAGCAATCAGTAATTTCCTGGAGTACTATTTAGCCATGTGTGTGTATTTTTTTCCCTAAGAGTAGTAAATATGGACCATCCGTGCTAGTTTACACACATGTAATACAATTGCTTGTAAATCCATGTTAAATTCAGGGTGAAAGGGTATTTAAATGTCCCTGTCTTTACTTTTTCTGTGTTTTGTGTTGACCGTTAAATTTTAAAAGAAATCTATAGTCCTGTACTAGGAACACAAAAGCTCTGACTCACCCTTACACATACACACAAACTTGCACAAAAACCAAATGTCTTTTAAGTGTTTGATTTGTGTGATCCAGTATTTACTGACATAAGTGAGGATCTGAGCTATGATTTGTGTTGGCACAGTCTGTAGGTGTGAAGGAATTAGAGACTTGTTTGTTCTTTTACAGTTCCAGAGAGTCCCAGTCCTACCTTCTGTCATTTTTGTGAAAGGAAATAATGAAACACTGAAACTTTCTGGAGATGTGTGACACAAAATGTTTTGTGGTTTGGTGTCTGCTTATTTTAAACTTACTGAATTCCACTGCTTTTAATAGAGGTTGGAGAGATGCATATAGGAATGTGTGAATTGGAAAAGTCTTCATGCTAAAGAAAGTGAAATTAACATTAAATACCAATATAGAACTTGGAACTTGAAAGGGACCAGAAGTGCTGTAAAAAGCATTAAATATTGGGAGTATTTGGAACACACAAAGGCATCCTGGAGTTAGGACCAGTGGAAGATGTTCTTGTGGCCTGTAAGGGCCTTTTGAATGGACAGAGGAATGTTGTTTAGGGGCCTACATGACATAATGAGTGATGGGAAAAGGGAAAATACTGCACCTTGTGTGGTTTTTTTTTTCTTTTTTGTTTGTTTAAAAATCAAAAAAGTGGAGTAGTATCAGAAATTAGTCATTCAGATGTTCTTTAACCTTTAAAATCCTATTTCATTATATGATACCTCTCTAGATGGGAACATTTTAAAATTGCTGTTAAGTACACAAAAGTAAAAAAAACTTCTCCAAACAAGCAAACTCCATGTACTTTTAGAAAAAATAACATATAAAGAGAAGAGTCCCATCAAAGGGGCAAAGAAGTTAGTGCAAAGGAACTAATTTCCCCCATGTAGAATAGCATCTCCAGCAATAAGAACTAATTGCTTAGAGCACCAAACAAATAATTAGTTTATAGATGGAATCCAGAAATTCAGGTAATTATGAGATGCATCTTTGAAGTAGAATGGTATTTTCTTCTGATCATTAAAAGCAGACACACAAGCTACTTATACAGATGGTACTAATGAGTTAACCTAAACATATAATCTGTCAGACTTTCTTTGGAGATGTCTGGTTTAAGGACAAATGAGGATAGGTCAGAGCTGAAGGAGCAGAGCATTACTAAGTGTTCAGCTGCTCTTGATTGAGCCAAAGTCAAGACCAAAAGATCCTTATGACTAATTACACAAATATTGTTTCTTACTGCTTTCATATATATATGTATTCACAAAAATCAATTATAATTCTGTCTGATAGACAGACTGTGCTTGATTGTTTATGGTAACGGAGAATTGCTTTTGTCATTGGTGATTTGGAGTCTTAAAATATAACCCAAAAGCTTTATAAAACAATATTTTTGTTGATTGTGAGCTCTGTAAGCCTTGCATTTGGGGTCCATTTCGGTGAGACAGGCCTTCTAAAATGGTGATAAGTTTGTCCAGATTATATGAAGGGTAACATTAGACAATAAATGCACATAAATTATCTTTGCAGTGGATCTTTTATATTTTGGTAATGTGTACAAAGCCACATGAAGTGTTTGGCATTTCTCCTTAGGTATGGTAATGAAGGGTGCATTTGGTCAGAGCGCAGTTTATCTGGAGAACAAGGTCTCTTGGTTGTCAATAAAGCACCAGGTCCATCAGCACTCTCAGAACAAGTTTCCCTGCAGGATCTGTGTTGAAATGGCTGCATTTTGAGAGAATGGAAAGGTGCTTGTTTGCTATCTGTCCTAAACCCAGCTCATGAGCGGTATGGGAAACTGAGGGGAGAAGTGTTTGAGCTTGGAAGCTAATAAATATTTAGAAGGGATAGTGTTCAGTCACTGAAGTCTTGTGTAAACAATGACTATGCACCCTAACAGGCTTTGCTTACAGTGGGAGTAGGAGTCACTGTTTACTGGAGTTGGTGATGGTATCCAGCTTGTATTCAATGAACTCTCAGCAGAGAAATACAGTGATTTTTTTTAATTTTTTTTTTTGGGGGGGGGGCACCCTCCCTGCCTCTTAGTCATTACAACTGCAGACTCTCATCCCAGTAGCAGAGCTAAATTTTCCCATGAGGTGTCCTTTTTGTGCTGTTCCTCCATGTCCATGTGCTCTGGGTCAAATCCTGTGTGTATTTCTGTTGCCCCAATTGTCCATAATACAGAAAGTGTTCAGTTCTACAGGGATATTACATCCTCTGGACAGCCTATGCTTTCTTTTGAGTACTGATTTGTATTTTTATGTTTCCAAACCCCTGATTTCTCTCTTCCTTGGGGACATTCCATCTCCACCCTAGGTCCAGCAAGAAATCAAAACATGCTAAATGCCAGAGAATTGAAAAGCAAAGTCCAAAATTGCTCCTGGGCACATCTAACCCCTGCAACAGAAGGGGGTGGTGTAGTTGCTGTTTGGTTTTGACTGAAAGTAAAAATGAGATGGATAGAAATTCCTTGTATTCCAAAATGAAGACTTAGTGCTCTACTGATGACATAAATTTGGGGGGATAAAAGGGGTTTGAGTTCTGACGTTGTTCTTTCTCATTTTTCTCTCTCTGAATCTTTGTGTCTGGCAACAGGAGTGGGTGCTATGTTTGCCAAATTACTTCCTTCAGTTTCCCTTGGCCTCCCTAAATGAGCAAGGCAAAAACCACCCCCACAACACAACTTACAGAACTAGGAGTCAAATCAGTGTGGTCACTGGGTCAAGAGACTCTGCCTCTGCTTAACTTTAGGAGAAATACTGAACTATTGGGCCTTGCTGTCTGTGGCTGAGGATGGTTTATATTTGGTAGTTGTTTTAAAGTAGAAAAATGTTCCTTTTAAATAGTCTAGACAGTGTCTGAGTAGACAGAAGCCTCACATAATCCGTGAACTCCATGGTGATTGACAACAGGAGTGACAATTAATTCCAAATGTGTCTGTGCTTTTGTGAAATTGATACCTCTTGCTAAAGACTGGAATGAGATCATCAGCTTGTTTTCTTAGGCTTTCTAATTGTAACCACTAAAGGTCAGTACTTTGCTGGATTGTGTTTGAATCATTCATGATCTAATGCTTTGCATCCAATTACCAATATCCTGAAAAATCTTTTTCATGCAGTCCTGTATTACTCTGGTTTTAGAACTGCTGCTATTAAATGCTTATGCTGCTTGGGAAAAAATGCTATTGTGACAAGATGAAATTTCCTTCTCTGTAGCCTGGTTCTTGTAGTCCTATTTAGAGTCCTGGAAGACATGGCTTTTGCCTGATCAGTAGTCACTTCCAGTTTTCTAAGTGCCTAAAAAACTGGCAGCATCCACTGTGACTTCTACAGGAACTCTTTGAGGTGGTTGGTGCACAATAATAAAGGCTTCTAGGGTTCCTCAGTTAAAATTGGGGGGAAAAACCCACCCCAAAACCAGCAAACTATAGAGAGTGATGGTTGCTTTTGTTTTAAGGAATCAAAAGTTATTCCTCACTTAATTGATGTGTGGCTAGAGATCTTTAAAGGATTGGACAGTGATAATTTAGAACACCAAGAGAAGTTAAATCAAAGGGAAATTCAGAAGTTAAGGAAAGGAATGGTTTAGAACGATAAGAATCATTCTATAAGCACAATACTCCCTTGTCCTCCTGGTTATAGGAGATTTTCTAGAGGATATTAAAAATAATGTAAGCTCTTCAGGGTAGTGACAACTGAGGTTTGAAACAGCAGTGATGGACATGGGGAATACAATGATGTCGGTGGAAAACCCTTCACTTTTCAAGTGCTTGTAAATGGGGACAATGGGTCAGTTGGCACTAGCAGGAACTTATCTGGAGAGTGTGAAAAATTCCTTTTTCTGTTTTTGGAAACTTTTTTTTCTATATTGAAAAGGCATCTGCTTGTGCCTTGTGTGCAGCTTCTGTTATAATCTCTTACTCTAGTACATCTGGTTTAAATATGCTATTGGAAAGACCAGTGCTGAAAGACCAAGGTACAGTCAAGCACTTTTACCTTTCAGCTGGCCCTTATTGTGCTGCTGATGTTCTTGAAAGACAGGAATTTGCTTTTATGGACTGTTTCATCTTCTTGTGTGTCTGTTGTGAACTGGGTTTGGTTTGCTGTTTGAATTTTGTATATAAAGGAGAAGTTGTTAATATGTTGTGGGGGTTTTTATTTTGTACAGATTTCTAATTCTTTGTCATGTTCTGCATACTTGCCTACTGTTAGTGGTTCCAAATTCCACTCTTAAGTGTTGATGGCAATCTACTCCTTTTTTCATTTGACTGAACAATAAGCCTTGAGCTGATGCAAGATGTTTGTTCTGCTGTGTTTGTAGCTCTGGAACGGGACAAAATTGTTTTGAATGTAAATGGAGTTTCACCATGGAAAAAGCTAGTGGGCTGACAACTAGTATTCATTAAGGCTATAGTTAAATAGCACAGTTTTCAGAAAGAGTCCTTTTTTATTGCTTTCTGAAGTTGACCTTGGGAGGTTATGCTGCCATACTCAATTAGACACTCACAAAAGAGTTCGGGATAGCTTTTCATGCTGCTTGACTACTGTAAAACCCACGCTGATGCCTCTGTGGTGATTGTAGAGCACAAAAGGGAAAAGCTTTAACTTGCTTCTCAGTTATGAGATGATTTGCTGTTTATCTTGATATCATTGTAAAAAAGAGAATGGAATACTTGTGCTAAAAGCAAATATTGAGGGAGTAGTGGCACGTTACTTTACATAGGTGACTTATGCCTTGATCTAGAGGGAGGATTTTTCCCCTGCTGGACCTGCTTTTAGGCCATGTTGTTATTGAGAAGGACTTACATGCGCTGCAATGGCAAACCTGAGTAAAACTAGATCCTACATATGTCTGTCCTGTGTCTTTTTCCACTATTCCAACATCTTTTAAATCCTAGTGGCGGCACTATGCCTCCATAGATCTGCTATTGTGAGTGGAGGTTTTGATTCAGATTAGCTTTTCAAACACAGCTGTTTAAGGTGAACAGCCTTTTGGCTGAGATTACTCTTCTATCACATTTTATTTTGAGACCTTTTTTTATTGTAAACTCCATTTTAGTCAAATCATTTCATTTCTCTGTGAGGGTCAAAACCAGACTGAAACTATTATATCCCTTTGCATTGATGCTGTTGGCAGCTGAACTTCAGTAATACATGTGTAACTTAAAGTGTAAAATTATCAATTGAAATTTGAAAAGTCTAAACTGCACAGAAAGATATAATTATTTTAAATAAAGAAATGTACATATACCAACTAGGCACTATTCACCAGTCTTGATGGGGTTAGAATATTGCATTGATTTATAGGGAAGTGGGCAGCTCTTAAGCATGTCACTATCGTCTGCTTTTAGTCTGAGCTGGGGTTTGTACTGTGTGATCTCCAGAGCTTCCTTCACACCTCAGCTGTTCTGTGATTGCCAGGTCCTGAGATTGTCCGCTCATCCTTCTATTTGGATCTTGTTCATAGTTTAATAAGCAAATGAATCCATTTCCTGGAGGTCCCAAAGCTGCAATATGCATGGCAGGCAAAACTTTAGTATCTGGTAGGTCTTTGTGTAGGAATAAAACTGGGGTTTGTGCCAGTCTTCCCCCAAGAAGCTAGTCCCCAGTTCTATTTTATGAAATCTGTAGACCCGGTATTTCAGAGGTCTCTTAAATTCTCAGTGGCTAGTAGGAGGGGACAACCAGATGTTTAAAAGGGGGTCAACCTCTCTAGTACTGTTGATCACTTGAAATTTAACCTGATATAAATTTTGTAGTCATCCTATTCCAGCAGCTGCTGCCTTTGGGTCTTTGTTAGGTCTCAGTAGCCATCAGTGTCTCTGTGCTGGCATGCTGGGTACACTGCTGTTGCAGGAGTCGCTTTCTTCCAGTCCCAAACCACATCAGCAGCATCGAAGATGTCAAACTGCAGCTTGCCAGAAGATGTCAGCCTTGTGTATGTAATGTATGTGAGAGATACAATGGCAATATCCCTCCCAGAGGTTTGCTGTCTCTCTCCTAATCCCACTGAATTTCTTGTGGTGCTCTGTGAAAGGCAACCCTTTGAGGAAGCTTTGTTTTAGGCTGCCAGGCACTGGGAAACGACTCCAGATGCCGGCCTGGCTGTCGCTCACAGCGCTGCCTCTGTGCTACTTCAAACAGAAAATGTAAGCTCCCTGACAAGCTACCTGGATAAGTGGCCTCATATGGCCCTAACAGTGGGCTGATCATCTGATACAGAGTCTTTTTTTATGTGTACCAATCTCTTGTGTGCCACTACTAACCTTTTAATAGTGGTAATTTAAGAGAAATCAGACTGTTCCTCCTGGGTACTTGGAGCTGAATAATAATTTCTCATAAAGCAAAGACAGAAAGGTGCAGCAAATTACTTAGTTTTTTAAGATGGAAGTTGTTGCTTGCAGAAAAATTCCTCTCAAAGGGGAGGGTAAAATGTTCCTAGAGTCCTTCTCAGATTGGGTGAGAAAGCAGCTGGAATTCATGTCAGGAGGGCAATCTCTGAAAAGTCAGATATTGAACCTAGTGGAGTTTGATTGCTCCAATACTATTATTTTATGAGACTGTGTCTGAAAGTGTTAATTTTTTGGTTAATCAAATCAATGTAGGATGGCTTAGTATAACCTTGATATAGGGGATAAAACAACCTCTCTTACCCATGAAAAATACGCCAGCCTATGCACACTCCCCTCCTTACCAGTGACAGTAAACTGAAGGTCATTGTATAGCAGCTTGGCTCATCTCTTCGATCTTCATGTCTTGTGGTAATGACAGATTCAGAGAGGTGGCTGTCGCTTCATGGCAGGGTGAACAGAATGGATGTGTACCATGTGATGTGGCAAAAATGTGGCTACAAAGGCATCTATTGACCTCTGAGTTGAGTAGGTTCTGTATTTTATGACCTATGCAGTCATTAGTTTCAAAAATGCATTATGGTATGAGGAGGCACTTCAGAATATTAACCACTAGGACTGAGGATATTGTGTTGTCCTATAGCTCTCTTGATGTACATGAGTGACTTTGGTGAGCATTAGTGTTTGGAGGAGAAGGACAAAATGACCTGTTGAGAAAAATCAAGCACCTTAAAAACTCATGGGCTGTTGGTTGTTTTTCTTTTTTCCTTAAAAGCTGTCTGGTTAAAATCACACAAAATGCAGATTTATTTTCTTGGGTTGCTGATGTAATGAACTGATAAATGAACTGTAATGACAGATAAATATTTCAATGACTTTAGATAACTTTTGAGGGGAAGGAAGGGAGAGAGAAAGAGGGAGAGGAGAACCAATACCTCTTGCTGCTGGCTTGTTTTCTCATTGCTAATGTTGTCTCTGTGCCTATACTGAGGGAGCACAAAGGGGTCTGTGCAGCTAATTAAAATGAAGAAGGACACAGCCAAAGGTCCCTGTAGGGAAGTGCAAGACCCTTACTTGAGATTTGTTAGTATATTCATTTAAAAGTAGGGAACTGTAATAAGGAGAGAGCACAGGTAGCTTTCGTGGCTGCTGTGCTCTGCAGTTCAAATTAGGAGCTCTTGCAGTTCATTTTAAACACTTGAGAACTATGATTTTGGAGTAACAAGGCAGGGGAGAAGAGGAAAGAACATAAATTGTTCTCTTTTTTTTTTTTTTCCTTTTGTTTCTATGGTTCTCTGTTGGATACAAGGAAATAGGTCGAAGTTGCCAGCTGGGAAATCTGGACTGGGCTTGCATTATCCAAGTTTTGCTGTTGTGGCTGTACTGTCAGAACCTTCTTGGAGCACCTCTACTGTGTGATACAGGTAACAACATTTGTGTTGGGCCCCCTCATGGCAAAGGTACTGAAGAAAAAAACAAACACTAACAAAGTGGATGTGGCTCTGGGCACTCTGGGGGCATTTTCACAGTGTAATTATAGTATTTTTATGCGAAGCATGTCACTTGAAGATGGCAATCTGAGTTAAAGCTGCTTATGAACTTTAATTTCAACATTAGCTGTCAAACAAGGGCACAGAAACTTTGGAGAGGTGGGGAAACTCATCATTCCAGATTATTATCCTCTTTGCTAGTAACCTTTCCTTCCCAACATGAGCACATCCAGTCTGCATTGCTGTTAGTTGCTGCCTCCATATGAGAGTTTTATATTGTATACAATTTTCTGAGAATTACTTTTCTGCTCTTGGTAGTGTGTCAATGATTACATTTTACTTCTAGTTTCCTGTATTACCATTTTGTTTCTTGTTAAAGGATCCAAGGACTACAAAGTGGGTCTGTGTGACCCAAGGTCAATACCCAGTTGTAGTTGTTGTTTTAAAGGTTAAATGGAGCAATGATTCTGTAGGTTCTGTTAAAATTCCTCTACCAGTTGAAATGTGAAGTTATGTTTTGAATGCTTCCTTCCATATACTATCTGTCAGAGATTCCGTTGCATTGATGGAGGCTGCATCAGTCCTTCTGCCAAACAAGTGCTTTTTTTCTCCAGAACACATCAGTTGTGCTGAGGCTTCTGGCTGTGTTGCCCATAAAAAGAGGCACGGGGACATCATGTGGCTTGCAGTTCTTGTGGTCCTGTTGTTTTCCAAAATAAGCTGTATAGCAGGTGAACTCTCCTTTTAATCAAGATCTGTGAGGTGCATTCTGGTCTGCTGTATTGGCTGAATTCACTGGTGGGGTAATCATGGATGCAGCTGGTATTGGGAAGTATAGGCTGGCCATAATGGATCAAACCACTGAGTTTCTCTGTAGAATGACCATGTCTCCAACCATAGCCAATACCTCCCAGGATAGTGATGTCAGACAGGATCTTTAAAGCATTCTGCAATCCAAATGCATCCTTTACTACCATTGAAAAAGAAGAGGCAAAAGCCAGTTGTTCAGATTTTACAAGAAAGAATAATCTCTTCTTGAGAAATAGATGAGTGAGAAATGCTTGTGTTTGAGATAAAAAAATCCCCAAACCTTAATAGTATCAGAGATTTGCTTGAGCAAAAATTAGTTATCAGAGCCTACATAAAGCTATAATAGAGCTATTTGCTATTTTTGACAACTTTGGAAAAACCTCAAGTTTTTGAATTCTGGCCGATGTTGTTGCTGTCTCACTAATGTAGTTGGAATTTACTGAAGTCATTAATTTAGTGGATTATTCTGGGTGTTATTCTGCACTGGGGACTTGGTACTTTCCACAGTAAACTTGTCCAATTGGTCTTAATTGCATTCTCTACTGAAATGTTCTTTTTGGTTTGTTTTTGGAGTTTTTTGTGTGTGTGTTTTTTTTAATTTGTTTGTGGTTTTGGGTTTTTGGTTGTTTTTGTTTTGTTTTTTAGAATAACAGGCTAAAGTAATACTGATAGCAAAAGATATTGGTTGGATTTATATAGAGGATTTTTCAACGCAGTTTTCAAAAACAGGTATTTTTTTTTTTAAATTAGTATATGTACAGTAATAAATCTGATTGGAAAGATTTGCTCTATAATGGCTGGACTACTTCTGAATGTGTTCTTAGTTTTGGATTGCACATGAAAATACATTTATAAAATGTATAGTTAAGAGGAAGGTTACTAGTTTCTGTGGGAGATGATGGTTACACCCAGACACTGATATTGTTTGGTTTGTCATGGGAGCATAAGCATCATTTTAGAGCAAAATAAGTGTAGGTTAATGGATTTTACCTTTTTGTTTCCTTATGTAGTAGTTGGGTATATTGCACTTTCATGGGACGAATGCAATTGTTCAGTGCAAGCTGGGGTCTATCCAAGTATAATTACTTGAACAAACAACCACAGCAGGCGGTTTTAAGCAGTTTGTTACATGGATATAGTTTATATAAACCCAGAGACAGAAGTACGCTTATCTCAGTTGTTCTCTTCCATTAGAACTGAAGCACTTTCCAATGGCTGTTTAGTCCCACCAGCAATGTTTGGGGTGAGCAGTTACATGAATTGAGGAAATCACAGAAGTACTGTGAAATTAATGTAACAGTAGGAAGCACTTGGAAGTAGGATTTTTTTTTTTTTTTTTTTTTTTTTTTGCAAATAAACTTGCAGAAAAGTTTGTTTTTTCTTGGAGAGATTATTTGAGAAAATTAATGTATTCAGATGGATTTTGAGTGGCTAGTGGTAATTTTGCTTTCTGTTTGGGTACTTCACTCTTCCTTAGCAAATGTGCTTCCTAAGTTTTCTGGACAGCAAGTCATTTCTCCAGAAATTGCATTTGCAATGGATGGTTCAGCTATCCCCGTTTTCAGCAACTTTCCAACACGTTTCACTGAAAGGAGTGAAACAGAAAAGAGGTCAGGTTGCTGCCACTGAAATCAAGATGCCAGTTTCCATTCAGTCAACAGTAGCCATCCTATTTGGTTTCTTTTCACTTTGTCCTTCATAGTTCCCTTGCTGTCAGCAAGAATGAAAGGTCTAGGGAAAGATGTTCTTTTTTTCTTGGAGACTTGTTTGATGTGTGAATAAGTTCAAGCTTGAACTTTTAAACTCACCTTTAGATGTCTATGCTTCCTGTAGGTTGTTCTTAACAGCAAATGTTAAGCAAAAAAATCACCACATAAAGTACGAAAGAGGACTTGAATAATAATAAAGAAGGATCAGACAGTTAGTGAAATTCGTAACATCTCTGCTGAAGTTAGAGAGAATAAGCTGCTTATCATAAGCTGGGAGGCTGGGATGAGGAATGCACAGTAAACTGTCCATGTTTCCTCTGGATGTGTAGGAGAAAGCAAAAATGGGTTGAAGTCATTAGGAGGACTAGATAAATTAGAAAGACTAGATAAACAATCGCTTATGAATACATGTTATGTTTACTGTGTGATGTGTTAAAGGTTACCATTGCATTTTTGTTTTCTTGGGTTTGTTTATTGTCTTGAAATTGTTGACTAAGCTTCTGCTTCTTGCAACATGGAGTTTATTGTGAGCAGTTGGCTGGGACTGTTCCTTATGTGATACACGAGCTGTTTGGATTTAAAGTGTCGTATGGCCTGACTATCCTTGGTTATGTAACTCTCACCAGACACCTGATTCCAGGGCTTGCTGTCTGCAGAGCCAGTGGACTCCCAGGAATAAAAAGGATGCTTTAATCAAGTCCTCAAAGGTGCAGCATGTAAAACATGGCTTGTTATGATGCTAAGAAAAATAGGCCTTAGGATATTAGTTTGTAGGGTTGCCTACTGTTCTGCTGGACAGCTGTTCTACTGGAACTTATTGGAACATACCTGCTTCCCACCTGGCTGTGGAAAATATGCAACTCCAAACAGAAAGCAGTTCCAGCACTTAAATTCATAAATGCTGCTCCAGTGCAACATGAGCCATGGGGCAGCAACTCATCACTCTGTGCTGCCTTGCTCCACTGTGAGATAAGGTGCAAACTTTGTGATCCGTCCTTGTGGAGGTTTCTGACCATAATGTTACAGAAAACTTATCCCTCCTCCCTCCCTATTCCCCCTTAGTTATTAAAATTTGCCATATCTTGCATAATCTCAGAGGAAAATGGCATAAATTAGCTGGCCTAAAAACGTAGTTCAAGTGTAATCTCTTGTTTGGGCTGTCCATGCTTGGGCAGTTTCTTATTTTACTTTTGTTGACTTTTTGACCAAAAAACTCCTAAATTTTTGCACGAAAACAGAGAAGACAACCTTAAAACTGGCCAGTAAGTGTTAATCCTGTCTGCTTTGCTTTTGATCATCAGTGTAACCACTAACCACAATCATTCTGGCTACTAAGCAGATTTATGAGAACATCTTTCAAAAGAAAATCCTTGTGAGGTGAAAATCTTCCCGGGATAAATTATGTCACAGCTAATGGAACAGACAGCTGAGACAAGTCAGTAAATCTGTAAAAAAATGCCACAGATCTACAACTCTGAAATAGGCTGGAGGGACTTGAACCACACAGGCTTTTTGCAGGAGAAAGGGAACTATGGGAACTACTCTGAAAACTTCTATTTTGCTTTTCTTATGGCTTCTTATCTCTGTAACTCTGAAATTATGCAAGACAAAATAGGAGGGAAAAATAATTCCTTTCAGTTGTGTTAAAAGCTTGCTGCACTTAACAATTATGAGCTATTTTTCTGTGTTTAAAATCCTGGCTGAAAGGATTTTGGTAAGCACTGTTCTGTATCAGACCTTAACTGGGGTACTTTCAAGTTTGCTTGTTATTCTTTGTGCTGTAGAATAAATAACTTAAAGTAAGAACTGTTGATGGGAAGGAATTGTTCAGTTATGGTAACCTACAGCCTCTCCTTGTTAGCCATTTATATTTGTTGCAGTGATCCTCAGTATTGTTTCCAATAATCCTCTTCTCCATGGAAGAGTATTGGTTCAATCCCAGAGTACAATTGTAGGTATCGTATTTGCTTAGGGATAGGCCAAATTTTGTTTTCCATGACCAACCACACTCTGCTCATAAGATGCACTTGACAGTATGAACCTTTTTTATGTGTTTGGGAGAAAAAAACCTACCCACACTTTCGTTAAGCCCTGTGCTTTATGGGAACAGGTTATTCAGCTGCACTTGAGACTTACAATAAAATTACCAAGCAAATTGGGTTGAGGTGGTTATGCCATGAAATGAAGAAAACATGGCATGTTCTCATGTCTAACATTGTTGAATGCTTGGGAACTCTTTTAATAGGAATCTGATCCAACTGGTGAGACACTGGTGGCTACAGCAGGAAGTTTGACAACGTCAAAACTCTGAATCCCACTACTTGTGTCCCTTGACTTCTTACAATAAATGTAAAATGAAGGTGGTTGCTATCATTCTGAATGCTCTAGAAATGTGACAGGAACTTGGCTGGGCTAAGAATTTATTATCCTAAAATAGCAGAAATAGATGTAACTCCTGTTACAGGTTTAATTACCAGACAAATATTGGGTTAAGTGCAACTTAGAAAGTTGTCATAAGTTGTTATTTCGTTGTTTTTTTCTAGTTCATCAATTTCTTTTAAAGAAAGTCTAAACAAGTTGCAGGTAATTCTGGTTTCTTGTAGTTGAAGCACAGTGCGTAAGGAAAAATGAATTTTTTTCTTCTTTAAAGTCACGCAGGTTAAGAGAAATCCATTGTCTTTGGAAAGTGTGCGTTCCTGCCTATTGCTGACTCGACCACACTCTCTTGTATTAAACTGGTGTAGCAGGCAATGTTTTGCTCCATCTACAAGCTCAGAGCTCTCTGAGACCATTTCTAGCCACGCACCGTTCCAGTCCTGAACTCAAATCTCCTCAAACTTCTTTGAGCTGGCAAAACCCATGAATGACTAACACAGAAAGGGAGAGCAGTGGGGCTCAAATAGTGTCTGCTTCTCTCCAGGGACAATTAGGCAGCCCTTAGACATTTTTTGCTTTTGAATCTTTCCACTATTCTAAAATTCATTCTCTAAGCAAGCTGGCCACTTGGGTAATGATTATATTGGCAGTAAGGCTGTCTTGTGGCAGTAAAGATTTATAATATCTTCAGAGCATGGAATCATTTTTTTTTTTCCTTGACTTTCCCAAGTGTTTCAGAAAACAAGTTGACCAAAGTAATTTTACTGCCATCAGTGAGACAGGGGAGACAATGACATGCTTACAAAAGAAAGTGCTCAAATTTTGTACTTTTCAGTAGGTACTTTCTGCAATTCCGTTCTTTTTGCAAGTGTCCAAGGATCAGAAGAGGGTTCATGACCTTCTGCAGTTTTGCAATTCATAGATGTCCAGCATGATTTAGAATTCTGGGATTAAATGGTTTGAGTTTGCTAAGTTGTAATTGAGCTGTTGGATTTCATTCACTAAACACAGTCTGGCCAAACAAATGACCTGTATTTTCGTTGGTTATTTGATGTTCTGAAAAATAACCTGCCTTGTGAAATGGAAAATTGAGGTCAAGCCTTTTATGTGCTTCATTTAAAGGAGTTTTTCACTCAAAATCACTTGAATTGAGCCCTGTCTTGGTACCCTGGGCAATTTGTCTAGAGCTAAAGGTTGTGGTTAATAGTATTTCAAACTTATTTCAAATATATTTTGCTGTTAAAATGTCTCTATGAATACCCTAATCTGAAAGTATGTGTGGTGGTGATATTTACTGTAAAATTTCTACTTATTCAAAAGGTCTGTCTGACCATCTCTACCCGGTATTGCCAAAGTTTGCCTTCTCTCTCTGAAAAGATCATGTAACACTTTGTTCATGGCATTTGGTTACATATCGTGTAACAATAAAAGGTTGCAAAGAAGTGGCTTTTTTTCACACCACCTCTAGGAGACCAGAGATAAAGTTTTTAGGGGTCTGTACTGGTGTTTCTTCTCCCTTCTAGTACTATATATTGAGTGGTTTTGCACCTTTTCCTTCATTATAAGACATATTTCTTTGATTCGATAAGGAAACACTTCTGTTTTATGAAAACTGCCTTCAGTTCCATGTATAACTATGGTAAGGAAAGAACAGTCCTGTGAACTTCGTTTTTAGGAGTATCAGTGGGCACTGACAGGGTGCCTCCCCCAGATACTCCCTGGGCTGAGGGGTTTCAGTACCAAAGCACTGGGTGTCTCATCCCAAAACTGCTGATGCTGTGGCTGAGCCACTCTCGGCTCTGGCTGTGCAGTTTGCTCTCTCAGTAAATATTTTCTGTCCACTGCTCAGGAAAATGGGGGCTTGTATGCAGAAAACAATAGAATTTCAATTGCTTACCTTTTTGAGGTAGGATTGCTTGGAAACTCTAATAAAACAGCACATGCAATTTTTATCTCTTTGAGGACAGTAACATTTAATGGAGAGAAATATTTCAACCACGTTTGAAGTAAGAGTCACTGAAGGCAGATGCCCAAGGTGTTAGTGGTAGTTTATTCTGTAAATACATGCAGGTTACCAAACACACATAAAATCCATCCCATTGCCTCTTCTTAAATATTATTTGAATTTCTGCATAAAGAAATGGGTTTCGTGACACTTGATTCAGCTGTTTTAGATAAGTTGTTTTGTTTCCTTTTGGATTAACTGGGATGTTCCAGAAGCCCTTATGAAGGGCTCTGGTACAAATTGATCACATGTATATGTAAATGTCAATATACTTCAGGTATAGAATTTGGGGAAGTGCTTCTCTCTTTAAAGAGTTCATCTGGTTTTGTATCAGGAGGTAGAAGTGTTCTGATGAGTGTTTTATTTGTGTTAAAATGAAGTATGTAGCCCTACAATGGAAAGATTCCTGTTAAAATCTCTGACTGGCCTTCTGTATTTCTGGAAAAACAAGATTAAGCGATTTTACAGTGATTTATACACCTTGAGAAAAAGCAAAAATTGATGGGGTAGCATTAATATTATGATGCCTAAGAATCAGCAGTAATGAGGTAGAAAACCAATTTGTGACTCACTTTGAGGTCAAAATTTTTGCAAATGAGCCTTCTGGAGCAGAACTAGATAAACCATTTCTGCCAGTGTTTTGGACTTGAGATTTGTCAAGTTTTATCCTTGCTGTGTTGAGTTGATGTTTCCTTACTTCTGGCAACCTTTGTTGTGATCCTGTGATAGTCTAACTGCGAGCATGCTGATCCCTGTGTTTTCAAATGAACCAAGGGGCTTTTAGCTCACCTTTGAAGAATGACAGTGAAATGAATTTAATCAAACCTTTCAGTTTTTGTTTGCATGCACACTATTGACTAGAAAAAGTCTTGGTAATTAAGTGCTTTTTCTGATCCATGGGATGTTATTCTCAAGTCAGGCAGTGGATCAATATATGTTTACAAATCAGTATATTAATGACACTCAAGTGTGTGTTTGTTCTCACCATAGCAGTGACTATCACTGCAGAAATGCTCATGAGAAATATCCAGCACTGAGCAAGAAAGACGGAATGTCACTGCTCAGAAAGGAGGGAGGCTTGAGAAACTGCTTTAAGTGTTGTCTCTCTTGGCCCTTATTGTTGGAGCTGCCTTCATGTCCTTTCCTGAGTTCCTAGGCTGGTTCACGCAGTTATTTAAATCACTGCTTTTAGACTGTATGGTGAGTGATGGATTTAAAGCTCCTGCAAACTAAAGCTAAACTCCTGTTCCTCAGGTAATGCAAAGAACAAAGGAAGTGAATTTTTGAAACAGCCTCAACTTGCTGATGTCCACAAACAGAAATGGTCAGAGGCAAAACATTAATTACTAATGAATAAATAATCCTTAAAGCTTTAAGGGGAAGACATTTTCAGAGACGATAAAGCCAGTCTCTAGGACAGGACAATTGCTGGGATGCTCAGCAGAGCCAGCATTGAAAATAATAGTTTTCTGATACAGCATTGGCACTTTGAGAAGAAACTGCTTGCTACCCTTTCTGATAATACACTGAACGTAGGATGAATGGGGAAATGAAACATGAAAATTTATGAATTAGTCAACTTATCAAAGACACAATATTCTACAACCTATAGAGGGATTTGCAATTCCACATGAAGTCCATGAGGGACTTTGCTGCCAATGCTTCCCCTTTTTAAAATGGATGGAGATATGAAGCAATATGGCTATTTAAAATACTGGATAAATTGAGTCACATCCTACACAGACCAGTGTCTGTGCATCAGTTCCCTCATGGGAAGGGTCAATGAAAAGCTGTCACCCTTTCATTACTTGCAGTTTCTGTGCTGTGGAGCTGCTGATGTGCAGATATGCTTGTCTAGTTCTCTCTGAAATCTTTGGATTTTACAAACCTGGACCTAGTGTTTATTTGGATTGCAAAAATACCTTATTCCTTAAAGCCATGACACAGTTGATTTTAAACTTCACTGCTATTCTACACTAACATGTTCATAAGGAAGCTGTACAGAGTACACTGAGCAGCCAGAAGTGCCATCCAGCTACCAAACTGCCATTGTTATGCCTGGTGTCATGCATGTTCGTGTGCATAAATATAGACAATATAGCAGCATAAATATAGACAATAAATATAAATATAAATAAATTATATAAATAATATAAATATAGACATAAATATAGACAATATAGCAGCAAAATTTCCATCTTTTCTATGATATGTAAAATATTGTAGTTCCCAGATGTGACTGACAGACTTTCCAGCATATGTGTGATTACTGGAAGTGAACAGCAGCTTTAATGATTAAGCTACTTGAATACTTGCTGGATGGAGAAATTGTATAAATTTTATAACCAGATGGAGTCCAGTCCTCTTCGTGGGGTTTGAGAGGAAGAGTAGGGTGGGAATCCCAAAACTAAAAATGGATTATTCTGGTTTTTTTCCTCTAAGATGAGGAAACATTTTAGTGGGAGTTGAGAAATCAAGCACAGTAAGTACAAGTTGGTGAAGCTTTGACAATTGAGCTATCAAAAAACTGCAAATTTTAGAGAGCTTGGCAGGGTGTTGGGAAGTTTAATAGGAAATAATAGCGAACAGTTCTAAGACTTGTGTTAAGACCTAATGCTTCACCTGAGTTATTAAACCCTCCTACTCATTTCAAAAGGAATAAAATTTTACCTGTAGTGCAAGTAGCTGTAAACCAGTGTGAGGTATTTGAAGAGGATTGGGTGTGTTTTCCTTGTGCTTGTAATCATCATGATAAACCTTGTTTATTGTTACCTTATTATCAGGGACTTGAAACTGAACTGGGGAAGCCTCCTGTATGCAGTGTCTTTTTAAAAGCTCAGGCATTCAGTGCTTAACAATGACCCCTCATGACACACACTTGGTTTGTTTTGAAGCTGTATTGGACTAGTTGGAACAATCACACCTCAACTGACACTGGAATGGAGGAATTTACTGGCCCAACTTTTGTTTTTAAAAAGTTAGAAGATTTGAAATCCAAGTTGATACTGAATTTCTTGAAGTTTGATTAGGAGAAATCTATGAAGCTTTAAAAGAGATTAGATTAACTAAAATTCAGTTCTGTATTTTTAAAGACAAATAATTTTGATGAGTAAAGAACTTCAGTGAGAAACTTAGGAAAAGTGCTTACTAATGATGACCTATGGTAAGTGAGTCCAAAATACTGTGTAAAGCTTGCAGATGCAGTGTCTCCTCATCAAATGCCTTCTACAAACATCAAATCAGTTGAAAAACTCCACAGTACTTGTTTGGGTATGTGACAGCTTAGTCCACAGATTCTCATTTTAGAATTCAAAACGCAACTCAACCTCACCATTTCAGAGTAAGGCATGCTTTTTCCTTTACACAGAATAACATTTCAGCTGGACTGTGACCTAACTCGGTCATAACTGCATGCTAGTAAATCGGTGTTTCATCTTCTGAAGAGGGCATTTGGCTTTTGTCACTAATAAATCAGCAGTACTTGAGCTCTGCATCATCCTGAAGTTGTGACACCATTTAGACAGAGATTATGAGTGGACAAAGAAGCAGGACAGACTGCAGGATTTGTAGGACATGGCTGGCTGGCACTTAAGTGAAGGTGAGCAGGTTTTAGTGCAGCATGCAAGTCTGCTCAGCAGTACCTGCAGTTCTTTAGGTTTGGCAAAAATACATGGTTATAAATCTAACTGCAAATTCCACCGCAGAAGTTGTTCTGTATCTCTGAGCCTGTGCTATACTGTCCTACCACTTGTAATGAAGTGTTATGCTTTGTTCTTGAAATAACAAATATTTGTGAGATGAGTGTAGAAAAGACCCTTTGGCACTAAACCCATATATTCTTTTAAAGCCTTTGACCTTCAGCACTGATGTTTTACAGGGGAAGGTGTTCCAGTAGATGTGATTTTGTTAATATAAGCACAGTGTTTATATGGCTGTACATGTAAGGAAATAATAGCCTGGTGTGGACACTCATTTCTGTTTTGCAGGTGTACTCTTAGGTTGGCTATTTTGTTGTCATTCACTGTGGAACTGAATCTTCTCGTTGGCTTGTTTCTTCCCTGCAGCCCCCTTTCTCCTTCCTTTAAGGTATTGTGTGCCTCCAACCACTGTGTCCCTGGAATGTCCCTGTTGTGTTTAACAGTCCACAGTCAGCCCAGACACTTCAAATCTGAGTTTTCTGGGGCAGAGTGGTTTTGGTGATGAAAAGGAATAATATTTCTGCCTTGGTTTATATGCATTTAGTGCTGTTTGATCCTGAGACTCAAATGTGAGCATCCCCACGCAGCTTTATTTTCCTGCTTGTTTGGCTTGATTAGCAACTGATGTAATTTTTCCCGAGTTGTAATTAGTTTTTTCACGTAAGCACACTTAGGTTTAGGACTTAAAGAATAAGTGGTGGAGACTTGTATTCCTGTAGAGGTTTTTCATTCCCTTTGAATGTCTAGATACACTGATCAAATACGTAGTTGTTGCGTCTGCCCTGCTGTGATGATTACTCCAGTAAAGATACATTTTTATTTATTTTTTTTTTAATTTCTTTTGCAAGCTGATGCTTTGTTTTGCAAGAATTAATTGAATTGCTCCTCCATAAGGCTACTAAAATAGTGGGTTTATGGCTTTTAATGTCTTTCTGTTATATGGACAGTTAATGAACAAACAGGTAAGGAGTATGGAAAATTTGGGTTCTAATGTGAAAATGGCATCATTAAAAATCAAAGCAAAATCCCCCAAATAAGTTACAAGTAGATCTGCAAAATATACGTGAAGAAAATTAATATATGGGAAGGACAGTGACTGCAACACAAGGAGTATGACAAAATCTCTTGGGCAATCAGGTGAATGTGAGAACCAAATCTGTGCCCTTGATTTATACTCCAAGTTTTGTGAACAAACTTCAAATGAAAGCCTGCATTGTGGTTGGGAAATGTAAATTGTTCAATTTCATTCCCCTCCAAGGGAAAACTTGTCTCTTCAGGAGCTTCCCATTCACAATATATATGGCTGATTCTATCACTCTTGAGTAAAGTTACTGTCCAAATTGTTTTCATATTAAATCATCTTTCTAAAAAGGATGGACTCTTTTGTATAGTAATTTGAAATGTAATGCTCTTCTGTCTGGTAAGTTATGGATAGTTATGTTTGTACTAGAAATTGTTTGTTTCATTTCCAAGGAAAGCTTGTAACAGGAGAATTTGTGAGTAAAATAATTATTTAAAAACTACTTGCCACTAGAGGATTTAGTTACAGACGAACCTGGCGGAGCAAGGCTCTTTTTTTCTTTTTCATTTTTCAACTTCCATTTAGACCTCAATTTTATTATTCCATTTTTTTGACATGTATTCTGGAGAATCCTTTTCTGGTGTGTTTGCAGACAGTAGTTGACTTCAATATTCTCTTTAAGACACTTAACTTGCCTTGTCACAGTGTTAGAAGGAAGGATAAAGCTCTCCTGTTCCGTTAAATAATATAAGGCTGATGAGGAAATAATAGTGAATACTTTATATTGGGGGTGTTGTATTTCTATTATGTTGTTTTGTTATTTGATATTCACTGATAGAAGGTAGATTAGAGAGTTTGGACTGAATCTTTTGGGAAGTGCATGCTCATTATGAAATTAGGCAAATATTATTCCTTGTTTGTCTCTAATATCAACCTATAAACACACCGGGATAGTGACAGGAAGAAAGTACACTACTAAAGCTCTTTAAACATGATTTAATTATAGCATTCACTCTTTGCTACTTAGTTTTTATGTGGAATACATTTAAATTTACTCGAGGAAGCAATCCAAAACCTTAGTAGTTGTAGAACAGCTTTGCTGGTTAATCTTTTCAAGCCTTGTCAAGTTCAGTATTTTTGACTCAGAAATACCATATGCAAAGCTTAAGAAACAAATATTTCTAAAGCAGAGCTTCCTTTATAAAAAAAAATATTTCCAAAACTTTCTATTTAGAGTGAACATCAGTTTCTATCTATATAAATCAACAGTTGCTGATTTGAGGATGGTGCTTAAACAGAGTTCTGGATGTTACTTGGTTCAGCTAGCAGATGGTTTTGCCATACACTCCCAGCTGCCCTGATGAGTTCCTATGGTGAACTCATATGGTAACACTGAACACGCAGGTGACTGTGGGACTGTATGATGCTCTGTGTTCTCGTCCTGTTGCTGGTGGAGCACCTGTGCTGCTGTGGTGCTCTGGATTTGGCTGTCCACGTGTGTTCTGTGGGGCATTCTTCATCTGCACGTGCATGTCTGTGTTGCAATGCAGCTGTGACAGAAATATATATTAATCTTTAGAAGCAATTACTTTAGCTATAAAGATGCTGATGTAAAAGTGATTTCCTGGGTTATGTTGTATTTGTATATCAGGGATAGTTTGATTGGCATAAGTACCAAACACTGATTACTTGGCTGGTCTGTGTAACTTTTGAATGGATTTCTGTACCTTGTCATGTAAATAAGATAAAGCTGTAGGTGCCCTCTATGTCTGCAATGCCACTGAACATTACCTGAAGCAAGACCAAGTTTCTTTGAAAGTTTCTGTATGTCGCTATAAAATCGCAGTTTATATCCTTAGAAGTACTCCTCTTTTTGATTTATTTTTCTGTGTTTAGAAAATGTTCTCGTTTTGCCACCTGAGCCCACATAGCACAGTATTTTGTGGGTTATGTGCTTTTGCTATTAGACTCTGATCTAGTTTTAAATCTGTTGTATTAAGTGAAATAAAGTACCTGGCTTTCAGCAGTAATTCCGAGAACAAATAGCGTATGTACAAAGTACTTTTAAATGTTTCTCTGAAAGCAGATGCTCATAAATATTTTGAGGGACCTTACATTCTTTGTTAGTAAGTAGTTTTCAACTTATTTATAAAATTGTTAAAATGCTGCTGTTATCAGGGAGCTAAATCCGACTAATTCCCTACCTGAAAGTGCCAATACTGCTTGGTTTGTTGTGTTTTCCTTTCCCAGTAATGCTTTCTGTGTTAGTGTTGAAACTAGAGGTAAATAGTTTACAGATAAAATAGAGGTTCTTCTCTAAAATTGCTGCACTGGGGAGATTTCAGGACAGATCCAGTTTGGAAAGAACAATTTGAGTGTTAACAAGCCCAAACAAAGTGTGTGACTCATGCAATACAGCTGGCGGTGGGGCTCGGGAATTAGGGAGCGGTTTTCCCAACCGTGATAACCCTGGCAAGCAGGGCTGCAGCACATTTTTGGTGTTGATTTCCTACAGGGCCATGTTTATGTTGGAGGCTGTGCACAAGCTGCTGTGTGGACATCAAATTGTTCTATTGGTTTGAGGATTAATGAGGTTAAATTAGCTCAGTCATTTACTGCACATTTTATTGAGGTTCAAGCTGTTCAGACTGTTGCAGTTAATATAAGTAGCCCAGAATGTTGCCAGTTAAATGTAAGTTACCCACCAGGGATCCAGAGTTCATTATTGGAAGGAATAGGACAACTTTCCCCAGTAAATTCAACTTTATCACAAGTATACTCTTCCCTGTGTTATTTGAGAGGCAAAACTGGGGAAAGATTCATTGAAGAGCAGCACAGCAGGGTATCTCAATGATACATTTAGTGGGGTGTACTGCTCACTTTATACCTGTTGTACAAATGGAAGTATTGGTAATTAAAATAGTTTCTTGGGCCTTTGATTTGCATAAAAATAATCTCCTGTTCCTAATGAAAATAAAAAGTTAGACTCTAAAGAGTAAGTGAAGAGCTAGGGATTCGTATCTCCTTAAAAACTAAACCCACCAGGCAGGAGAGTCACTGAGGTGAGGACCCTGGCTCTGTCTTAGCTTCTGATTTAAGAGGGAACACTTGCAGAGAAATTGATGATACAGAGGCTTTCTCTGAGGATCTCATAAGTCTCTCACTTAGAAAAGATCTTTGATGTAGGTACTCCACTTAAATGTGCTTCGGAAAATGTAGGGAAATTTGGAAACAGCCACTGAAGCTGAAGTTTAGGAGATAATAGGGAAAGAAAACAGTGAGTAAAGTTTTTCAACTGGAATTGACTCTTGGTTTTTGTTTTGGGTTGCAAAATCTCCATCTAACTTTCAGTGGATTTTTGAACCTTATCACGTAAAAAAGGGTAATGCTGTGGATACCCTGATATTTCTGGAATGCCAGTGAAAGGAACAGGCAAGTCGGCTTGGCTCGTGGCTTTCATGGTCTAAAGGGAGCCTGCTTTTCACCTGGCTGGTTTCCAGCATGCTCCAGGTTGAAGGAGTACTGCCCTATTACCAGTGGGAGGTAATGTCTATGTTTGGGGTATTTTTGGATGGGGGAAAATCTTATTGAGGAGAACTTTTAATTGAGCTGTGGATCTTTGAGCACTACTAAAGGTGTATTTGTTGGGAATCATGGGGAAAAATCATGTCTAACTCTTGGTTAAGAAAGACAAGTAGTTACTAAATAGTATTCTAAGACAATTTATTTTCAAGTCATCAGATGCTTTGAAATCATCTTGATGAATTAAACAGAATAATTTTGAGAAACTGAAGTGCCTTCTCAGAGACTAAATAAGTGGGGTTTGTAAGAAATTAAATGTGATATGTCAACAGATTGGGGTTTTTTAGTGGGAGAAAGGGATAAGGGGTTTGGTGGCACCAAAGCAGAGTAGGAAGCCAAGTAGAGTAGGGCAACACTCTTGGAAACTCTAGGCAGAATTGGATTTTGCTGAAACGTGCCCTCATCCTGAATGAAACAAACATTGAGTTTGATTAGCATTCAGACAGGATAAGGCAGGTCTTTCTGTGGTCACAGCTGAAACAGGGTATCTCTAGGTGACTAGCTAATGGAAAGGACCAGAAAACTCTAATCACGTTTGCGAAGATGAGAAAATATTAAAAAGCATCATTTTGAATTGAGCTGGTCTGTAAAGGTTTTTAACCAGTGCTATAATATGTTTTCATCAGGCTATCAAACTAAATGAACTTCTGATAATTAGAAATAACAAAGCTGTTGGGGCTGTTGTATGAAGCCAGATCTAGTTAATTTTACTGTTCTCTGTAGTTCTAAACCCTACAGTAAGGAAAATAATTTAAAGTAAGAAAGATCTGTCTCATTTATGTAAGGTAAAAACCTGAAATATATGAAGTAAGACCTCATAGCAATCAAAGTTTTACTACAAAATGAGCTTGAAGAGGCAAAAAACATGTGTTATAAGGTATTTTGGTGTACTTGATAGGGGTTGCAAGTCTAGGATACTTTGTCTTTTCTGGGCATGGTGTTTAGTTTTCACTCTATTCCCATTAGTTAGGATAGCTTGAGGGTTTTCTTTTTCATTGTGTTGTGCAGGCTGAAAAATACCTTACCCTCAGGTTCCATGGGTAAGCTTTTGGCTGTGTGGCGCTTGCTGCCTTACTCCTGAGAGCTACAGGGCCTCTTCCCCTGCATGTTTTTTTGCTCAAGGCAGCCACCTGAAGTGTCTGTCAGAGTTGGTCTCTGGGAGCACCTGAAAGAGACATTCTTTCTGTCTTCATTTTCTCTCTTTTCAGAAATACTACTTTTACAGCTATCCTGATGATCCATTTAAGCAGAGTACGCTATAGAAAACCCAACATAAATAATAAAAACATAGAGTATGAAACTGTTAAGGAGAGATTCCTGAACATCTCACAATAGGCAATTCTTTCCATTTCTGCATTCTTGGCTCTGTAAAATGGCACAGCTCTATAATTCAGTGCAGTTATGTTGGATATGTCAGACTCTTTTAAGTCTGTCTTTAGCTCTAAAGCAGGAAACCAGAGTAATACTGTATTTAGGACTTTGTAAACCTTCCTAAGTATCATTTTGGTTGGTACTCAGTGCTTGCCATGTTTTTAATAACAATTTGTCATCCTTTTAAAAGTTCAAATAAAATCTCCATTATCTGCTCTTTGTTTTTTAACATAGCATATTTGCATTTCCACTTAAATGCATGTGCAGAAGCACTCAGAAATCTTTATTTCTTCTTCCGGGGACCTTAACAGTCTAAGAGGACAGTTGATGCAGTCAGTGATGGCAGCAAAGCAGGCACTTCTGTGGGCCAGAGTTCAGATGGAGTTCAGGAACAAAACTTGAGCTAAAAGTGTCTTTATGATGAAAATGATGTTAATGGGACTGTTGGGGCTGAGAGGCAAAGTCTGCTGAAGACTATATCCTTTTTTTTTTTTTTTCCTCCTCAGGGACTGGCCCTTTATTGCTTCTTAGCTGATACTCATGTTGAGGCTGTTGTTAGTTCTAACTCTTCAAAATAGATGGGGAGGAGGGTCCTACTTTCCTAAATCTTCAGGATCTCTTCTCTTACCTTTTGTGCCTCATCAACCCAACCCAGAGTGCTCCTGCACCAGGGAGCAGATACCCCACAGAATGGACTTACTGAAGGAGCTGATCTCAGGGGCTTTCTGATTAAAGAGGATTTATCTGTGGTGAGAAAACGTGATTTCATCAAAATGGAAGCCTGTTTTGTACACTCTATTTCAGCTAAACTTCAAACAAGGCAACCCTGAAACTCTCTCAATTCCAAACTCTAAATGTAGAATGAGGAATGGAAGAGGTAAGGTCTTGAATGCCAGACCTTCAGTTAATGCTCTGGCTTATGAAGCCGGACTCATGTGCCTTATGCCAGGGTAGACGTAAGGAGCAACTGAGCCTATAAACTCTTGGCTATTTCGTAGTAGAACATCCTCTTACTTCTTTAATAGCCTGTGAACTTCATTGATTCTTTCCCATATAAATAAGGAAAATATTAAATCTTGGGGAAAAAAAATATTATGATAGAACAGTTCTGTCAAAAGCTTAGAACACTTGAGAATTTTGGCTATAGGTTTCCAAAGTTGTTTAACACTGTGTTAAATTTTAATTTATGATGACTTTAAAGGAAAGCTTAAATATTTTCTGAATAAAACTCAGCATGTTCTTTGTTTTTCCATAATATGTGGCACAGTTTCCCCCCCCTTAAAATTCTAGTAATTTTTTTCTGTTCTAACTTGAGGGAGATGGATATGTGTTTATCTGAGTGGGGCATGTGGAAAGAACTTTGTGATATACTTGTGCTAAAGGTCATAAGAATATGCATTTTCCTGAAATAGTTGGATATTGGGAGTAGTACAGTGACTCTTCCTTTCCAGTGCTTGAAACTTGACAGAAATTGTCTTCTACATGTGTTCCAAGCCAAGCAGACATCATTTAGATGAAGTTAATTAGTGCAATATCAAGCCTAAGGTGACATCTCAGCAGTGCTTTCCATCTCAGGGTCAATGTTGTGCTTTCCATATTCCTGTGACTCCTGGCTGCCTTGGGGTCTAGACAAGGTGCATGTTTTGCCTGCTACACTAATGTTGCCCTGTCTTTTTGACTGAAATTCATGTCCTCTGCAAGGCTGGTATGGTGGTTGTTGCTCTGCTAAAAACACACAAGGTGTGTGTGTGTAAGGGTTCAAAGGGTTGTAGAAACACGAAGCACAGGAAAAGTGATCTCTGGGAAAACTCACACCCCTCCTCCATGCAGCAGGTCAAAGTAACTTGTTTTGTGTCTCCTTGTTTGCCTGTTGGAGTTAAAATTGAGCTTGCTTTAGAGTCTGAACAGCTCTAATTATGGAGTCACCATCAATCTGTGATGCCTGGCTGGTTACATCAATAGCTTGAAGGAGGTTTCAGATCTGGTTGTAGCTTGCTGGGAAAGGGCCTAGAGAAAAGAAAAGATGTACTACACTTTACAAGTCCTTGCCATGTGCTGTTTATCCTCTCAAAGCTTGTTTTCCTGCCTGCAAACGAGGACTTGGAATTGCAGGGAGTGCCATACTTGGTTTCTCAATTTCACTTAGGGCAGTGGCTTATAGCAAGCATATAAAATGAGTTGGTCAGTTGGTAGCATTTTCACTCTGGAAATGGCCATTGCTGGTCAGAGTGATCCACCTGTCACTCTCACACTGAAATTTAGGCATGTCCACTGCAAAAGAATAGCTGCATTTTCCCATGTCAAACTTAACTTAGAAGAACGTGCAATATCTGAGGAAGAAACTTTTAGTACTTAATTGGGAAACCTTATTTGAAGATGGTAATTGACATTTCTAACATCAATTACAGTTTCTTGTAGTTTGTAAATTTCTGCAGTGGATTTCTTTTTTGGTTCTCTTCTGAAGGCAGAGAAACCAGTTTCTAAATAAGTGGGAACTTGTAATAGTGTCTTCTTTTTATAATACAGAAAAGCAGTCAGATGTGACTTGTGACTGTCATTGTCTCAGCACATAAAAATCATCCAGCTTCACTCATGCACTGCACAAACTTTTATTCTTGAATACTGAGAAAGGCTATCTAAGAGATTTTGGTTCAAATTTATTGGCATTTTTACAGTTGATGCCCTGTGTAAAGTGTCAGTCATATGGCAGGATGCAGAATTAGGTTTGAAACTGCCTGCAACTTTGATGCTGTTGTTCTTACAATATGTTCTTGCTGATGGTCAGTGATGTGCACTGGTGTTGGGGAACACTACACTTTTTAAAAAAAATTAAACGTGCTGATGAAATGATTGACTGTGCCTGGAGTGGGCTCACTCTCCTCTAGGCAGAGAGCAATGTTCAATCCTTCCTAATCAGAGATCACCCTCTGGAGAAGGATGAGGTAGATTTGGTAACTTTTCTATCACATGTATATTTAGAAATCATAAAGTAACTGAGATACCCCTACTGACAAGTGGGTTTCCTGGAGGTGCTGAAATGTGGTGACAGGAAGTTTGAGTGACATCTTAGGTATGGGGGGTCCTCATGGATGCCAGACAGGGAGGAGAGAAAGAAGCAAGCAAGCGTAAGAGCCTGACAGTGTGGTAGCAAAAAGAGTGAGCAGAATAAGTGACACAAACTGAACAAGAAAGGTGCAGCAGTGAAGGCTAAGCAGGAGCAGATGGTGAAAGATGGACAGTAATTGGGGAACCAGGCAAGTGATCGTTTCCTACAACAAGATGTGAGGTGAGCAGGGAGTTGTCACATTAGAGGATGGAGCTGCAAAGGACTTATAGGGAAGTTGTAGGTATTGGACTAATGATGAAGGATTTTGTTCAAAGGGTATTTTTACAGAGGAAAATAAATAATAAGTTGAATAAATTTATTAAAAGGAGGGCAAACAAGTCCTACTCCTACTTTTAACCTAGTCAAGTAGTTCTGTGACATCAAACATACTTGAAGGTATAAAAGTAATTTTAGGCAGAAATGGAACAGAATATGTTTCCAGATAGCAGCAAAGGGGAAGATCTACAAAGAAGCCAGTGCCTGTACATAGGAGGGAGTGAATAGGTAGAAGTTCCTTTTTTAATTCAAAGATCACCGAGTGACTGACTTGGTAAGTAGATCTTAGTCTAGTTTGAGGGAGCTGTTATTTTCCTTCTGCATTTTATTTTTTCTTCAGGTGAAAAAGTGACTTGTTGCAAATTCATCATAGTAAAAATTAGCATATTCTCAGTATTTGTGTCCTGGAGATCACTTTTTTTTAATGTCTTTTGTGCCATTTTCATACCTTGACATACTACATGGAGACAGACAGGTGTTAGTGCTATAGTAATCTTTGTATGGGAGCCTACTTTGATATGGTTGCCACTTTGGAAAGGAGAAAGCCAAGAAAACTGGCTGCAGGTTTTGGGGTGACTCATGAGGTTTATCTTTGCATTAAGAATAGAGAAGGGAACATCTGGTAAATGAGCAGAAAAAACTGAGTTTGTAACACTGAACAAAATCCTTTGTCTTATGCAGATAGTGCAAGTGCCTCAATATGGAAACGTAAAATAGTTTCCATGTAAAGGGGAAAGTTGAAGCTACTGAGAGAGGGTTTTATTTGCAGCTTCTATTGGCTGAGGATTCTCCCTTTTCTCTGCCTTGGTATTGATCTCCTCTGCAACTCAGATGTGATCCTTCAGATACACTGTAACAGGATACTTTAATGCCTGCTGGATTAGACACTTGTGCTGTGATATTGATCGCTGTAGCTTTGCATAATCATTACAGAGGTGACCCCGAGTGTCAAGCTAAGCTCAGTGCTGGATGATAATTCCTGTCTTTCAGGTTAGATACATCTCCTTTGGTTTTACTAGGAAATTAGAAAAGGTGAAGAGTCGCAATGAATAATGTGGATTGTTTTGCTTAGTTGTGGAAATAATAAAATTACTTTCTACTGGGTTTTCAAAAAAACCAATGTTTGTCTTGCTGTTCTTGGATGCTTTGGTTTATCCTTTTGGGAACTTGGGGATGAAGCAAGACACTATCATAGAAGTGAAAAACTCTTCATACTAGAGCTAAAATTAGAACAAAAATAATTTATAGGGAACCCTTACTTTCCAGTCCTTGCAGTTTTCTCCTTATCTTGTTTGCCTTCCCCCTCTTAATGTGCAGGGGTGTGTATGCAGAGTGTACACTCCCTACAATGTAAGGTTTTATACCATTGCTTTCATTTTGGGGGACCTTAATCGTATGTCTCTGAAAGTATTTCAGAGCTTGTGGCTTTAGGCTTTGCCTTCAAAAGTGCTATTTTTCCCACCTCTGCTAAACTGCAGCTAGAAATGGTTGTAGGCCTCTTTACTTGGGAGCAGAGGACACTGAAGAACTGAGGACTTGGGACAACTTGCAAGTTTTTCAAATTTCTCTTGTGGCAATTTGCAGTTCCACTGTTATCCTTAAAGAGAAGATTTTAAGGTTGCATGAACTTTTGTTTTCAGGATTGTCCTAACACTCTTCAAATCACTGTTCTTACCTGTTAATTAAAGAAACAACAGGCTTGGCATTTAGAGTTTTGGCCAAACCATGGACAAATCCGTTGAAGCAATTTCTTTAAAAAAATGGTATTTTCCAGGCCTGGAACGACTTAGCTACCACATATAACTGCCCTATATCCCTTAGTCCAGTATCCCTATAGTCTGTATCCCTATGTCCAGTAGAAAATCACACTTTTTGTTACAGACTTGAACTTCTTACAAGATTTAATATCAATGCATTTCATAGATTCAGAGTAATTTCTGGATCTGGTAATATGTTCCGTTTCATGGGTTTTGTCTCATTGTTCTTCTTAATGATATTCTGAAGAAATGAATTGTCACTAGGAACTGAAAGATTTCGTTTTGGACTCTCCGGGGATAAAGGAGCAGACTGAAAGTATTTGAAGTGCACTACTTTGGCTTGTTTCCATGCCTGGATTAGTAACTAGACAAACATTTAAACAATTTGGAACATAGAAATAGTTTTTTGCATTGAAACAAATTTAATTATTTAAGCAAGCGGATTTTGCCATAAGTTTCCTTGTTTCCTGTCTCCTGTCTTTCCTTTCTAATAGGTGTTTTTCACTTTTATTTTTAGGGCAAGTGCTTCTTAATGTTTAATTGTAGCATGTCTCTTACTTTGCAATATCTTGCTCAGGGGTTACTTTGCAGGCTGAAGTTGTTTCTTATGAAAGTTGCATGACTTTTTCAAAAAGAAATAACAAACATCACTCTCTAAAATGCTCGCGAGTAAGCAGAGGTATTTCTGTGTGTTAAAATGCCATCTATGATATATTTCTGATGGAAAGCCTGTCCTATATGTAGCACACTCAACAGGTGAGAGCTGTGGTGATTTATTTCTCATGCAAATATCATGAGAAGATTAAATTTGGCTCAAAAAGTCTTTTTTAAAAACCTTGAAAGAATAAATTATATAAAGAATGAATAAGAATATATTATTCAATTTCTGGGGCGAGAAAAGTTTCAAACAACTGATTCAGGATGGCCTTTGTTAAATTGAGCAGAACTTCAAATACTGGAATTGAGAATTCTAATAGTTGTCACAATATATACCAAAGGAAGAGGTGTTGGGATTCCACTCTGCACGCAGCACACAGAGTAAAGGATATTTTTCAAGTCAGGAAGTGGTCGAGGAGCAGCAAGATCAGACAATTATGTTATTCATCTTCTAGAAAAAGAATCCTTTTTCTGTAACAGTGGGGCTTTATGGAAATCAGGAAATGACTTGGGTATTCTCATATTTTTATTTGGAAGGGGCAAATTTCAGACTGCAAGGACTTGTTTTACTTCAGGAATCTAACTTTTTAATCTGGCAGTGTGCTTACGTGTATGGGGTGTGAAAGGGTACAGAGAAAGGGAAAAGGAAGCGAGTATGTGAGTCTCCATAAATGTGCAGGAGGTAACCTGAAGTGCAGAGAGCTTAAACTAACCAAGTGAGAGATCTGCCTGAAACAGGGAATTAAACATATTTATGAAAAATATTTACATCTACCTCTGCTTCTGTTTACTCGTGAACCAAACCTTTAGGAACTTGTGAAATCTATTGGCAAACATCATGACTATATTCTAAGAGGAGAAAAGTCATATGTAATAGAAAGAGGTGTGTGTGTGTGGGGAAATAGTAAGAGAATTAGTCTGACCTTAAGAGGATGGATGACTTTCTAGAGCATATTTTGGAGGAAAAAGTATTGGCAGATTTAGCAGCAAATAGTAAATGGATGGGAGGTGTTTCTCCAAAGTACATTGTGCCACATCTATCTTGTCTGTTTGCTTGATAAAATAGCTTTTTGGTTTAGAGGGATCGTTCAGGAAAAAGTTTCCAATACTACTGTATTTCAAGACCTGGTGGTTTTAGTTCAAGAAAGGTATATTGGTAGTAGTTCTGAAAAGATGTTTTGGTTTGGTTTTTTTTGGTTGTTTGTTTGTTTTTTGTTTGTTTTTTTCCCATTCTGGATCATAAATTTTAGTGTCACAAATATGACATGTACAAGAAAATTTATGGAAATGGATAAACAAGAGACAGGAATGGAGTCTGTCATTCTGAGGCAGGGATGTCATGGTTAAGTGAGAGATCATTTGCAACCTGCTGCTTAGAACATCTTGGAGGCAGAATTCCTCCTAGTGGAAGCATTTACCAAGAAGTATTTCACTTCTAGACATTTCTATTTAAATGTGACACGTGGAAGAGTTTGTGAAGTGATTATTCTCTCATAATTTTGGAATGCAATGTAAGAGTCTTTACAAGAGAGGTGGATTACTAATTTATCTTGAGTGGTCATTTCACAAGGATGTCCTGAAGGCTTCTACAGAGCGTGTCAGAATTGAGGCTCTCCAGCTGCATAATTTTCTTATTTACTTGTGTCCACCTTCCATTTGGAGGTGGGGAGAACCTTACTGTGGCAACTGGATCACCTGTTGTCACAAGTGTTGTACAAGAGACAAGAATTTGATTTTTAATCTGGTCCTGGTGTGTATAAAATGGGCTAGGAGGTTGTATTTATCCTATATAGCTGTAACCTGTCTTCTAAACCTTTCATTTTCACATTCAAATAGTTTTAGCTTGTCTTCTTCTAATTTACCATATTTGCTTCATTGACATGTATTAGGGAAAATATTAACAGAAATGATTTTGTTTTTTAAAAAAATTGAAAAAAGTATTCACCCTGTAATATCAAGATGTAAAGAGAAAAGTTATACCCCTCCTTTGAGTATATTTGTCATTGCTTTGGGCAGAAGATTGAAAGTATGAAGAAAGGAAAGGGGTTTAAATTTCAAGATGTGTCCTGTTTATCTCCATGACAGGCTGATCGAAGTAAGGCAGGTTTTGTAGAGGAATTCCAGTTAATCTAATGTCGGATCACTGGTTAAAATCTCCAAACTGAATAATAAAATAGGCAAAAGCTTTAAAATCCTTATCAGAGCGTGTGTGCTCAGGGGAGGATTGGCATCTTTCTTATAAACAGTTTAGGAATCAGTAGAATACATCGGTCTCAAGGATGTTTCATGTAGAAGAAAAAATACGATGTGTTGAAGAGTGGGGCTACTTTAAAGGAATCTGACTATTTATCTTTCATGTGAAATATAATCCTGAAGGAATTTATTTTCTTCTTTTATGCTTTGATTTAAATTTCACTTATCTGTTTCTCTCTGATAAAACATGGATGATTTCTGAGGCTATTGGTTAAGCGTTCTTGGATTCTGTGGGCAGTGCCATTTTCATTCCTTGAGGGAGAGAGGAAAAGGGGCAAGGCAGAAGGCTATGAAACAGAATAAGCTCGTCCTTACACAGACTTCCTTAAAATACTGCAATCAAAACCAAAACTATTGTATTTCCAGTTACTGTATTTTTTTCCTCATGTCTATAATTTTCCATGATTATATTAGACAAAATCACTCTGCATCTAATGTGCAATGCTACTCTAGTGCCTTGAAATGCACAGTGGGGTCGTTCCTGAAGGTCCGTGTACCAGAGGTGAGCTCCGAGCCCTTGACACGGATCTGATTATCCCAGTGCTGTAGAGCTGAGGTGCTGGGGTATCTCAGGTTCTCATTCCTAGCTCCAGGATGATACCTCTGCTTCCATTCTGTGCCTTTTCATGCACACTCCCTGTGACAGGCGTCAGGGGAATCACAAAGGCAGCAGATGGTCTGTGCACAGTTCCCTCAAGCATAAAACAGCATTTCTGTACTTGTTGTCAGGACCTTAAATCGCACACTGTTCTGTTTGATTATTTTCAAACCCTGGATTGGCCATAGGGGCTCAGATGAGAAATATTTGCATATCTCAGAGTGGGAGTAAGGGCTGAATTAAAGTGGCAAGCAACTGGATTGAAACTAAATTCTAAGTGGAAGTCGTATGCACTCATTTTTAACAAGGGTTGATTTTATTATTTTCAATGAAAGCAGTGACCTCTACTAGAATGTAACAAGACATGCGTTGGGTGCAGAATGTTTATGGGGTTTTTTGCTGTTTTCCCCTCACTCACCAAGCATACTGGAGTTGTTTGTTTATGCACAAAAGCTAGACTTAAAATCTGTAATACTGTAGCATTGAAATGTAAAATATGTATTCAAATGTAGACTAAGGAATATAAGTTCCAAATGAGTTTATTATCCTTAATGTTATCTGCTGCAATTCAAATAAATATAATGCATTAGTTCCTTATTGAATGCAGTACCACTTTTAAAAATTCAATTTGCTGTGCAGGATTTTTCCCAAGATACATTAGATAATGTCAAGTTTAAATCTCTGTGTGAGTCTACAGAGATCACCATGCAGATGGAGCTGTGGAAAGCCAAAGGAAAGATTTTCATAAGCACACTGGGCTTAAACAAATTTGTTTAATTTGTTTTCCTCCTGGCTCCAGTGTTCAACAACTTTAACTTCTCAGATATTCAAAGTTATTTTGCAAGTGTTTAACATATAGCAAGTAGAAATGCAACCTGAAAAAAGGGATTGTTATTTCAAGGGAGGAAGAGGTGATGGAGGGGACAAATGGTGGAAACAAACTAAATTACAAGTTCATTGTTATATGAAGTCAGTCTCAGACTGAGTGGATTTCCTCTGAGGAGGAGTCCATGCTAGGACAAAGAGTTTGCTTTTCCCAATTTGTCCTCTCCTTGCTGCATGAGGAAATTACAGTAACAAAATACAAGGTCTTGTGCATCTTCGTTGGTTTGGGTACATAACAGAAATTAAAATTGCTTTGCTTTTCATAATTTTGTCAGCAGATGAGATGGAGAGCATAAAAGTTTTGATTTCAGTGATTCCTTGATTTTTATTTATTCATTTATTTATTTTAAATAAGTCATAACTGTCATATTGGCCTTTGGTGAATATTGATTGGTGTTAGAAGAAATTTCTTGTGTTTTAGTAATTCTCTCTAGATCAGTGAACTTCAGGATATTTAGCAAATGCTTGTGCTGAGATTTGTCGGGGCCCCATAGTTAGTCATTAGCTATTTGTCAGGGGTATTCCTAAGGGCCTTCTCAACTCCTGTGGTTACCTGTGCCATTGTCCTGTTGGCACAATGCAAGGAATGAATGAATAGCCAGTCAGGATAATAAACTGCAAAGACTTGCAATGCATAAGGACAACGTGCCTTTGAGTCTATCCAAGCACTAATGAATAAATCTGAGTTCATACTTTGATAGTGTAAAGTAATTCTTGGGTTTGGAAAAATTATTTTATTAAGGTATTAAAAAAAGGTTCAAAATGGTCTTTTCAAAGTGGTTTAGTACCATTACTAAATGCATCAAAAATATTTGCTTTGGTTATTTTTTGAAATAGTTTTTACAAATCATTCTGACTGTTTCTAATTCAGTGTAGCCTTCCTTAATTATTTAGCATTTCAGTGTGACAGGCTGTAAGGTGTGTGAACAGTCACGATGTTACTGCAGACAGTTTGGCAAATGAATGAATAAACTTGCTTATGGAAGAGTCACACTCCACTTGTGTTTAAACCTCAGGGTGTTACAGTGAATGAGAACAAGCTGAATACTTGTAGAAACAGCAAATTTCAAGCAAACCTTGAGACAGAATAATTCTCATGCTAAATATGGTTTTATGGTCAATGCAGTGCTCATAGAGCCAGGACGTATGGCATGCTGATGTTTGCTTTTATTTTTTTTATTTTTTTTTTTTAATATTCTCTTAAAATTACTCAGATTTTGAATAGCACATCTTTTAGATACTGGAGATACTTCACTGCCTCATAATGAACACACTCCTGGAGCTGAAAATGTTGCTTTACATAAGTATTTATATATTCTGAAACTCAGCCGTGCATGCTTTTTGTTAAACGCAGAAAGACTGCAACTAAAATTGAATTGAAATTGGATCGTTCAAGTGACCTGATACAGCTGAATAAACAGAAAAAAATTGTGACTCACAGCAAGAAGTAAGCACGGACTCTGGACTGAGGGATGTTCCACTACTACATTTGAAAAATGAAATTATGTATCATGAGAGAACATCACAGAGATGAAAATCAACATGTAAATTACTTGCTATGTTTTATTTTTATTATCTATTTTGCAGACATAACTTCTAAATCCATGTTTGTGAATAGATTAGCATTAGGAATAAGAAGTAATGTCCATGCTGTCATTATGAATTTGGATGCTGTGCAGGATAAATGCACCTTCCCGCTCTACAACCTGGTTTTCCTACTGTTTCTCTAGTTATCAAAGGCTGAGGAAACCACTAAATTGCAGGCAATGAGTTTTGTGGTTGTGGTGCAGCCACAATTGCTGTTTTCTGTGTGTGTGTGTACATAATTATGTATTGAAATGGTACTAAATGAGCTTTAGTGAGATCTCAGTGTGTGTGGTTTCTTCTGGGTGGGTTGGAACATCAGGTGTAGCCTGATGTTTGGATTCTGGATCATGGGAGTAAGTGAATGAGCTCAGTTACAAAACACAAGTCTGGGTGCTTTTAGTCTGCTCTGGTTTCATCTGAAATCCCTGCTGTAAAACAGCTACAAAATCATGGTTTATAAATTCACTTATAGCATTCTAAATCTAGTGCTGATGTGAGACTGCTCCTCCAAGGGAAGATTTATTAAACAAATAAAAGATCTTAAATGAGAAGACTGTGGGGAAGAAATGTATTTTGTTGTACTTGTACGACAGAACTTGTGGGAACGATAGAAACACTGAATCTTGTTTTATTCCAACCTCTGGAGGAATGGTAAGGTTGGAATCCTGCAGTTTTCTCAAACAGTGTGTCTTGGAAGAGAGAGGAATGAGTTCCAGACTGATTCTTCCTTTAGAAAAGGGAACCCCAGGTCTCATGGTGGATGGCTGGAATGGGTTTTAGTAATGTTGCTAAATGGAATGTATATATTTTTCTAAAACTAATATACTTGTGATCTACTAGATTTTCTGTATAATACTTCCCAGGTGTTAGGGGTAGGGTTCGTAATGTGAACAGGTGCAGCTGCAGTTGCTTTTCTTGAACCAGTTCTGCATTTCTGGCTTTTATATCAACTAAGGAGAGCCAAGTGGCAGAGTAGTTTTCTATGGATGGATGCTGTAAATGTCTGAGAGCAGGGTGTGTAGTCAGTGGCCTTTATGCATTTTTGTTTTTTTTTTGTTTGTGGGGTGGTTTGTTTTTGTTTTTGTTGTTCTTGATTGTTTGTTTGTTTTTTAATTTAAATTCTGTGGCAGCAATCTCCTTGGAAAAATGCAGCTGGATGTGTGGAGCTGCTCCAAAGTGAGCTGGACTGGGCTTAAGCCGTGGGTCATTGTTTGCATCTCCTCCCCCAGCCTGAGAGCAGAGGATACCTCCAAAAATCTGACTATGTTGCGATATGAAGTTATACTTCTTTTTTTTTTTTTTCCCCCTCTATGCATAAACACCTTTCAAAACAAAGTCTAATCAGATCTTTCTAGTCTGGGGCTCTCACAGGATCAGTGCAATCAGCAGTGTCTTAAGGAAGTAATAGAAACTTTTCTCCCCTTGTTTCTTTCCGTTAGTCAATGATGAAAATAGCCAGTGAAGTGAGGATATTGAATGTAATGGGTGGCTGTGTGGAGAAGCTGTTTTGTAGAAGGGGAGTACAACCCTTAAGTCACTTCCAGGCAACTCTCCAGTGGGTTTGGCTGCACTGCTTTATTTGTACATGTGTTCTGGGCACGTCAGTGCCCTTCGTTCTGGCTGCACTTTGTAGCTCAGGGACCACTTTATGGTGACCCTGCTGTGCAAACTGAGCATAGACCTGCCCCTCATCTGTCTCCAGTGAATTTATATGACACCAATGTGAAACAATCTTCTCAATGTCTTTGGCATGAAATAAGATGTCTTTGGACATTTCTTGCCAGCCAGGCAATTCTTGCTAGTGTTCTCTCACATACACAAAAATAAACTACCTGCCTATGGATAGGGTAATTGATTATTAAATCATTCTTAGAGTAACTGAGGGTTCAGGCTGGCAACACAGAGATCCTGCAGGGAGGACTGGAGCAAGCTTACTGGTATATTGTGATCTTTCTGATAGTTGGTGTGTTGAGGTTTTAGGCCTCTCCTGATCTGAAGATGAACTTGGAGTATAAAAATATAAGTAGGGCACTTTGCACCACTCCCAGCACACTTTTCTGCTTTTTCACTTTATTGCAGTAAGCAAATAAAGCTGTACTTTACAGGTATTTTTGCGATGACATATCATATTAGGCCATGATCTGTTCATTCACTCATTGATATTGATAGAGGTTTGTTTGTGTAGAGGGTTTTTTTGAGAATTCTTATTATCCTTAATTACAGATAAAAGGCAAAATATAAAACCTGCCGCAAACTTTGTAGGCAATAAGATCGTATACAACTCTAATTTAACTATAAAACATGGTGATCACTGCTAGTGCTGCTCGCTCAGTGCCCTGTGTGAAAACTGGGTGCTGGCTCATGGGAGGAGCCTTATTCAAAGTGTGTTGGGAGTCATGGGAAACTTCTAGAGTGTTCAATGCACTTTTTTAGGCTTTTTTTTTCCCCAGTGATGTTGATTTTAGTCTTTGTAGGATCTGGGAAGCTTATGTTGTCAGATGCATTCAACTCTCTGGTTGAAACAATTAGGCTCTGAGAATCCCAAATGGTGAATTCATTACTGGGCTTCTGAAGTACTCAAAGCAATGTCTGCTTCAGGGGTGTGTCCAGAATTACAGGAACTGGAAAGTTAAGTTTTCATTCCTCTTTCTGTGCATTGCCCATGTTTTGGCAGATTGGACAGTGCTTTGAGAAGGCCAGAAAGGTGAATATATACACCCTCACCACAGTGTGTTTGGTTGTGTTGTGTTACAAAATCGGATACTGATGCAGTGCCACAAACTTACAAAATAATCTACAGTTGATGTATAGAGACTGAAAATAATAGGCAGGCTGAGAGATCAAGGCTTATTAGTCATTCCTTTGATTTCACCAAAATCAGTGAGAGTTTTGCTTGTATGTCATTAGTACGAGGAGTTTGCTTTAGCTAAATAAAATTAGCTCTTCAGAAAACAGCTGGCAATGGTGAGAACTGGTCAAGTGAAGTAAAAAGCGTAAATTATTCTGGCTCGAAAAGGGGATGGTGGTGGGAGGGGCAATGAAATAACATTCATTGGTCCTTTTGGAAAGTGCCTTTTCCACTGTTAGTGCAAATGCTTTACCTTGAGATGTGATCCTTGCTGGGAGTGGTTTCCTGAAACATTTTTCACAGGTGTGCCCAGTGGCACTGGCAACGGAAACACGATGTATTTTAAAATACCATTAAAACAGAAATGTCTAGAATACTTCTTTGGAAGCATCTTACGTTCAGTTCAAGCATAAATGTCTGATTTTACCAGTCAGATGTGCTGTATTTCTTTCTCCGTAGTATTTTTGTTTCTTAAAACTGAAAATCCATTTGAAGGGATTCTCTGTTGTTCTGTAATTGTTAGTATTTCTCAAATGTCTTAGTCTCTGTGTAGGAAGCAAGAAAAGAAATGGCTTAACTGTAGATAACTTGTTTAATAAACAGCAATGGATTTATCCCTCAACTCAGTATGTGCCCTTCACATACTTGGCTCACTTTTGTTCCTCTTCTGCAGCTTCTGCATTAAGTGGTGTCAGGCTGCTGTGGTAAACTCCTTTTTTGTTTAGAGGTAACCTGGCTGTCGGGCATGAAAGCAATTTTATTGTAGAATGTTGGCTGTTGATTTATTTATTTATTTATTTTAGTATGTGGAATACCAAGCTGTGCACGAGCTGCAGCAAAGGGAGCTGCTTTGCAGCAGAGCATTGAATCCCAGTCATGTAGACATACAACTGCACATGCAATTTCAGCTCCCTTTGTGCAGAAACATTGATTCTGTGGGAGGTTCTGACCAATGTTCTCAGTACTTAGAGTAAGATTTTTCTAAAATTAAGTTAATGCCACTTAATGCCCGACAGAGATGAGAACAATGAAAGTTTCTTTTAACGATTAAGTACTTATCTTGTTAAAAACTTCTTCATAAAGGGAGGGAGGTAATTGGTATCGTATTTAGCTGTCTGGTCCCAGACCTTTAGTCTGTAGCCTCTAAATGACATCAAAATCAATATGTCAAAAGAATACAGTGAAATAAACTTGAAACTAACAGTATAAAAATAAATTCTTTAAGAACATCTCCAACCCACAAATAATCAATTCGCACACAGAAATTCTTTAGCACCTCAGATATTTGTTCCTGGGGTAGGCAATTAGTGTCTAGATCATTTGAGTTCAGTGAGGCTGCTTCTGAGGTCTGAAGAGTGTTTCTGACACGCAGTAAAGTAAAAGCTGATACAAGGCATGTGTATGTTTAGAGTTATCCTTTGAAAATACAAGCCCAGGATGTGGTAAAAGAGATGGGGAGGTTTGACTTCTTTTTAACTAAACTGACTATGAATCTGGAACTACTTTTATCCTTCTTCTCGTGTCTGTCTATTGCAAAGCAAACTCTAAGGAAGGAATGTTGGGCTGCATTTTCTTTATCTTTGGTGTCTCAGTTCTCTTGTTAAAAGCCAAGGCAGTGTTGGGTAGTGGAAGAAGAGAACAGGTCTGTGTTACAAACAGCCCTCTTGAGACTGCTTGGGGGATGTCAAAATAAGAGAAACATTGCAAGGCAATATACTGTCACTCAGTAACACCACAGTACTGATACCTGAAAGCTGTCAGAAATTTTTCTGTAGGAAAGCTCCAAGAACCCTTCCAGAAACAAGTGGGGATGTTCATCCAGCACTTTGTGGTCAGGGGTCCTGAGAGCTGGATTCTTCAGAACAGGATTGCACATCACAAACCCTGTTTCCCTGTTCAGTGATTGCTCTTCTCAGTGTCTCTCCCAAGTCTGCTCTGTTAGCTCTTTTCTAACTTTACTGGTGCTAAGTTAGTGTGGTTCTAGGAATCACTGGAAGTAAAACTAATTTCACCTGTTGATATTGCTGCTTTTTCTTAGTATGATATAACCAAGCTGCAAGGGGTGTATTGTATCTGACTTGAAGAAATGCAAGTCTTCCATAATTGGAAAAAAAGGATGAATAGCCTAATTTTCTCCTCTTCAGCATAACCTTCATTCTTCCTGGAATTATAGACTGCAATGAAAGTTGTAATGAAGCTTGGAACTTAATGTGGACATCTTTGGGCATATCTGTTTTGAATGTTTCATCTAGTTTGATTGTCAGTAACTATTGTCGCTGCATACAGCTGTGAGGCTGTGTTTCAACCCTTGAATACTTATCCATGTTCTTAGAGAACCTGTTGCTGTACCTGGATTTGATTCCTTGGGTCCTGGTAAAGCTGCTGTAAAGCTAATTTGAATGTTTTCTGTAAGATGTACCCATCCCTTGGCTTGTACCTGTAAATGCTGCTTAGGGAAGTTGTCCAAAGTCTGATGAACTTTGCAAATTAAGACACTAATGTGATGAATTCTTGTCTGTGGCTGCCATATTTTATCTGAACAGGTTTTCTGGTGTTATTGAGACAGAGGTTCCTAAACTATAGCACCATTTCAAAATAATGAAAATAGACACCATAAACCCCCTCTTTCAACTCGAGTACTACCATTTCTGGCTCCTTGTGCAGGTGCTTGGTTCAGCCTCAAGGTGGATGTGATTTTTTGATAACTTGACCATGTGCAGGCTTTAACAAGGCATGGATGTGTGTACAGCAAGGTCTGGGTGATGTCTGATGCCTGTTAATTTGCTATACATGGTTTGAATTCCTGAGAGTTTCCATGTCCTTGGCAGGGTGCTGGATGAAGCAGTAGGAACACTTCCAAAACTTGTACCTGCTGTACAAGCAGGCTCACAGAGGAAAGCAGGTAACACAAAGGTGAGGGTTAGGGCAGTATTAGTGGGTCCTCATCAAAGTCAGTAACAATGTCTGGATTTCCAACTGAACAAAGTATTTTTCCAACAATTGCTGCATATTTTATAAGATCTTGTGAAAAATAAAGTAATTCTCAAGACACCTTGGATATCTGTGCAGTTTCTCAGAGCAGCAAACAGAAGCTCTTGCTTTTCATATGAAGCTGAATTTTTTGATTGAAAGACACAAACTAAAATCAGGGTTTCTGAAATTGTGTCTATTCAATTACACAATTTTCCTAAGAAAGCCCTTCACAAGTAGTGTGTTTTTTAAATTTTTTCTTAAAGAAGCTGTAGTAAAAGAATTATATCTTTGCTTTCAAAAGCCATCCCCCTTTCCCTAGTGGAAGTGCTGTTGCAAGCAAATGCAATTGATAAAAGAGAGCATCTTAGGTTTTGTCAGCACTGAAACCGAATTGTTGATGAATGGAGATTGCTGGAAGTTTGCCGGCTGTGATATCCAACTGTTTGGTTTAAGATGCCATCTACTTAAAACCTTGATTTCATATAAAAAGACTAAAAGAATTAGTGTTTGGAAGGTAGGGAGAAAGGACAATGGGGGACCTTTTCTAGATCCACACTTTAATGTTTCCAGTCTTGTTAACCCATGCTCAGGTAAACCATTGTAGGACAAGAACAATGAAGTAGATAGACAAAACCTGGTTTTTGTTGTATTTGTTGTGCCTCCCTGGAGCCAGGTGGCTGCAATGGCAGAGACAGATTCCTTGTAATAGCATTGTGGGTACCGGTCCACTTGAAATACTCTCAGTTGTTAGGATTTTGTTTTATTCTGTTGTCAGGAGTAGTAATCTCAAAGCTTTGATGTTGCCTGCTGCAGTGTCATGGGTAAAAATCCGTTTGGATTCCATTTAAATTGGTTGATTTCAAATACTACTTGAGACCAAGATTGGATAATAAATGCTCTACAATCCGTGTGTGGACCTCTAAGGAGCCTTAACTGGAATGGGTTATCCAGTTTTGCTCTAGGTATTTTTGAACTGCTACTTGAAGAACTGGCAGTGTTAAAAATGGCTGTCCATAACAGTGCAAAGGTGATCCCCAACACAGCTAATACTGCATCCTCTGATACCATGTGAGAAAAGAAAATATTACTGTGCTCAAGATGATCTGATTGTAGAGTTTAGTAGAGCTCTCCCATCTCCTGTGCTGATTTATAGTCATCTTCTGTGGTGAAATAGAAAGTCATCACAGATGTTAAGTGCAGCATATGGTTCTGTACAATAAAATTCATCTTGTGCTCTACCCTTTAGCCTCTACCATATGGTTTTGATTTAATTTGTAACCATTTGTTATGCCAGATAAGTTTGGGAAAAAAAAATTATATAGTGATTTATTATTGGAAGTGCAAGAAAACCACTGTGCTTCCTACATTGTCATTGATGAACTTGGATCAATTGTTTTTCATTCAGTCTAAAGAAAACTTAAGCAGATTTTTTTGAATCTAACTACTAGCTATGAAATGGTTCTGTTAAAGGTGATAATGGAGAAAATAAGCATCTGACTTAGGTAGTAAGAGAGAATCTGATTGCAGGACATTTTGGATGTGATTGTTGTGACAAGATGAAAAAACAACTTAGCGTTTCAGTTTGGCAGTAATAGTACTTAATATTTTGTAAATGAACTGTATGGGGCTTGAGTGTGTGTGTAAATATATATCCCTCTCTACTCTGAGAATTGAAGCATCAGACCCATCTCTCCAACGCTTTGAACATAATCCAGGTAACAATTACACATTTTAACCTAATCTTATTTTGCATGTACAGGTCCAAGTGAGTCTTTCAGTTCTATAACACACACAGTGACATTTGAATATTATTTTTTCAACTATCAGTACTGTGGAAATAAAAGTCTCATCATGCAGGTTGAAAGATGGTAGTCCATTGGTCCAGCCAAATGTATGCCTTTCTGAAAAATAGGAAATCTATTTTATTCCTCCTATGAACAAGGGCTCCTACTGGTGATGCCTTCCTGGCTCTTTGGGGTGTGTATGTAGTTCTGACTGCTCTGTTTTGTGACAAGTTACTTGATTTGCTTTTCTCTTGGTGGAAGATAATTGTAGAACATGTTCTGGTGCATTGGATTTTACTTGGACACAACTTGTAGACAATGGCTATGTAAATCAGAACAAATGCTTTCCATGAGTATATAGAAGTTGGGATGCTTATTTAAAGTGTATCTGAAGATATCAATAGGCTGTCTTGATCAAGGGACTCAGCTGAAGATCTCATGTGATCATGTTTTTGATGAGATTTTGCTTTCATCTAATTCCCACTGCTCCAGAAATGCTGCACCAGTTAATTCTCTTGTGGCGTTAATGCTGAAAAGAGGAAATTAATAAGTTCTGGGGGGAAACTGAATCTTTAAAGAGTAAGGAAAGAAATGATCCTCTAGTTTTGACAATTGCATCCTGAATCTTACTCTTTCAAACTATGAGAATACCGAGCTGTAGATTTACTACTGGCTGACAAGCTGTAAGCCCTTTTCCCTTCCCAGGCATCTATTTTTCACAAGACCTGAAGGACTTCATGCCCCTAAAACCTGCGTCCACATGCTAAATTTTGGAATTGGCAAATTCAGCATTGAATAGGTGGGACAGAGGGACAGATGGCTTGAGGAGGTAGTTGGTATATCCTTTGGAAATAGGGCTTAAAACAATGGCCAGCTGATAGTAATTAGGAAACAAACCTTGAAAATGGAGAGGATACAGCAGCTGCAAATTACTTGTTAGACATTTCTGGGGAAAATCTTGTCTTCCTCCTGGTGGTTTCCTCCTGGTTGTTACCTCATGGAACAATTTGGTTGGCTTTTGAAGCGCATCTGTAGCCCCCATAGTCTGCAAGTACGTAGCCCTCTTGCAGGGCTTGGTGAGCTTGTGCAGTATGTGGGGGGATCTTGCCAATAACTTAAAAGTGGCTGTACATCAGTATTCATCACTTTTTCATCAGAGTTTGCAATAAATACAATTGCTCCAACTTACTTTTCTATTACTGTTTAGTACAACAAATCTCCTAAATGGTGGAACTTTTGGAGAAGGACTTGCTGAATCCCAAGGTCTATGGTTTATTGAGTAATCAGATTATTTCACCTTGTAAAAGCCTTTAATTTCTGAAGTAGTGTGAGACAGTGAAATAATAATTCTTCTTCCAACTTTAAACAAAATGTTATTATTATTCTACCAATGAATCAAAACTATGAATAGCTTGAAGTGGAAGCTGAACTCTTAGATTTAGCTTTGCTATAGTTGCTTAATAATCTGGAAAATAATTTATACAGTGGAGCAAATAGTTCTTTCTCTAACTCTGAATGATTGTGAAGAAGTGTCACCTGATGATTTTTGTTGCTTTAAGAATCCTGCATTTAGGGTGTTTTATGTGTAAATCTTTAGAGATGCTTTTAGATCAACAAATTTTGTTTATATTATACTAAAAAGTCCTTATCTGATGTAATTTGTTTTGTGCTTGTGTTGTTTGTGGCTGCATTTCAGTTGCACAACTAGATGCAGTGTAATGTGGACAGATCTGCTTCCACAGAAGCTGGTTAGATTCTGCTTGGTTATTTTATTCATTTTTCAGGGTCCTAAGGTCCTCTTGACTGACAGGACTGGATTTGTTTACTATGACTTTTTTGTTTGGTTGGTTTGTGTTTTTGTTTGTTTGGGTTTTTGTTTAGTTAGCATTTAACTACAAATTGACTGTCACTTTTCACTTAAACCAACAGTGTTAACTGGCCCCTTATAACTGCATGACCATCACAGATTTGAAGAGTTGAATCCAGTGCTTTGAACAGATGGCCAGAGCACTGAGCTTCAGAGGTGGTGCTAATGTGGGCAATGATTTGCTGTGTGCCTGAAGCCAGATTATATCTTTATACAGGGATTTATGAAATGTGATTGAGCAGTGTTTTGCTCTACTTAATATATTTGAAAGACAATTTTTTTCTGACTGTGTTCAGGTGTATTATTTTGGGAATTTTAAAATAGATGTCCTGGTGCTAAGTCAGCAAAAATAATAATAATAATACTAATAAAAAGCCTTTCTTCACATTAATTCATAAGCCCAGGGGAAGTTGTTGAGTTTGTTTGAGAAGTGACAGTGGTCAACAAAAATGACATTCCAGTCTCACAGCTCCTGTATTTTTAGGCACACTACCATGTGCATTCTCCTTGCTGCAATATTGGGAACATCTGGAAATAAATTTGTGCATAAAAGTGAGCACTAATTATGTGCCTAATCAATCTCCACACGCAACAAATAATTATATGGAAGTAGTCTCTTTATTAAATGCTAGGTGGGTATCTGACTGGGTGAAGGCAAAATTTAAGGAAACTAAATGTTTTGGTACTACCAAAGAGCTGCTGATCCTCAGCTTGCCAGTCCTGGCTGCTCCAGTGCATGAGAGCTCACCAGGAGGAGAAAAAGTGAAAACTATACTTGGAACCTCTAAGGAAAATATCAAGCTGGTGTGAATTGTCTTGTCCGTGGTTGTAGATTAAAATGCCTAAACATTCCAAGGGCTGATTACAATTGGATGGCTGAAGGGTGGGGCTGAGTGGTGTGTATGTGGGGGAACAATTTTCAAATGCACTGGTTACCAGTGTCTTTTGTGTTTAGCCGTATTTGCTTCCTTCACTAACCTAAACTGTCAAATAGGGGCCCCTGGGGTCTGATGAAATGCTGTAGTTCTAACTTCCTTCCATTTGCTGTTAAATAATATTTTCATTCTTAACTTTTCAACCAACAGAAATTATGAAGACAAAGGTTCTTCAAAACAAGTGATCTGAGGTTCCTTTATAGTATATTCATATTGCAGTTTATTTTACCTTTACTTTGTATGCTCCAGCCATACTATGATATTGTACAACAGCCAAGCATCACAAGCATTGCAATGAGGGTAAGAGCTCTCCTGGGACTAAATTAGGGTTTTGGGATCTTTTGTTTGTGTGTGTTTGGGGATTCTTTTTCTTGTTTTGTTCCTGCCCACCTCCTTCTCCCTCTCTGTATCCCGCCCCCCCCGCCGCCCATTTGTTTGGGTTTTTCGTTTATTTTTCTTTCTTTTAAGTTATGTGGAATTTGAGAGAGAAGTTTTCGGTGACTTTTTTTGAGCTATGACTGAAGTGGCTTTACTTCCAAGACTTAAGCAATAAGTTCTAGATGTGTATACGTACTTTGTTGACACCACCTGTTGAAATTTCCCTGAGCAGTTGGGTGTCAATTGAACATCAGATACAGCAAACCACAAAACCAAAAGATTTTTAATTACTTTTATTGCTTTTGAATTAAAAGGGGAAATAGCAAAGGTTATATTTTGTTCATTAATCATTGAGAATTATATTGGCGTAAGTAGAATCATTTTTAATCCTTTGGCTCTGTGCCTTTATTTGGCAACAGCTGCAGTCATTTGAAGTAAATTGTCCATTAAAGCACTCTTCTGGCTGTTGACAAATTGCATCAAACTGCCTCCTTCAGGGGAACACAGCTCTGAGTAGTTGTGCAAGTTTATTCTTCCTGTCAGAGGCAAAAGTTGCCTGAATTCCAGGACTCGTATGCACAGAGTGCAGCAGAAATTAGCAAAGGGAAGGTGGATGGTCTGGTCAGCTTGAAGTATAGACATAAAAAGCTTGTCTTCTGTTTTGTGTGATGGCACAGAATTGCTTTTTCACCCATGTCTGTTTCCAGGGCCTCTCAATTTGTAAAAATTTGAATAACTTTGAGAATTATGTAAATACCCTCGTCTGAGTGTCAGCCCTGTTCTTGTGTCTCCCCTGGGAGAGCCCCCTGTTCCTCGAACATGAAGGGTTTAGAGAGGGCCACTACTGGGAGGGGAATTGAGGTGGCTGAGAAATTCGGGGGCGGGACAGAGGCAGTCAGTTCTTTAAGCTAATAGTTACCCAAAGTCACTGCTGACTTTAAAGTCTGCATTTTGGACACATACCGTAGAGTACAAGAAAAATATTGTTCAAGCAATTAATTCACTGTAAAATTGATGTAGCATATAGGTTCAGAATGTAACCTTAATTAGCACATGGAACTCAGAATGTGCTATTCTTATGAAAATTTCATTGCCTAATCTCATTAGTGTGTTTTGTTTCATTTATATGCACATTTAATGGATTAGAAGTCTGTGTTTTTCCTAAACATGCTTTTAAAGGAAGTGGTATCAGTTCAGCCATTGCTCTTTCTGCACTTTATTCTCAGACATAGACAAGGGCATCCCAGCTTTGCAGAACTATTAAAATTAAGATAAATTGCCTGTGCATGGGTAGGTAGTCAATGTCCAAAAGATCATCTGTGATTAGGGCTATGAGGAACAAACAGAGAAGGGAGGAAAGACAACTTGGAGCTATGGCACAGACACAGAGCTGAGAACAGACTGCCAAATCAACAAGGCAACCTGAGTAAAATTGTAGATTAGGAAGGAGAACAGGTTCATGTCTGTATCTTGTGCGGGTGTCAGTCATTGTTGTTAGATGGATCTTGACTGCCACATAAAGCTATGGGTGTTCTTTCAAGGAAGGTATCTTTCTTGGATATTTTAAATTATTTTTTATGTGTTTGGGGAAGAAGGTTGCTCCACCTTTGTGCAGGTAGTATCTTGTATGCAGGTGGCAGGATGGAACAAGAACAAGCTGTGCAACCATTTCAGGAGGCAGAGATGCAGACAGAGCTTGATGGAGGGATATGCCTCAGGGTTTCTTAGCAAGGAGACCCCCTGAGGGCCCTGGTACCAAGAAACAAAAAAGAGATGAGTATAGTTGCATTTTCACAAAAAAAAAAAAAAAATAAAAAAAGTAAGAATATTCTTAGCCCTGAAAAAATGGTTCAACAGTGGCATGTTTTTCTATTGACATTCTCTGAAATGCACATGAAGGAGAAAAAGCCTCACTGGCACATAACATACTACTTTAATAACTGTTTGATTGTGTTGCTAAACTTGAAGATCTGCTGTATCAGACAAGATGTGATGAACAAACTGGTTAGGCTGGTTCTTGTTGGACTTCTGTGAAAGACAGAAAATCTGTCTTTTATATCCAATGGGTCTATAATGAAGAAAGGTTCTCTTGCCCACAGTTTCTGTCCCAAAGCACAAAGGCTGTATAATGGGAGGGGTTGTGGTTATACAAGGCACTGCTGAGGTGATTCAGTCCCACCACCCTGCTTGGAGCAGGTTGTTCAGCTCTGTGTCCAGTTGGGTTTTGAATGTCTCCATGATTTGGGATTTGGCAATCAGGTGCTGAGGAGTAGGGTTGTTCTTTCCTTGGTACAGGGCATTGTATTTCTGTATCTCAAAGCTCACAAGGTTCCTGTCTGCCCACTCCTTCAGCCTGCAAAGCTGGCCCTGTGAAGGGCAGCACAACCATCTGATCCATCGGCCACTCCTTTTGGTTTGGTATCTCCAAACTGGCTAAAGTGTACCTGACCCCACCATCAAGTTCTTTAGTGAAGATGAATAATATTGGCTGCAGTATTGACCCCTTGGCTGTACCACTGACTGGCCTTTGTGCTACTGTGCAACCCTTTGAACCCAGCAGTTCAGCCAGTTTTCAGTCCTACTTATCCTGTTTGAACTTGAGCAATTTGCTTGTGATCTTTACACATTTTACCTTAGCAGTAGAGATTTTGTTGTATGACTTCATTGTCACCGTTAAATTACAGAGGCTGAAATTCATCCTCTACTTTTGGCAAGTTAGGGGTAGATGCTGTTGTATAACAGTGTCTCTTCAACCCCTCTGGAAAGGAATTTTAATTAGTGCTTAAAGTGACATTTAAGTGTGAACTTTGGCAACTTCTTGAGCATTTTCTAGTGATTTAAACACATTTATTCTGACTTGTCTTTTCAAAACTCACACTTCAAATGTACTAAAATGTAACAGTCTGAGAAGAAAAAGTTGAGAATCGATAGTGATGAAATAATTTTAATAGGCAGGAGTATTTATTTAGCAGCAAACCTAGGGGCTGAGCAGTTACACTAATGTATACTGGAAAACCTCAGTCCTTAAAATATCACATAATGTTCAGAAGTTGTCTGTACTGAAGTCTTTTCTTGAATGCAGAAGGGGAAGTGTCTAATAGACTGTTGTTAATAGAGGATACACTCTTTGAAATTTAAATTAGTAACGTGCTATGCTTTCAAGTACTTAGTTTTACTCATTTTTCAACATAATAGTTTATCTTTTATTGAATGACTTTAAAATGCAACTGAAAAGCAAAACACTTGTATAGTGGGACATGATGAGGCTGGAAAATAGAGGCACAAATTTCCAAGTTTGTTTGTTTGTTTTGTTGTTTTTTTTTGTTTGTTTATTTGGGGTTTTTTTGTGTGTTGCTTTTAATCACTTTTAAAGAATTGGTCAATAGCTCCATAGCCATTCTACACACTAAAATGCACAGTCTTTCCACTGAATGTAGCAGCAATATTTTATAGGCAGGGGAAAAAGTTAGAAGATGGAGTTTTCTGTGAGAGGGCTGGAGTTGGGCAGGTGACAGCTATCGGAAAGAACAGGTTGTTCAAGTATCTGAGTTTGGAATGAAAAATGAATCAAGAAGGCTTTATGATGCAGTGTATTGAATTTTCATGAAGGAATGAAGGTAGGAAAGGCTTAAAACAAGCACAATTAGGCACAGGAAGGAAGGAGATGAGCCAAGGAAGTTGAATTGCTCCTTCAGTGTTGGTTGTATTCTGTGTCAGTGCCACATGACCAGATGCACAAATGGATTTTCTGTTTCCCTTGCTTTGATTGTCTGTAAGCCAGTCATGCTGTGGCTCAGTGATACAGCTGATAAAAGATATGTCTGTAGTTCTCCTTGGAAGGAATGAGGAGTGTTGCTCTTAAGTGAATGTTGTCACTTACCTATAACTCATTTTAATATGTTTTTGCTAGCAGTAAAGAGGAAGAATGGTGAACAGAAACTGGTGATGTGTTTTCAAGCTGTTCAAGTGCTCAGTCTGATACAGACTAGCATTAATTTGGTGTCTGTCCCTTTATTTTGTGCAGTTGCTTTTTGGGTTTTGTTTTACTTCTCAGATCGAGCTAAGAGATGCCATCTCTGCTAGTAAACACTTTTCCATGTCTCCATTAGATGTGTAGAGCGATTTCCAAAGTGCAGTGTTGGAAACTTAAGGCTTTCTAGACCAAAGAGCCTACATTTTGAAAACCTGAGGTAAATAAGAAGTTTGAGTTTTGAAGTCTTTCAAATGACAACAATTAGTCAGATAACACAACTTCTTTCTTTTGTTCCTGAATACATTTTTATACTAACCGGAATTTAAATCATGTTCTTATTTGGGCATAGAAAGGCATGGCAGAGATAATAAGTAGCGGCTGGAATAGTGGAGAAAATACATGCAGTGGATTTATAGTTTCTCTAACTAGAGGTTGCTTTATTAACTCAGTTCTTAAATATCTTCTTTTCCATTGTTTTTTTTTTCTGTACAGTGTTTATTTGGTGTCTAATTGTGCTATAATGGTTCACTTATATGATAACTTTGGAAATGAAGGCTTAAATCTGACCAAATAAAACAGTTGTAATCCTGATCATGTAACCATCACTTAATGATGATCTTAACCTCCAAAGATGGAATCATAAGCCTAATGTGTTGCAGCTTGTTTCCTTGAACAGATCTTTGTCTCCTTTTGTACATAACACCAAGGGAACAGGAACAGTGAGATTAAAACCATGGAAGTAAGTCCACAAAGTTCTGCTTTGCTGAGCATAGTGACATGCTTATTCTTCATAAAGTGGAAGGTCGGGGCAGATGTGGATATCCTGGGTCTGTGTTATTTGTGCAATAGCTAGAATGGCTTTTAGTGAAGTGCCACCAGCACAGTTCTGAGAAATTCTGTATTCTAGTCATAAGCCATCTATTTGGTTTCTTAATAACTGAGTTAAAAAAATATTCAAATATTTAATATAAAACCTCAAAGTTTTATATGTAATAACTTGAACACCATCTGCCATCAGTATAACTAGGACAAGACACTAATGCTTCTTTTTCACAATATAGTCATAATCGCTTACAAACCAGGTAGAGAATGTACAGTAACCCCCTTTTTTTGAAATAAGATGGCTAATTTTAGGCTTATTCATGTATTCTCTGACAGCAGAAAACGATTTTTAAAAGAGCAATTACTGCCAAGTTCATGGTGAATATCCAGGAAGTCTTTTTGATACATTCAGTAGGCACCATGGTCAAAATTTGTTCACAATTTTCATCTTCTGTTTGGGAGATTTTTCACTTCCCCAAACTTTTTTGGGGACTCAAACATCAGTTGTAATTCAAGTTACTTTCTGCAAGTTGCAAAAAGTATAAGAAGCTGGATATTTTGGATATTGAATATGAAACTGGAAACTTTGGGCATCTGTCTTCCCTTTTATTTACTGTTCTTAAAGCTTCTGGGATATTGGTCTCGGTGTAGGAAGGCTTTTACTGGCTTTTACTAGCAAATTAATTTATATCCTCTATGAGCTATGAGTTTACTGTGACATACAGTCAGCACTGATGGCTCTGATCCTCAATGTGTTTTAGTTTCCAAAGTCAAGGCAGTGAGACTTGGGAGCACTTTTACAAGTGAAGCTCAAGATGAAACAGTTGTTTTCAGCTTTGTTCATAAAGAGTTTGTGTTGTTTAGTCCTCTCCCAGGAGGGGGCATTCGGCTCCTTCTGCTCATGCTCCCTACCCCTCAAAAAGACACCCTAAAAACCAAATAAGAACAAAATTTCTAATTAAGAAAGTTGTTTTAAGTATTAAGACTTTTCTACTATTTCATCTTCCTTATGTAATATTCTACAAGTAGATTATTTGTAATGAATGATGTAGTTGGTGCTCCAACCTCCCTTTTTTGACTGAGAATATTTAAGCATTTACATTTTTATTCACTAGGACTAAACCAGAAATGGTGCACATCACTCCTAGATGAGAGGTGACTCTTAAGAGTCAGCACTGAATGACCCCAGTGGTGAAACTGAATGTTATCCTGTGTTAATGCTTCCAGCCTCTGTAACTGCAGCTGCAATCCAACGCTTTTTCTAGTCTGTAAGGGGTGGTACCTTGAAAAGGCTTTCAATAAAGAGGAAGTTATAAAATTTCTAATCAAATCTTCAAAGGTCTCATGGAAATTTACATGTAGATATGAACAAATATTACTTGGATAACAAAAATGCTAATGAATAGGAACATATAAATACAGGAAAGATCAGCCTCTTTTATACAACTGGGAAAAAACTGGAATTGGGCAGTTCCAGACTCAGTTGAAAGATGAGTGGCTCATATATCTTGCTGTCAACTCTTTGAAAGAAGGTGTTTTGTAGCTTGCAGGGAAGGTGGACTTGAAGATCTCCTAAGGAGCTGATGGGAAGTTCATGTCTATTATAGTAACGATAATCTGTATGCATGTGCTGCCCGCTGTACTTACTAATGGTGGTAGATGATGCCCTGTGGTTATTCCCTAGTGCATTCCTCTGCTGAGACTAAAGCTGAAAGAGAATATTCCAGCAGTTTGCAGTCCCCTGCCAGCTCATTAATTTAAGGAGTGAGCTTCCTGAGCTCACTGTAGGAGAGGAGTTTGTCCTATGCCTTCCAAAACTATCCAAACATACATTTGCCTATGGTCTGTTTGTATCTTTGGCAGCTTGGTTTTGGAATTGCAGGCATTTGTTCAGCTCCCATTTAAGATGATCTTCAAGAGCGAGGTGATGCTGTTAATTTAGTCATATTGATGATGGCAGATGAGGACTTGGCAACACACTTGTCCCAGACCGAGAACAGATAAAAGCTTCTCAGAAATAAGGCATAGTAACAAGACTCAGTGTGCTGAAGTAGCTCATATCAACAGCAGCTGATAAATTATTAACCAATTTACCTTCTGTAATGTCTCTGGGGGGCTGTGTTGTACCATGACTGACAACTGGGAAGGCCTCTTGCTAAAGCATTCAAAGAATGTGCTGGATAATGTATGACTTTTGTCTCCTGTAAAGGGAAACCTAATAAGAGTAATGATTTATTTATTTTAGTGGAAGTGTCATTTTCCCTCTGACCTCAGTGCATTTTGCATTGAACAGAATGATTTTTCAGGGAGAGCTGGAGCTCATGGCTTTATGTGAGGTTTGGAATAAACCTTTGCCAGTAGCAAAGATGTAGCTTGTTACAGCTACATCTGTGCCCTTGGAAAGGCTGCAGAGGAAAGGAAAGGAAGAGAAGTGGCTTTGAATATATAAAATGCATATTTATTGTTTTTAAGAAAGAGACCAAGTTGTTAGTGAATAATTTTTAAAGCTCTTTGGCATATATAATGTATCATTTCCCTGACATGCCATGTTTTCTGTTGCAGAATAGCAATAGTCCTAAGTATATTCAATAATACAATTAAGTTTAATATCAAGAGAACAATTTAAGATATATACTATGACCTTAGAGTTAAAAAGCAGGTATGAACAAAGGTGTTTTTCAAAAAGGCTGCTAAGTACAGAGTTGTGAATAATTAAATATTAAACATGTAGATATGTAAATAAATACATAGGTGTTTTACTTAGAGGGGGAAAAATACCTATCAGGAACTGTAAAACTAAGGTGGAGGCAACAGCTAAAAGAAAAACCCTTCAAAATTTGAAACCAAGTTTAAGAAATAGCACAAGTTATGTTCACTAAGCAGTCAGAGGAAAATGAAAACATGCACAGCTATGGCTTTCGACTTTGTTCATGGTTCAGCTTTGCTAATTTTGTGTAGTTCATAAGAGCAGGGATTGAATGACAGACTGCAGAAATAGCTGGTGGGATCAGAGGAGATAAAAACTACGTGCAGCACACTACAATACTGATGCTGTTTTGCAAGAGACACCTGCTTTTTCTGTTTAAATCAGTCACCAAAAATTCTGGTTTGTTTCAGTGTTTATGCAGGATGTGAAGAATCTTGTTCTGATCCTCTGGACTGATGCTAAATGAATTTGATTTATTTTTCCTGGCTATCAATGTAAATGCAAAGCTTTTCAATATTTATGAGCTACTTCTGGAGTCTGTGTTACAGAAGATGCTCTAGAAACTCTATTATTGTTTTATCAATTCATTAAACTGTTTGCAGGCAATGGTAAGGATTAACTAAGGATTAACATATCCCTGTCATTCAGATACAGCATCTAATATTTACTTGTTTGGGTTTTTTAGTCCTGAATTGAAATATGGGGGGAGGGAGGAGAAGAAAAATAATCCCTGCTTGATCCTTTGCAGTCAGTAATTACATGTTCATTTTTCAGCTCTGACTTCTTTCCCCCACCCCATTACTTGGTTCTTTGTTTCAATGTACCCTATTTCCTTATATTTACTCCTCAATGCAAACTGACATGCTGAAATAATAACTAGGCAAGTAGATTACATTGAAAGAATATTCTCATTACAAGGTCTTGGTTAACTCCCAACCACAGTTCACATCATGGAAACATTGCCAATAACAGGAGCTAATTCAGCTGATCTCTAGAAAAGAGCATCCTATAAAAAGCCAGGGGCTTTTCTCAGCCCAGAAAGTAAAGCAGAAAGAATATGAAGACAGAAATGATTTGTCTGAAGTGTTTAGAGTGATGGAAACAGTTCAGGCAAAAGAGCTATCAGGTTGTGGTTGTTTTCCAAATTAGTATTCAGTTTTTCCTCACACCTCTGACATGTAATTTTGATTTCTGTGCACTAAAGGCAGGACATGGTTTGCTCTTTTGAGTACTGGGGTGTGTATATGGACTAAAACTAAATATTGTGCTCCCTGCCTTTGCTCTTTCCAAGCTTCAGATGGGGGAGAGTTTATATTGCCTTTTCAGCCAAATTCTCCCTCCACAGTGTTATAATTTACTGTTGCTTTGTTAATAATACATGACTATAAGTATTTGACCATTTAAGTGGCTGACAAAAGTAAGTTGGATCTAGGACACAAATACTCTGAGTTTCATTTGGATACTGTGAGTGTGAATGTATTTCCCTTGCCCACCATCTTCCCCCTTACATTCTGTGTTCAAACCCTGTTATACATCCATGGATCTCAAGGGTATGTACAGCACCTTTCCTCCCAGTGTCATCCTTCAACTCTTGTACCAGCATAAATGTATGTTTTAGTATGTAATACATATATAAGTGCATTTTGGTAATGGTGGGGAGAGAAACAAGGGAAGAGAAAGCTGTAACAAAACCCAGTGTGCTCCTGGTATTTGTCCTTGGTTTGAGGAGGAAGTTGGGAATAACATGTTTTAGTAGAGCTTGGACACAAAGTGTTTTGCAGTTCACAGGAGAATGACCTCAGGCATTGCCGAGCTTTTCACTTTTCCCTGCGGCTGTTTCTGACTTGGTTTAGCTAAACTGAATTCGGGGTTGGGGAAAAAAAACAAACCACCCCCTCTTCTCCCTAAAAAGCATTTTTTCTCAGCTGAGAATTAGACTATAAAAGTTCATTGTAAGAATGGCAGAATTGCAGTTGTTGTCATGCTAATGTATCAGAATTTATAATCCAGTCTCTTGCTGTGAGGACAAAGGATGCATCACCTTTAAAGGATGCACTGCTGTATGTGTGGGTAGGGAAATAACCTGGAAATTTCACAAGGAAACTTCTCTGGAGGCTTGAACCTCTAAGCTTAGAGAATTTTATGACTCATTTATTTTCTTGTCGATTTAAAAAGGGGGAGAGGAAGCTAAGGTTTTTATGTCAATTCAGTGGAAACCTTGAGATTTGTGGGGTTTGGGGCTTGAAGAAGCACTTAATTCACTTTATTTTGTAAGTTGCCTTTGTTATTTGTGTAAGAAACTATGCTTGTGATGTTAGGAACAAGACATAATTTTTCATTATGCATTGGAAACGTTCTTTGAAATATAAGTATCTAGTGAAAATTGTTGCTGAAATCAAGACTGAATAAGCAACTTATTGCATCTGTTTGAAATTAATTCTTGCCAGTTGTGATTATGCAGATTAATAGATATGTTTGAGAGCATTATGAGAACATAATGAACCTAAGATCCCAGTAGTAATAAAACAGTAGTTCTGTTTAAAGAATAATTTTATAGTTTATAGAGATAGCCTGTTAATTTGAAAGATTGCATTTAGCTGTGTTCATTTCCCTGCTGGCTGAATCCAAACTGTGAGCATTAATTAGTCACCAATGTTTTGAAAGGGAAGAGTAATACTTAGTTTATTACTAAATGCCTTTGAATATGGAATTAAATCCTCAAGCACAGTGCCAAATTTTCAATTAAATGTGAAATGAATACTTCAAAAGTCATAGTAGTAAATAAGTTTGGGGGGCTTCATGAACTGTCACAGGCTCCACCTGAGCGCCAGGTTTTCCTACCTGTACCTTACTACAGGACTGAGGACTAAATCTCTAGGATTTAGAGATCTGATCAGGTTTTCCATGCGCATCTTTAAGTGGAGTGCCTGTGAATCATCCTCTTTATTTCACTGTTTTGGAAAATTGGAAAACACACATGCTAGTAGGGAAGTACTGGAGATGAGTGAAAGTCAATTTAAATTGACTGCACTTAAAAAAAAATAAAAAAAATTCTTTCCCATTAGTAGCCAGTTTAATGTTTTTATTGGCTTTACACAATGATTTTTCAACTATTTTGCTCATAGATATTGTTGCATGTCCCTGAGTACCCTGCCCACAAGCATATAGACTAATGTTCAATTTCTGCTGTACTTATCTGGTGCTAGAACATTCAATGTTCTGTAGCCTACAGGAAAATGTCATGGAGAACTGAAAAAACAGAGAATTAACTTAAAAATAACATGATGACTCATTAAATAGATTAGAGCTGTTTATATTCACAATTATGGAGCAAATTAAAATAGGAATGGTTGAGACAAAAACAAAACAGTGTAAAAAAGCCACATCAAGATGCAATAACTGTTTTTTATCAGAAAAGTTTTGTAACTGAGGAAACTGGAAGCAGTTTAAGAAGCTGTCATTTCAGAATACTAAGCAACAGTTTACAAACACTCAAAAGTTGTTTCCCATGATTTCGAGATATATCTTATTCCTGCTTAAAGCATTGAGGAAAACTTCTGCAGTCTCAGGATAGGTCTCAGTCTCCTGTGTCAGTATCAACAGATGTTTTCATATTCAAATAATATGTCATACTTTCAGTTGCCTTCAAACAGGCCTGTACCCACCCTGGTGTGTCAGAATGCATTTTTGTCCTTCCTGGCCCAGTGACAGCTTTTCTTCAGGAGACAATGCTGTTGAATGAAGGACACACTGGTTCTTTCTTTACTTATTGGTACTGAAAGGCATGAGTTTAAAACTGTGTGTTGGTGAAATGAATTGTAATGTGGATATTAATATACTGAACACATACAATTTTAATTCAGTTGTTTATCAGTTTCTCCCTTAAAGTATGTGAATGACTGTCATGATAGAACTTTATTTTCCAGAGTATAATAACATTTCCTGCATACAAAACTTACCCAAATCTATTGGATTTTGTTCTGGTCTTTTTTTTTTTTTTCCCACACAAAACCAGTGGAACAAAACTTTCAGGGTTTCTCTTGGTCCTGCTCAGTATTGTGTTTCAGCTGGATGTGATGACCAGCTGGTCAGACACACTCTCTGCTCCTGTGGCCACTGGTATCTGCTTCCACACCTCAGACTGAGGTTGACAGAATTAGCTGAATGTGAGAAGCTTATTTTGCATTTCTGATAACAGGTTTTTTGTTTTGAAATTTAGTGAAATCACCCAATCTTGAACTGTGTCAGTGATTTTTAGATTTAAGTAGAGGTGACTTGTAGCTACTGGGAGCAAGTGCAGTCTTTTTCCTGTGTGCAGAAATTTTTCTTTTATTGCACTATATCATACATTTTGTAAATAGTACATATCTTCCTTCTAATGTGTATTTCGTTTTAGGCTTAAATGCTTAAAGTTATACCCAAAGATTAAAAAAAACAAACTGCGGTGAAAATCTTAAAGCACAATGAATGCATCTGTTTCTGTGACCAAAAAAAACCCCAAAGAACCCAAACCTAGCATTTTAATATTAAACTCAAGAGTTTATTGGAATCTTGTAATGTGCTAGTTTATATTCCATTTATGCCTATTTTGTAAATATGTACTGAATATGTAATGTGTGGTCCTATGGTCCTTTCCTAAATGTTTAGACTTTGCAATGTCTTTTCAAAACTTAATGTTATTCCTGGTGCAATAACTGATTAATTACATATTATTGATGGTGAAAAACTGTAAGGATCTAAAGGAAGAATATAGAGGAGAAAATATGAAAGCTGCACCTTCAAGAAGGTTGTCTGCATCCAACAGTTGACATGATTACAGTGTAATACCCACACTCATGCTCCACTTGCTCATGCTCATACACACACAGCTGTCTGCCTTTGCAAAGGAAATGCTCTGTCGGGCTTTCCTTTTATCTTGACTTAAGCTGCTCTGTGATCTTCTACACAAAACAATTTTCTTCTGAACCTTGCTGAAAAGTCCAGTAAATCAGAGAGACCTATAACTTGATACCTTTTGCTCTTGTTCTATTAATTCCCCCTGTGAGCCATTACAGGATTCTAAATCCCTATGGAACAATTTCTTATTTAATGGTAGCTATCATTCTGTAACTGGCACACTTTTAACTTAAGCTCCCTTTGATGTTTTCGATTGTCCAAGTGTAGTGCTGCAGCTCCAGGTGCTGGGAGCCTCTGATGTTGTTTGCTATGGCTGTATAAAGGGGGCTTTCCATAGGTGCCAGTGGGAGTGCCCGCCAGCTGCTTCTGTGAAGAAGGGACAGCATTGTGCACATGATGGAATAGCTGAGATTTTTCTATTTTGTAATGAACTGTTAATCAGTTTTCTGCAATGAAGAGAGAAAATCAAACTGAGGTTCCTCTCCTTCTTGGCAACCCTCATGTTACAAGTCATTCAGGCATTAGATACAAATACAATAGTATCATACTTTTCCTCTGTTTTGGTTAATCTATGTCTTTAGGTAGTGTCTGCCAGAAATATGTGATGTGTGTGATACAACTTAAGTCTAGTATTGTAGCAGTGGCACATGGGCTCTGAACCCAGCTCTGATGTTGTACAAAACACATGGGGAGGAGCTCCTCTGAATGCAACTGCATCCCTTGGTGCTGCACACTGCAATCCCACCAGCACTTTTGAGAAGTCTTTTTCCCCCCTCTGTAGTAGGAGATACCTGTGGAGAGTGTTTGTAGCTGCCTGATTTTAGGTAGCTAACTGGAATGATGGGATTTTTCTGATTGGGGTTTTCTACTTCTTTCTTTAACTGTATTATAAGTTATATTGGCTTTCAAGTTTATTCAGGCTGAATGATGCTTAAATTAATAAAACAAGTTGGGAGTCTGGGAGCAGTGGAACATAGCATGTTAATAAAGCTGCCAATCATTTTCCCCCTGAAGTCCATTAAAAACATGGCAGAGGCATACTCTGTTTCTGTCAGATGTGTCAGCTCTCAGTTGTCTGGGATAATGGTCCAGAGTACACCCCATGGGATAGAGCAAAACCAGGGGTAATAGAGGTGCTAGGAGAATGGGTGCAGACATTTAGTGATGACTGCTGACAGTCCTTTTTAAAGCATTCTGATAAAGCATTCCAAAGAGCAGTATAGTGATTTTTGCATGATGTCATGTTTGTGCATCAGCTCGTAGATCTGTCTGTCTGTGTGTTATCCCTGCTGGTGTAATTTGGAAGAGCTTGTCCTGTTCTTGGAAATAGTCAATTGATAAAGTGACCAAAGAACCACCAAGCCACAAGAACACAGTGCCTGTTAGGGAATCCTTTCTTTGTATGTCATTTAGACTTGAATATATGTTAGAATACATTTCTAAATACTTTTAGAGTACTTTGTTTTAGTAACCGAGATGCTGGAGAACTAACTTCATGGTGAAGTGTTTGAAATTATAAAATGTTGATTTGTTTGTACAATCCTAATGAACTCAGTGCTGAAGGTTCTTGTAAACTGAAGGCTGTTCTGTCATGTGGTCTCATCACTGTGCATCTTCCTCACCGGTGAAGTGGCTCACAGGGGTCTGTAATTGGGCAGCAGGGTGACATTTCAAGTTAACTGTGAAATCAGTCCTGGTCCACAAACCTTTTGGACTTTGTAGCCTGTTACTACTTTTTCCACAGCAATTGAAGTTCTCTGATGGATTTGGCTTGTATCTCTGCACTCGTGTTGCTCTAGCTGTACAAATCCAGTACAGTCACAATGCTGCCGATCCCCTTTCCCATGTGGTGCCGTAGTTACATCTCTAAGGCGTGTGAAGATGATGTATCCAGCTGGCAGCACTGACTGTCAGCTGTAGTCAATAGAATGATCAGTTAGTTATTCTTGATTAAATTGTATGGAATGCCTCTGCTGGAGTCAGGTGTCGGAGGCAATAACAGTCCCATATTGCTGATGCACTGACTTCTCCAGGTTATTTAGTGGTCTGTCAAAAAAAATTATCATATACTCATTTGAAAAGCAATGTGCTGAACAGATCATTCAAGGTAGGAAACTATTTCACGTTTGGGGGAATAAATGTGCTTTCAACATTGCAGTTTTGTGGAAACTAAATATAAACACGGTTTCTTCCAGCTAGGAGGAATGTCGGTCTGTATTTTCATATGGTAGATAATCTTATGTTGGGAAATAGCTCAGTTCTCTAATATTCAAGGAATGCCAGAAATTTGGCAGGATTTTTTGATTTGACTCCCGCTCATTTTGAGTGTAAATTGGATGTGATCTAAAATTACTTGTTGATGGTATATCCAGGCCAAAGTTGATATGATTGGACTGCAGACATGGGTCAGTTTATGGGTTTTGCATATATTTATATGTATCTTTTTAAAGAAGGGATTGTCTCTGGGAGTAGTATTTTCTGTAAATCTATGCATAAATTGAGAAATTAGGGCTTCATTGAGCGTCTAGTGAGAAAAGCTCTATGATCTTTGTGGTTTAGACTTAGTCTGCCATTAACCCCAGTGATGTCCATGTCTCAGCTGTGTCCTCTCCTTGCTAAAGGTTTGTCACAGCTCTTCATGCTCTTCATGAGTAATGCTGTGTTGCTCATGCCCTGCTTATCTGTGTTGAGAGAGCTTCAGTGCCTACGAGTTCAACTATTATGAAGGAATCTATTAAAAATTAGTGTTTTCATTTTCTGTTGGGGTTAAATAAAACTCCTGCCTAATGGTACACTCAAGTTTTTCATGAAAACTAGTGTCTGTTATTAATTTATAAAGTGTTGATATTGTTTCTTGCGTGTTTGCTGTTGTTTTTGTGGTTTTGCTCGTTTTACTGACTTCCATGTTCCAACATTATCAAAATGGATTAAGGTGTTTTCAAAATTTCTCCCCCCCCCCTCAGTCTTGTCTGTATCACTGATACATATATATATATATATATAACAAAAATGTGAAATAGTTCCTTAAAAATGCAGCTGTTAATTTCCATTAGTAACTGAGTTAGGATTTTCTTAATGAATCTTTGAAGTCTGTTGTCTCTTAATATTTCCAATTATTCTTTTTCTTACTTTATTTTAACTTAAGTGACATAGGAAACAAACCTAATTTTTAAGAGTATTCACAGTGTTGCCCTTAATTTTCATGCTAGTTTTGTGTTTATGAAGTTACATAGTTAAACTAAGGGAGACAAATAATGCATATGTGCATGGCTGGCTAAGCTTTTGTTGTACGTTTGCATCAATGTATTTGTCATAGTTCTTGCATTTTAAATGTTTTGTCTATGGATTTAAATATTCTTTTAATGTGAGCTTATAGAGACTAAATAGATGGGCTACATTGAAATCACTACACAATTCTGATGTTGAAAATAGTCCTTTTCGATCTAAATAATTTCAGTGTGTGATATAAACTATATTGTTTTAGGAAGTTGTAGAAAATAGCAGATAAATCCCTTTAATTATGGAATTCTTAAAAGCAGAATCTCAAATTCTACTTACTTTATTCTTTCCTGTAAATGTTTTTACATGACATAGCAGAAATAGAGAATCCAAGCTTCTGGAAGGTATTTATTTAGTGTGTATTGAAATATTTCCTCAAGTGAATTTCTGTTGTCTTGCCTTTATTTGGGAACATAAGAAAACATTTACAGTTGCTAATAGGAGGTTGAAAATCTAATATCAAGGTTTTTAGTGACCCATTTGCATAATGTTTTCCCAAGGTGCACCAATCTGCAGGAGGACAAAGGAGGGCAGTATTTGTTTGGCACAGGTTTCATCATAATGATATGGGGGTGAGGGGGCATCTCTGCCAACCCTGGGAGCTGTATGTGTGTGTGTATATATATATATGATATACTTAAATAGTGTGTTGTAATTAATTTGTATTGTCAAAGACAAGAGTTCCTCAGTTGAAAAGTTTCAGGTCTGAATATCAGTAGCTTTGCTGCTGATCTGATCCCAACATGAACTCTGGGGAGAAATGCAATCTTTCAAAAGCATTTCTGTATTTGATTTGGATAGATTGGACATTTGATCTAACAAATAAAGAAAATCAAAAAGTGTGCACTGCACAAGCTATTGTGCCGTTGAAATGTCAGTTCAGTGGTGAAATAATCACTGAACACAAATGAAATGTCTATTCCAGGCTGCCCACATCGTGTGCTACAGAGTCGTACTGAGGGAGCTGCCTGAGAAGTATTTTGAGCAATCTGTGGATGAAGTGGTTTATATCACTTATGTTAGTGGCTGATCTGTTTTCCAGATCAGCCCCTGGAAAGTGTGAAAACTACAAACTGACAAGCACAGGAAGGGTCTGACAGTTTTTGCTGCAGGAGCCAGTGATACATCTATCCTGAAGTGATACATCTATCCTCAAGCAAATATTGCATAATCCATGGAATTTACTAGTGAACTGTGCCTCGAGCTCCAGGATTTCGTGGGAGTTGAGCTGTTCAGAGGACTAACACATCCATTCAGTGTTTGTGTACAGTGTGTCTGCATCCTTAGGAACCACATCTGTGCTTTCCCAGCCTCCTCCTTCCCCAAAAGCAAAGAGGAGAGCTCTGAACCCTTTGCTGTAGGGTGCAGCTGAAGGAATTTGCTCTATGTTTGATTTGTGATGGAAGCCAGCTCAGGTCTGTCAAAACAACTACTTTCACACTTAAAAAGTAGGGTGCAAGGGAATTGTTAAGGGAACATTACCTGCCCCTGGGGAAAATGAATTGTCTAATTCTTGCTAATGTTTAGTTACCATATTCAGCAGTCAAACTTAAAGGAGTTTATGATTGCTTCACATACCTTATGTTGAAAAGCTGTCAAGGCCAGTCCAGGAGATGGAAATTACATCGTCAAGGACAAATAGAGTTGGAAAAGAGCAGACTTTTAAATTCTTAAATCCCTCAGAGTGAGAGGAGTGATGATGCATAGTGATTAGATAAATTCTTACTCTTATTATCTGGTATTTTCTGATTTTACTGAGTTGTTGGGGATAACTTTTCAAGGGTTTAGAAAGGAACTTTTCTTCTAAGGGTCATGCTCTCCTAGTGCAATGGATAGATGCATCACTAGACACATAGACATGTGACATAGGCATAGATAATATTATTGATAATTACTTAAATAAACAGACTCTCATATGTGAGAGAGTAATTCTGTCAACAAGGAGGGAAACAGTAAGTTTGTCAGAGAACAATTGCCAGTGTCATTTTCACTCACCTGACAGGGAGGGTGGTAAAAGAAATGGACATGACTCAGAATGCTCAGAGCCAAAATAATGTGCAAGTACCTGTTTGGCTGAAATGACTGTTTCCTGGCATTCCCTAGGGAGAGTTTTCAGAAGCCATTGTAGGTCCTTTAACTGTATGAATATCTCTGTGTAGGCATCAGATGTAGGACATAAACTAAATTTTATTTTTTTTTAATTTTCTGAACTTTTCTATATTTTATAGATGTAGTTCATAATTTTATAGTTTTTGTGATTCCCATTGTACAGTAAGTTTTCTCAGAGCAGAGATGGTCATGCTGAAGCAATGTAAATATTCATCTCTGATCTTTTTTAAAAGATGTTTGCCAAAATAAATGCTGAGCATCGTGAAAGTTATTCAAAACCCCCTCAGTTCATCTGCCTGTACCTGATGAGCACTTGTAGATCCTGGAAGGCCTCACTGAAGTTGACAGAAGTAATTTTCATGGTCTTCAGTGGATTTTAAGTCAGGCTGAAAATGCTAGTTGGTCTCAAAAGGGGTTGATACTTTCAGTGGTAAATTAAAAAGGAAAGAAGAGCTTTGTGGGCAAAATGCAGTAAAACTTCATTTGCTTTTCAAATTGCAACTTCTTGAAATTTTGCATCAGGAGTTCTGGAGGTATAAATCCCTACTATCACCTTAAGACTTATTTGCCTCATCGTTGCTTAAGACACTGACTTGAATACACATAGTTTAATTTAAAGTTGATTGCATTTAACAACAGAATTTTTAAAAGCCTTTAGTAATGTCATAATGATAGATAGCATTTAATTTAGTCAAGAATGACCCGATACAGTTATCTATAATTTACATTAGCAATGTTTCAACTGACAGTAAATTCAATTAATTCTTCAATTTTATGCTCTTAACATTTAAAAAGCTAACCTCATTTTAAAATCAGTTTGCATTATTTTGAAGACTGGATCTTTAATGTTAAATGCCTATTAATTCCTCATTTTCTCTCCTATAAGGTTGCTTTAGGGCTTTTTTGCAATGCGTTTGTGGAATGCTGATCCATAAGCAGTTTTTGTGGGTGTGTCTGTGACTTAAGGATCTCTCTGTTGAATATTGATCCATGCTGTTGAATTTAACACTGGAAAAAATATGATTTATAACAAGCAGTTTTATAGTATAGGCCAGGAGGTTGGGTTGATATTTCCTCTTCCATGTTCAGTACTACCAAGATACACCCATGACTGTAGGCATTATTTCATAACAACAGTATTGTATTGTCCGGTTTTAATTATTCTTGGTGTGGTGGAGTGGTGTTTTTTTGTTTGTTGGTTTGGTTTGGTTTTGGGTGGGTTTTTTTGTTGGTTTTTTTTGGTTTTTTTTTAGTTTTTTTTTTTTTTTAAAGTAATTCCAAGTATAGATTTATCTCATCTTTAAAGAAATATGTAACACATCTGGTTATTTGGATTGGTTAGTATGTCTCTCTATCACAGTTGGTGATGGAGAAAAGGCCAAGAATGAAGGTTAAGAGAGGAAAACCAAATAACTAAAGGTAGTGACTAAGGTGAAAATCCGCTCTGAGTGCTCCAACACAGGGTTTCTGTGATTCAGTCTGTGGAGCTGTGTTAGCATTTTGATATATATATATATATTCCAATGTACATAAACTAGCTCAGACCACAGAGGGAACACTTTGGATGAGTAATTTCAGGTCTGATTGCTAACATCAGAAAAAGAGAAAGCTGGCCAACCTTTGCTTTTCATTTGGTATTTCTGATGGTTCAGTTTGAAAGCTCTTTTTCAGTCAAGCTGATTTGTGCTACAGCTCTGTTTATTTAGTGATGCTGCACTACCTGCCACTTGGCAACTCAATTAGAAAAGGAAGAAATTGATGGTACAAACAGAAGGTCTGTTCCCAGAGCTGGATGGAGCTCTGGTGGAAAAGCTTCTGTGGCTTAAATTTTAAACACTGTGTTGCTGAACCTTTCGTGTCATCTGTGCATTAGGGGAGTGCATCAGCCAACTGGGACAGCCCATTCAGGCTCTGTTGCTGCAAACATGTTTTTTATTGGTGCTGTTCTCTGTCATTTTGGGGGATATCTGAAACTAAGGTGTAAGCATTATTAGTTTTTATTTTTACCTGTATTTACCCTACTTGCCCTCTTTTTTTCCATTTGAAGTAGAATGTCAGATAGAATCTGTCTAATCCAAATGGTGTAAAAACCACACCTTTGGATCTAAACTGAAGCCTGCTGGAATCAGCAGATGTCCCACCTTGAGGAAAATGGGACATATATCTGTAATTATTTGCTTTTACTGTCTCATTGCTTGTGATCTTACCAAGGAAACAATGAGATCTGGATTGTATTAACTCTTTTCTGTGATGGAGTTGGTAATGCTGCATTTTCATGCTCTCGTCACTCTGCTGCACTCCAAGGGCCGAACATCAGTTCTGTTGAATTAGTGAGGGAAAGTTTTTCTACTTCAGCAGGATTAAGTTGTTTAATACAAGGCCACTCCTCTGTGGTTACAGTGCCATGTACAGTGAAAGGTCCATAGTAAGAATTCCTAAACAGATGCATCATTTTTCAAATTCCTTATCATTTAAAAGCAGCCAAACAGAAAATGAAACCTGAGCTGGATTCTAGTCTTTCTGCAGTATGTGTCAAACCCTCTCTGGTGAGCCTGACCCAGCTTTTTACTGATTTATATATTACTGAAATTAGCTTGAATTGTTAGTGAATTCAAATACTGCATTTTAAAAATGTAATCATGAATAAGGAGGGGCAAAAGCTGCAAATACTGGGCAATCCACAGATTCTTGCCTGCTGTAACTGTGTAGCTTCACAGAACTGAGGGGGGCACTTCACTTAGCAGCACTGAATAATTAAGCCATGAAAATAGCATGGAAATAAAAAAAAAAATCAGAATGAGGAAACAGTAAAGAAAAATATCTAAAGCTGGGAACTGCTTCCGGTAAAGGACAATTTAAGTTGTACACTCGTGTACACAGTAGCTGTTGTAAAGAAAACCATCAGTATTTAAATTGAATGATGTAATGGAAAAGTTAATTTATTTGAAACATTCAAAACTTCTTTCAGTTTAAAGGAGATACAAACACCGAATTCCTGTATCTCCCTTCTTACCTGTTGCTTTATGAAATGGTTAGTAAGATTCCTGGCATGGCCTATCTGGAATTCTTAATGCTGCTGGCAGACCCTGGCTGTGATGGTAGAAAGGCTGCAGTGATCTCATCCCAGTGGATCAGCTGGAGTAGCATTGGAGAGCTGTGAAACTGAGAAGTGTTTCAGACTGTTGCCTTATAATGCAATAGTTTGTGTAGCTGTATGCGTAGTGTAATTTACCCAATATAATTACTTTATTAGATGTTTAGACCAATTAATCTGAAATAGACTCCACTCCTCTGCTAATGTTTGGCATAGGGAAGACTGTAATCATATTGCAAGCTATCAGCACTTTGTGTGTTTAAAACTACAGTGAGCTGCAAACTGCTTTGCATTTACCCTTAGAAAAGGGAGGTTGAATAATTCTGTCATCTTAATTTATCTTAGGAAACTGGATTGCAAGGTTCTGAATTAGTCATTATGTAGCATGTAAAATATTATAGACTACAAGGTTCATCTGATGTACTGTGGATGGATTAGTGCATGTGCACACACCAATCAGGAACACTGAGATTTATGCCACTTCTGCTAGGGCTAGTTGGATCCAGCTGTAAAAAAGATTGACCCCAAAGTGGTAGTGGCTTACATGTCCTATGTGTTAAAGCTTTGGTCAAAGTAAAAGCAACAAAATTGTTCGTTCTCTTTTTATTTTAACTGCTCATGCAGTTTGTCCTAAAGCTTTCAGTAGCACTTTATCGTGACAACTCATTTTCCTTTTCATTTGATGTTCTCTTATGCAGTTTATTACTCTATTAAACTAGAAAAATGCTTTTAGTTTTTTAAAGAGCCTTCAATGAAGCAGTTATAAAACTTTTTCCCAAAACGAAGAAAAATTGGAGGTTGAACATGTAAGGTTGCATTGTGGTTTGGTTTATGTTGCTTTTTTTAGGAAATAGAAGAGAGCAAGAGTTTATTGCTTAATAAGTATCAGCTATTATCATAAAAAGGATCATAATTATTGAGTTTTATTTTTATTTTGACCAAAACACTTTTAGACAATAAATGTTGCAATTGAATATTGTCTTTTATGGGATGCTGTTAAAACAAGCTAAGTGCATTCCATTTGTGGATAACAAACTGAAGCACAAAGTTTAAGAATTACTGTGCTTAAAATTTAGGACTTCTTTGATTTCCTTGTAATGTATAAGTTGGATTGTTTCTGGTTATTTCTGGATGTTTTGCATTAAGGGTGTTACTAAGGATGGAATGTCAAAAGAATATATGGATTCTGATGCTATTCTCTCAAAACAACAGTTCTTGGTCTGGGCAAGTTCTGATTTAGATAATGCCAACAGGTTCCTCCTTGGGAGGTTGCCTTTGGTGGACTGCTTTATGGACACTTTCACCTTTTTCATTGCATGTTTTTAGAATTTCCTAAGTGTGTGTTTATAAAAAGCAGCACCCAAATTAATTTCATCTTGTATATGCACAAGAACTACTTTACTGTATTTTAAACTGCAAAAGTAGTAATAGTGTTTGTGGAAATGGAATGTAACTCACTTGTTGGACTGCAAATATATCCCTAAGTAGTTATTGCAATATCTTATCAAATTCACGAGCAAGAAATAAAGCTTTTTCCAAATGGAATTTTTATGAACTGTTTTAAGGACTGTTTGCTGGAAAGCTGCCTAATCACTGCATTCCCTGGGTGAGTGGCAGGGATGGATGTGAGCTGAATCAGTACACGAATATGCTAAACTGTCAGGGAACAGTTGATATTGCTTTTGCTCGTGCAGGTAAATCACAAATTTGGAATATTAAGCAAATTTTAAAAAAATAGCCCTGTTTGATTGTTGCAGCCTGAAAATGTATGTGATGTGATGGGGTCAAGCACCCATGTACATCAAGCAGTTCCTGTGCCAGCTGTTCAGCAGAGTTACGGTGCTGTTTGGCTTTAGGGGTGAGTGATCCCCTTTTGGAGAAAAGCAGAACTCTGAGGCCCTTCCCCCTGAGGGCTGTGAGTTCCAGTTGTTGTAGTCCCTGCAAAGTCTGTGCAGCGGCCCAATGCTCACTGACAGTGCAACCAGCCTGCAGCATGATTGCTGAGTCAGCAGCAGATGTACCAATAATGATTCACATTTGTGATTGAATAACTTTCACTAGTCTCTACTTCACTTGAAGAGGACCTTGCTTCAGTGATTGTTAATGAAATGTTTGAAACAACTTTTTTTTTTTTTAACTGTGGTAGAAGTAATAATTAACAACCTTTCTGTTGAAATTAAATGTATTCCCAAATCTTTTAAAGAAAGCTTAGGTACATCAGGGACAAAAACTCCACCGTACTGGCATACCTCTCCTGGGGTCATTGCAAAAGAACTAAAATGGATTAAGATGAAATTTGTTGTTCCATGGCATGATGTGTGTCTTTCTGGTGAATTTTACCTGTGTGCTGAGTGTGCCTCTGAGCGCAATGAAGCTGCAAGGGTACCCTAAATCAAGTTAAGGATATTTCCACTATGTTTTCTTGGCTCTGGAAGAGTCCATAATTGTGCACATGGGTAAGTAAGACTGTCCAAAGGTGCCTCCCCAGTAATCATTGTGAGGAATCTTGGTTCATTTTCCATCTTCATCCTGCTGGTTTAGTTTGAGGTTTCCATATGCTTGTCTAGAACACGGTACATAATTGCTTCCCATTCACCTTCCCTGTGCCGTGCCTGCACTCACAGCTGCCTGGGTTTTAGCTTCCCTTCAGCCGCCCATTCTCCAAACCAAAGTGCCCTCGTCTACTTAACCCTTTCTCTTATGGAAGCTGCTCCATAGCTGGAGTTGGACTGTTAGCCCTACTCTGAATTTTTTCTTGTTCTAATCCCCTATTTGAGGATGGAGCCATCACATCTGACATATCAGGATTGTGCTGAAGGGGAGCACTCTTGTGCTTAGTTATATAGCTCTTATCAGGCTTGGAAAGGACAGAGAAATGGAGGGGAATAGTTTTTGTTTGTAAATATTTTTGCATTAATAATAATTACAATTTAAATTAGTGAATAGTATAGTAGGTAACTGATACTACTTTACAGACTCTTTAGAAAAAATTCATGTGAAATATTGTAAAATAATCTCCCTAGGGTTATTCTGCAAGAAGCAATAGTTCCATTTGAAGACTGACATGGTGTCAGGAGGTCACTGGGCATGAATGAGAATAAGAGAAAAGTGAGAGAATCAAAACTTGAGCCATCTGCAAGTACTTGCATTCCACATTCAGTCTTTCTGAAAATATTTGTGTGCCTTCTTTCATTTGGGTGTTGCAAAAGCACAGCTGCTTTGGTGCAAGGCTTTTCACCCTTCCCCAGATTTGTGCTGTTGTTTCTTTTGGATATAAATACAGGCCAGTTTAAAAATTTTGGTTTCATATCAGAATTTAGCAGTGTTGTTACCAAAAAGTACTGAGAAATATTCAACATAAATTCTTCAGAAATGTTTATCAGGGTGTGAACCATGTGTAGGAATCCAGGAGAGAGGGAAGGCAGGTCCCTCTGCATCTCTGTTGCAGTATTTCAGTGTTTTCCCTGAATCTCTTGTGGTACTACAAGACAAAGGCAAGAAACAAAGCCATGCAAACAAAGATTCATCTACCTCTCTTATGACAGCAGGATTTTTTTTTTTTAAAGGCTTTTACCCAGTATATAAAAGACTTTTAACTTTTGAACTGTATGAATACAGGTGTCTTGATCATAGCTGAAAGAGTTTTGTAGTTATGCATGGAATGCTTGTGAGTTCCTTCACAAACTTATTATTTTTCTTATAAAGTATGTCTCTGAAATGTTTTTGAGTAACATTTTTTTCTGGAAAACATATTTTAGAGGGAATGAAAAATTCTGGCAGGTATAAGGATGGAATAAAGTCTCTGGGAAGTGATACCAGAATAATCTTGAATCTAGAGAAAACTTGCGTGTGGGGAGAAGAGGTTTTTAAAATCTGAGAAGGTTTTGGCTCCCATCAGTTTTATTTTCATGCTGTTTACTTTGGGGATAGTTCATACTTCAGTCTAAGACTTTAAGTGCCTTCAGTGTGTTGAATGAAAAGCTGTAGCCATATAAAATAGTGTTTATTGTTATACGGACATGCTGCTTTATCACCTATATACAACGACTTGCAATTACATAGATTGCATTTCATGTGAAACAGGAACTTAGGAGAACTCCATGGTGTTCAACGAGCACATTTGTAGCAGTGCTCACAAGCAGATTTCTTACACAGGAGCAGGATAAGCATATTTGGTATTTTTTAAGTCTTGTCCAGACTCCAGCTATTTTGAAGCAGGGACTTAATGAGTTTCTGTGTATTTAGTAACCTTCATCAGATGCCTTTATATCAACTTGTGCAGACTGCCCTTGGGCTGCTATGAAAAATCAGGTGTAGATTATAATATGTGAGAATACTTTTCCTCTGTGAATGCTTGAGAAATCTCATGCTCTTTTAACACAAATTTAGTACTTCAAGCCTGAGAAGCTCTGGTCCCAGTGAAAATCGATAGAGCTTTGTCATTACAGCCATGTCTGTCAATTATAGTTAGATTCATATGGTCATGTAAGATTATAAATTTGTACCAACCTCTTGGCCACAGATGTTCCAGCTGTGAAGACATTTGGTACTATTTATGCTACTCTTTTTTCATAAAGATCACAGAGGAAAAATATTGTCCATACCCAGAGACTGTAACCCTGACTCTGAAAGTACCTTTCAATCTTTCTCTCCTTGCTGAGATGATGGCATTAGGTCTTTTTAGCCCTCACATGTTTGTTTCAAACTCCCACAGCTCGCAAAATTAATTTCTGTAGGAAACAGAGCATTGGGATTGAAGCTGGTTATTTTGACTGAGCTTTTACTTTATTTCCTATACAAAGCGACTGATTCACTTTCTATTAATTACCATCAGCTATAGGGACCGCCTGATGTTTTTCCCTCAGAGCGTTCAGGCCATTAGAGCTCGTTCTCAGGTTTGCTGTTTGGGAAAATAGCGACGACAGGAGAGGGAAAGGTAGTAGGAAGACAGTAACTTGCTCTGAAGCTTAAAGCGCATGCCAGCTGTAGGATGGTAGAGAATGGTTGTTGTGTGCACTATATTTTACTTAAATATAGCACAATATTACTTGTCACAACTTTTTTTTTTTTAACTGTATGAGCAAAGGAGATTCCAATAAATTGCTTTTTAACTAATTATAAGAAATCCAATAACACTAGTAGCTTATTCCTTTCTGAATAAATATAATGAGATTGGAACATTGCTTCATCAGGAGAATGACCTAATACAATAGCTCACTGAACCATGAAAGATTCATTAAAACTACCTTGTAAGGGGGTTTTTTGGGCTAGTGTTTTATGTGGAACAGCTTTTTTTTTTTTTTCTTCTCTTAAAAACAACTCTGAAATCTAAAGCAGTTACTGCATGTAGTTGTTATCCATTTTTTAACACTAGGCAACATAACTTGCTCTTAATTAACTGTTATGTTATGAAGATGGTTACAGAAAAACCATCACACCATTTGTTGGAAGAGGGGGTTTGTAGCCAGGTGACTTTGCAGATTAGCTGGGTGTTACATTGGGGTTGTGCACAAACATGCAGGAGCTGGTGAGAACTTTCAAATTGCCAGACATTTCCATTCCTCACTGAGATAAATGAAAAAGCTGTTCCCATGATGTGAGTTTCGCTTTTTTACTGAGACCCGCGGCACTCTGAGGAGGCAAAATGTATTTGAAGTGACCTGTTGTGTTGTGTTGGTGTTACCTGTGTGCTCATGACTCCCAGGAGCCCTTGCAGTGTCTGCTGCTGAGCTGGAGAGGTCTAGTCTTGTGCTCCTGGGAGTCACAGGACTTCCATCAGGTGCACAACTCCCGAGATGAAGTGAAACCTTTCATCTTTATCCATTGTGCAGAAATGTTTGAATTCCTAAGCCAATCTTCTTTCTCTTCCTTGAATTTTAATTTCAAACATCCAAGGTGACAGTGTTTCTGTACAGCTTTTGCAAGACAAAGTCACTGTCTTGGATAGGACTTCAGGCCGCTAACTTTTCAGTTTCACTCCATGAGCTCCCTTTCAAAGTTGTTTTTTCATCTTACTTGTCCAAGAAGCTTTCTTTTCCTAAACATCATAACAAAACTCAAGGAAGAAAGCAGAAGCAGAGTATGGAGTTTAGTTTCCTTTCTCTTGTATAACATCTGTAGGATGGAAGATGAGAATTCTCTTGACCTGGGAGAGATTCTGTCCTTAAGCAGCTCTTTGCTTTTAAGCCAGAGCTGACACACAGCTCATCCTTGGCAGCCTGATGTGAAATCACTCCTAGCAAGGAGGATTCAAAGTAGGATGGAGTGATGCCTCCACTAATGCCCATGTAAATTCCATATGTTTTTAGGGCAGTGGAATGTTTTCTCAGATGTACCTCAGGAGGGAAGAGCATTTACGTCTCTCCTGTGAGCACAGCCTGGATTGTGCACATTCCTAGGACTAGTCAAACATGCCCATGGGATTTAGTGCCTGCTGCTTAAACATGTGGTACAGATTTGTTTTCTAGCTGGCAGCAAAAGGATGAAATGGGCAGTTACATCGATGTAGCTGAATTCTCAAATTTTGCATGTGGTTGTTCAGTTGTAAGTTAATTTCTTTATGCATTTGCAAATCACAATCTTATGTTGTTGTTCAAGAGTCTGTGCACCTTTCCTGACTTATTAGGATATTGTATCATTGTATGTGTTTTTTAGGGTGGCTCAAAAAAATTTTATCAGCTTTCAATTTCCATGTGCTTTAAATATAGAGGTTATAAATTAGTCCTGCTTTTTCTGACAGATAACTTATTTATATACACCACACTTAGTGTAATAAAACCGCCACTGTTCCAGTACCCCACAATTATCATGTATACACAATGCTCATGGTATCAATTTAGCTGAAGTCTAATGAATACAAAGCTGGTGGGTAGGTGGACATTATGTACCCTTCAGGATCATAATTGCTTTTGATAAATAAACATGTTTAGAGCTGTTTAAAAAACAAACAGGAAAAGTCCTTGTCTGATAGTAAACATATTCATGCTATTTGCACAATTAGAAAATGAACTATTCTTATTGAGCCAGGAGCATCTCTCTGCTGATAATCCTTGGCAGGGGTACAGACTTTATTTAATGTAGTACTTGAGCTGTACAATTTATATATACTACAGCACTAGACAGATGTGAAGTCACATGTTTTTGTAGAGATTTTTAATAAACATTTCCATTGATGAATCTCTATAGCTCCCTCAGCTAGACTGACAGCAGCAATGGAAAAGCTCAATGCCTGAATATGTTAGATTTAAAAGGAAAAACAAACAAAAAAAACCACCAAAAAAAACCCACTAAAAAAAACCAAACAACCAAAAAACCCTGAGTTTATTTACTCTCATGTTGCCATTTGTTGCCAGTGAGTAATCTCCAGTGGAGATTTGATAATCACATGGGAACAAATACTGCTCAAACAAGTTTCTAGGTAAAATTAAAAGCTATTACTATTCTTTTTATTTAGGGCAGTGACTTTCTGTGTGCTGTGTCTGAGTCCTGAGAAGGGGTTGTGGGTTGGAAGCAGTGTTTATCTGCTCTTGGAATACATCCACACATGCCCATGTCGGTCTGCCTGGAATCACTGCTTTTCCCAATTTGCTTGCATCCTTTGTACAGTGTCTACAAGTATTAGGAGGAAAATATCTGGTTTGGATAAGCAATTATTCTGCAGCCATAGATAAGATGCTCTGGTACAATGCTTTATTTTAATAATCACTTCAGCCAGTATTGTGTTTTACTGCTCAGTCCTGCTAGCTGATTTTTTTGGTTTGCAAATACTCTTTAAGCCAGAGGTTTAATTTAAAGTGCTTTCAGCTGAAATAGTCATAACCCCCCTCCCCACACACACACACTTTTGTTGGTTTTGACACTGTTTTACTGTTTACGTATTCAGAATGATTAGAAACAGCCCTCCAAAGCTAAAGCTTTATTGAATGGCATCTCAAGATTAGGTTGAACACAACTTCGCACATTGGGGCCAGCACTTGGATGTGATCTCAGTTTTCTGGACTGACTTCATTCAAATAAAAACCTTAGAAAAGCTCTAAATAAACACTCCGACCCCAAACAAAAACCCCACCCAACAAGAAAACCTCTCTTTGGAATCTGCTGACATTGTCTTGGATTTGTTCTTGCTGTTCTCTGAAGCCTGAACATGTTTCAGAATAATTAAGTTTTCAAGCTTCAAGAGGTACTTTACCTATTATTTTATCTGTTTTCCTGATTTAATCCAAGCAAAGAAAATATGCTGATTTACTTCCATTGAACAAAAATTGCTAACTAGTTACTTGTTTATGCCATCAAAGACAGAAAAACCTGCTTTAAATTGTAAATTCATTCCATTCTTATAGTCTTTATGCATTTCACATTCCACTGCTGATTACTTTGCCTGACAAATAGAATTCTAAAACTGCTTTTTTTGTTACTTGAAGCACAGAGGCATTATTTAATTTTACTTCAATTTTATGGCACTCTGAGTTGTGGTACATAGGAATTCTTTGTTAAATATCCTGGCCGGTCTAGTGTAAAATAGATTTTTTTTTTTTTATTGTTCCAAATTATATTGTAGCACTTATTGTTATATCTCTCTTATAGTGGTTTTATGTTTGTTCAAAACTTTAGCACTTCTGTAAGAAAAGCTTAGTAACTTTGGCAAAATGGCCATGCAATGGTGGAATTTCTTTCTTAGGCTTGAGATCTCCTTGAGTTGCCTGTCTGGATAGACTTGAAGAGAATTAATTTCAAGTACTAAACTAAATCAGACTAACAAAAACTTCATCAGTGCTCTACTTTGCAAGGAATCCTGGTGAAAGGACAGCTAGAAGAAAATTCAGTCACAATGTCCCTACATTACAGAGCTGACATATATATATATATATATATACACATGAGAAGTGATAAAGAAATATACATATAATATTGTGAGAGGAGATAAAGAAAAAATGTATTTTATATTTCATATATATATGTTTAGTGACAAGTAATAAAGAAAAATCTTGGCAGTTAGAAAACTTGAAATGCTTTTCATTGATTTGGAAATGACATTGAATGATGTGCACTTTCTGACTTCTGATATTGTTGGCAATTTATTTCCATCTCTACCAAAAATCTGATCATGTGCATGACATTGTATCAAAAGGAAATTTCATCATCTTTTTTAAAAAATCCTGATGAATATAAGTGCACACACATCTTGCAGTGTTTTTCAGGATCCTGCTGAGCAATGGTCCACATCCAATATCTTTTGTTTGCTGCCTGAGCAGGCAAAAGCAGAAAGTCATGATTGTGATAATCACAGCTCGATTGTTGCCAAATGTACTTCCTGCAACCACCCTACTAACCCTTGGTGGATTAAATAAATGAGAAAAATCCATCAAAAGGAAATCTAATAGCCGTCTTCAGTGTGAGCCTGGCTTAGGGAAGAAAAGTGTTTCTCCTGCTTAGGCTGGAAAAATGGCATTTTCTTCCACCAGTTACGGAAACAATATCCAATATAAATGGGATGAGGTGAAATTAAATATAAGAGTGTGACAGTTTGCCTCTCATGGTATTGTTTTGTCCTCAGAAATGTCTATCTTGTAAATGAGTAATTAAACTCCTTTCTTCCATGCTGGTTTCTCCAGTTGTAGGAGACTCTAGAGCTATTAGCTTCTAACATTGCTTTTGACTCTTCTCTATTGAGCTCTCACTAGACAGTCACTGTCTCTGCCAGGCAGTTATTTTCACAAATATAGTGTTGATTGCATAGATTTATTATAAACATTGCTAATTAATTTGAACAAATCTAAAAACTGGTGTTCTCTTAGAACTGTAATCTTTATGCATTCTCCAGTGGCCTCTTGTTGTGAATTTTCCAGTACTTAAATTTAATAGTGTTGTTATGTCCTTAAGTTAATAAAACAGCCTGAAAAAGTTAAATTGCAGTTTAATAAGAAATTATATTAAATCAATTGAAACTCTAATACAGTATTATATGGGAACTCTTTTGAGTTCCCTGGGTTTTCACAGGGCACATGGGTGAAGCAACAGCTTGATTCAAGCTGTGAGGAATCCTACAACTATTCAATGTAGGAATCATAGCTCTTTGACAGGAACTTGCCTGGCATGTCACCTTCAGGCCATCCGTAGGTCTTTCACATTCTTGGCGCATCACCATCTCTAAGACATACCCTGACCCATCAATTCATGTAATTGATACTCTCAGTCAGAATCTCAGCATTTCATAACTCCATAGTTCTACCTTTGACAAATTCATGCTTTCCTGCTCATCTCTGGCAGGGTTGTTGCTGCAAGGGTGACTTTTCAAACTAGTCATTTTATCTACATCATCTGCCATTCAGCTTCCTGGTTTTCAGCTTTCAAACCTTCCTGGTTTCTATTGTATATTCCCTTTCTTGCTGTTACGACGTGTCTTTGAACACCTGAGAGGTCATTGCTCCTTTCAAATTTGCCACTGATATTATCAACTCCCTTTCTCAGAAGGTGGAGGAACTTTGAAAAGTATCTGCAAAGCTTCTCTTTTATTTCTTTAAAAAATTACTTTTGGCTTGTGAGTACTTGAACATTTACCTGGTTTGGTGATATTGTCAAGTAGGCCAAGAGATCTTTGGGGTTTTTGTATTCCTCTGTTGGTCTGGTTATGATGTCTGAAGTGTTTGGTCATCCATAAAAAACTCCATGACCATGGGTAGGGACTTGCATGTACAACAACAACTCTCATTTTCTTTCACTTCTCTACAGTTCCTATTCAGTGGGATCACTGACTTCAGACTCTTCAGCAGTGACCAAAATTCAACAACTGTGCATTTGCAAAAGAATCTTGAGATGCTTATGAGGAAAAGGCAGTCCTGATCTTGAGGATTTATTTGTGGCTGGGACCGCTGAATTTTGTTCACAGCCTTGTGTGAAAATGAAAATTCTTTTTATTAATATTTTTCCTAATAACAGGTTGAACTATCTATACTATTATATATTACTATTAGATCCTTTAGAAGCCAGCCAGTTCTCCTAGGCCAGCTATTTCCTAAGTGAGCCATGAGCTCAGTCTTCTAAGGAGGGCTTTGCAGCTAAATATAGTTCCATTGTTTGGTCATGTACATGGTCTTGAACAGCAGTGAATGAACACTGATGATTTAAAGCCACTTGTTCAGAGTACAAAAAACACTGAACCTTTTTATCCTAGTGGAATAAACCAGGGAAATTGGTTTACATTGCTGCAAGGTCAAACTTGGGTGCAGTAAATAACATATTTTGTTAGTCACTTAAGATAAGGGCCTGGTAACTCTAGTGATAATTGCTGTAGCTTTGCAAATCTCTTTGCCTAAAATTCACACATAAGGAGTCTGATTGTTCTTAATGAGATTACTCAGATGACTGATGAGAAAAAATTGAGCAAATCCAGTGGGTGTTTTTTTTTTAAATTTCCTCTTTTAAATCAAGAAAAACACTAGAGGATTTTCCATGTGGGTTTTTTTTTTTTTTTCTTCTTACTAGCTAAGAAAGGCATCAGGCTTTTTTGATGTTAATATCACATTATTTGGACAGGAACAAGACAAAATATCTGAGTTTTGCCTCTTACCATGACATGCAGCTGAGATGGGGAAACTTCATGCTCTGTTATGGGGCTTAGATGTAAATGTGGTGTTGCAATAGATGTTACAAACTCCCTCTAAACAGGCACAAAATTAAACTGGACTTGCCTAGGCCTAGTTCTAGTCCTAATTGTGGTTCTTTGAAAATAGGGGTTTTTGTAAATAACTACGGAGAATAATTTTTTTGAAGAGTGCTCTATTATGGTTTAGTTTAACCTTTTTCCAAAGTAGAAAATTACTCCAGTAATTAGGAACAAGTCAATGTCATTAATGTGTGTCCATTAGATTATTGGAAAACCAGTTTCCTTGTTTTGTTTTTTTCTCCTTAATCCGCCATCCTTATTTAATTTAAATTTCATTCTTATAGGCACACAGTGTCTAGGTATGTTTTGTAGAAACAGAAAATTCTGTATTTGCTTTTCTAAAGTGAAAAGTCTGACATTTTAAGAAAGTGAGCTGACTTGTACTGATGGATTCTCTCGTATTATCAGAATACATTTAACATTGTCATTTTACAGTGTTTTTTACAACCTTTTTATCATGAGGTCAGGGTTGGTGTAGACCTTGACAAGTCCCTCAGGGCTGACCTGAACCTTTGTGTGAGCAGTGCAGCCTCAGTGACTCCTGTGAAACTGGTGGGGTGGCGGAGCCCTCGCCAGTGATGGATTTACTCTGCTCCATAGTGCATCTTAAGGGCATGTGCAGCTGACACAACAGACGAGGTGCAGCGATCTTAAACCCAACCTAGTGGCATCCAGCGATTTTATGGCTTCCACACCCACTCCCAGAGGTGACTTTGTCTCACTGTATTAATCTCTGTATAACTGTTTGGCTTTTAAGGACCATTGAAAGGCAGTGATGGGGAAAGTCCCTTTCAAGCCAGATGTGGCAGACTTTGTCAACGCACTTTTTTTCTGGAACTCATACATTAAAACCAGCTGAAACATCTTGCATTTTCCAAGATAAAAAGCTAAACCGTTGTTTTAAGGGCAAACACGATGAAAGGATGATTTTGTAAGTCTATAGGTGGTGCTCTTGTCACTAGAGAAAGAATTCAGCCATGGAAAGCTGCAACTGTTATGCTGGTTTTATATTGTTAATATTTTTGAACCAATCACTCTCGTTGTCAAGATTAGATTAGGTTAGTTCTCATCTATTTTTTCCTTGTGAGGAGAATAAGACAATATATACTGTAGTTCTGAAATAGGTTGCTTGGCTGCATCCTATTTTCCTCTTACATTAGCAAGTCTTATTTTGGGACAGGAATTAAGTATTTAGATTTCAAGTAATACACATTGCACATAATGGACAGCCTTCTACCACATAAACATCCAGGCTGAAGCTTTTGTAAGGCTTCAGGATTACCATGGTAATTTTTAGACAGCTAGTGCTGGCAAGGAGTAAAGATTGCTCTTGTGCTGTATATTTGCAGATCAGTGGGAAGTACTGGGATTCAGATAAGTACAGATACATCCATTTCAGGTGTTGCTATTTCTTTTTGCTATTTTGCACACTTGGTACTTCATTGGAGTGTAGTGTATGGAGTCGATTTTACAGTGATCATGGAAATGAACTGGAAATTTATATGTGTATATATATAAGCTATATATATATACACACACAAGCAAAAATGTATGAAAAATGCATTAGGATGGAAATATTTTGGCTATTGTTCCTTCTATCAGCTTTTTTCCCAAGGATTTTGGAGGAAATAGGTTGAAGATGAGAAAGACGTGTTGAATATATAAGTACAGGCTCTTGTGCTGTTTTATGGATTTTAATCTACTGAATAGACAGATTCTGTGTTTCTGTGCCCTAAGGGCACATGTGGTTTTTTACTTTGTTTTTTCTTTTTGTAAAAAAAAATAATAAAAAAGTTATGGCTTTTACAAGTACTACATGAAAAAAACATTAGAATCATCTGATTTGTAGACAAGTATTAGCCAATTTTTGTGACTAAGAAATTATTGTTGTGCTTGTATTATAGTAATCCCTGTTACTTTATTTGTAACTACTATATCAATGTTGGCAACTCTACAGTTAATGAGCTATTATAGAAAACTATTGGGGACCAGAATTGTGCTGGCTGCTGGCTTAGGGTATTCTCTATGTTCTTAATGATTGTACACATGTCTGTATGTTGCCCATGAACAGAGCAATGCTGTGTGACATGACTTGCCACTCTGCACTGCAATTTTGTGTGCTGATTCTGGATATTATTTTGGCTGTAGAATTTGGATGAGAGGAAAATGTTTACTTGTTCTGTGGGGGTAAAAGAGAAGTCGTACATTCCCAAGCCATTTTTTGAATCTGGTATTTCTTCAGTACTAAAGTCTCTGAATAGCAAATAGAAATTATTTGTCCACCATTCAGAAATTGGAGTAAACACTGACTTTTCTGAGGCTTTTCAAGATCCAAGTGTGATGTAGTTGATCCTTAAATAATATTAAAACTGGTTGTTTTTAACAAAGTAAGCAACTGTACCCATTAGCTATTGCTTTACTGAATGAAAGGAAGAAAAATATTCACAGTGACACTAATTTTCTTTGACAGTTCTATGATCTAAATGTTGATTATTAGATATCTTAATGCATATCAGCTTCTACAAGCATGAGAAATCTAAGCTTTGGCTCACTAATGGTTTCAACCACTGAAATTTTAACTAGAAGGTGGGACTTAGGATCATTTCTACTGGTGATTTAGCAAGATTTTAGGCAAGACAATGCTATCTCAGAGCAGAGAGAACAATTGAAATTTACAGTAAACTGTCCACTTCCTGTTTTTTTAATGAGGCAATGGATGCAATCTTTTCTTCTGCCTCATTGAGGTAATGTCTAATTGCAGAACCACTGAGCTTGCAAAGATGCTCCTGGGACAATCTAGTTCAACTGCTGGACCCCAGCAGGGCCAGCTAGAGCTGTGTTCTCAGGACTGAGCCTGTTTGGGTGCTGAATATCTGCACAGACCTTACAAATCTCTCTATGCAAACCTGTCTCAGGGTTTGACTAACACTCACTTTGTGGCTGATGTGTACACTATGTTGTGTGTATATAAAGCATAAAGCATATAAAACCGATGGGACTAGTTTTTAGAAGTCTTGTAAAATGGTTTTAGACAGTATTCTTCCAAGGAGAAAAATGAGGAACAGAAGGGTAGCCAAGGATGACCTCAGTCTTAACTCCTTAAACCTGTGAAAATAGGGCTAAAATTTTACAATAACGTTTATGACTCCCTACTTTTCTTAATCACTTAATAAGTAATTGTGATTAAAAAAAAGTTTAAATCCAACTGCATGTTAGTTGGGAAAGGATAATGAAAAATTCCATTTAAGTATAGTTTAATAATTCTAAAACCATCTTGAGAACATTGGTAACTTGAACTTCTTTAATACTCTCTTGGACACATTTTGTAATTTCACACTAGTATCTCTGAGAAATGTTGCTGGAACTGTGCACTGAGAGGTGATGCAGTGATACAATTTTAAAAGGGTTTTGGAATGAAATCAATACAGATGAAAATAGTAGCATCTGCAGAAGGCCTTCTTCAGCAGTGGAATGAGTTTCTTGTTAGGGGAGGTGATGATTTGTTTTGTGACTTCACTGTTACAAAGACAAAGCAGAAAAAAAAAGGAACCCGAATATCAAAATCCTATACTCTTCAAGCTTTTGCTATATGAGACTACCTGGTACTTAGTTAGAAGCTGGTGGTGAGCAGGAAGTGGTAAAGAAAAGAGGACTATATAAATACTTTTTTTGGATTTATTTTTATTCCTCAATCAGGAGCATTCTGGAAGCACTTTGACATGTCTCTGTTCTGCAGTTACATTTATTTCCATTTTGGTAAACTCTCAAGTCTTTCATTTTTGCCTATCTCTAAATCCTTTATTACTGCTCTCTTTGAAAAAGTGTGTCTGAGCAGAAGAGGCTTTGAGTTACAGGAGCACTAGTGACTTTGATAATAGGATTTGCAGTATTTTCAGTAATGTAGGAGGTTTTCCTTACACTTTTTAATGCTTTACCTGTTGTTTTCGTTGCAGATAAGTAGTGAAAAGGTGTCCTCACTGAAATTTTCCCTATTTCTTATATTTTCTGATTATTACATTGGGCTAGCCAAGTACATACATGTGTAGCTTAATCACCTTTGCCTTTTCTGTACCTGTGTCCAGGCCTGCACTGTATTATGTCCCTCTGAATTAGCACAAACCTGCTTGTTCTTAATCTTCTTAACATATTGTGTCTGCTTGTAACCTACTTATAAAATTCTTTGTCCAAACCATTGTTCCTTTAAATGTAGCACCTTAGTGTGAAGTTTTTGGATACTCTTGGGCAGTCCTGTTTTGCCAGACAATGACCTCTGATTCCCACTTGGTGTTTGGTGCAGCCAGCTGGAGATCACTGTTGATGGACCATTGCTGGAGAGTTTTTTGGGCCAGATGAAGTGTTCCTATACAGCAGTAATATCTAATTCATATGGAATTTTTAGTGATACATTTTTTTAAATGAACTTTTCCATGAGAAGTTTGTATTGTCCACTGCATATAGCTATTGATGGCCATGTGACTGTTCACCTGAAAAAAGCAGCAAGTGATAAGGAGGAGGACATACAGCTATTCTATTGGTTTCAGAAAGTACTTAAACTTCCAACATTTCCCAGATTAGAGTAGTTCTCCCCAGGACTGAATCAGGCTTCTCTCTAAGCTGAGCTTTCAAATTGAAGTAAATCTCCAGTGGTGTAGGCTCCAAAATTCATGGCTCTAAAAGGTTCAAGTGGATCAGCCTCTTCTAAAGCAGTCTCACAGCTCTTAACCCACACAGTGCTCTCTCTTCAATAATGCATTGCCCTGAGGTGAAAGTTTCAGATATGGATAAGTAGCCAGAGAAGAGAAGTAAACATCCCTGCAGAGCAAAGTTAGTTTGCTTTGGTTTTCATTTTTCTCTGGGACTTAGGAGTTTTCTGTATGAATAACATCCATTACCTGTTTAACCCTTTTGCCAGCCAGCCATCTGGAGCTCTGCACAGCCTGGCACACCAATCCATCACACTCACCAAAGAAGGGAAAATTTATACAAAAGCCAGTGACTTCAGGGACTTTTAATGGCTTTCAGAGTTGGTTTGGCTGCTTGTGTGTGTGTCAAGCTCTTTGCAATCCCAGGCAGGCCAGTGGTGCAACCTGCAGTGGATTTTCATCACTTCAGCATATCAGGGAGATGTTTGTAGGGTCAGGAGCCTCTACAAATAAATATGGAAGCGTTTGTTGATCAACTCACAAAAGCACTTTCTTAATCCTATTCTGTTACAGGATGTAAGAGATTATGGTTCTGTGGGTATTGATTTTCCTTTGCATAAGCCAGTGAAATGAGAGAAGTAGGAGTGAGGGGAGTGCCTTAATTTACAGTTTTTGCTTTGATTAGTGAATTCTAAATTGCACTTTGAGGCATGGTTTGGTTCATCCTGTTTCTGGAATTTTAGCTGGTGCTTAATTCCAATTCCCATAATTGAAATAACTAGAAGTTTCTAAATGATCTTGGTTAGAATTCTGATACGTTTTTTTCCCAAGCAAAATTTCAGAAGAATAGTTCAGTAAATCATTTAAGGTCTAACTTACATTTAATTCTTCAAAGTAATCAATAATTAAATAGTTTCTAAAGTACCTTGTTGAAGCATAAATTGTAATGTTTGAACTGTTAGTCCTGAAGAAGCTGTCATGTATTTTTTTAACTTCTTATCTGTTCAAAAAGTCTAATTTGGAAGGAAAATGCAGGACTGTATTTCCCTTTGTGATATTTATATGGTGTGACAAAGAGTCAGCTCAGACAGGCACATATTTTATCTTTTCAGGTTGCAAAAAGACCTGACCCAGAAAATAGTTAAGCAGGTGTACTGTACTGAAAAACTATTTTACGAAGTTACTCTACATCTGTCTATCTGTCTATATTTAAGTTAAGGAAAAACGTAAACGTACTAGTGCAGAGAAACTATACAAACTGAAAGAGGTTAAGGTGTAAAGACTGAAGGTGGTAAAATGTCCAGAGAAGCAAAGTATTGTACTTAGATATTTTCACTGGGGATTGTGGCAATAGAAAACATAAAACTAGTGCTATTTCAAGAATGAAAAGCTTTTGTGTGCTGCCTGGAGGAAGCCACCAAGTGACTGGCTCAGTAAGCAAAAGTCTGTGATTGTAGAAGAACTGTAGTCACCTGGAATGAGTTGGTGTGTTACCTAAATATTAAGAAATTTAGAAAATGAAGGTCATGAAAAGGCATCTGATTTAGTTATGTAGAACAATTCAGTGATAAAGTTGGTAGGTGTGACATCTTGGTATGTCTGTAAAAATGGCCTGAATCAGAGGATGGTCTATTTATACAGTTTGTAAAGATTATTTTTCCCAGTGGATCCCCAGGATCTACAACAAACATTTGCTTCAGCAGCTTCTTCCAGCTTTGCGCTCTGTTCCGCGTACAGTTAGAGTAAATCATTTGTCACCATGGTGCTCATGAAGGGTTCTTGAGAGAAAATGTGCAGACGCTAATTCATGCATCTTTTACTGAATTCTGACATACCTAATTCCAAACTTCAGCATCACAGACCTTCATTTCATTATTGTTAATTGCTCAGAATTAATGAATATTTAGATTCTCATAAGCAAGAGAGAACATTGATAGTAATTAAGATGCAGCATGTTATCTGATTTGATTTTACTTCTACATCTGCTTGATAACTTGCCTAAAAGTAATTGGCTTGTATATTTTAGCTGTATTTACTGATTTCAATTTGAAGAGTCAGCTATGATACACAGCTTGGAAGCAGATTACATCCAAGCTGCCATTTGTGGTTGGTAGGAAGGCACAAGTTTCAAAAATCATGTTTGAAACTGGTAGTCTCACATATGCTGTTCTATAGGAAGAGGTAATTAAATATTTTTTAAAAGCAAGGGCAAAAAGAAAAAAACTTCTGCAAAGTAAAACCAAAATTCTGGGAAAATTGAGAACCCCTGTTAATTAATGATAAAGGAATAGGCGTCCCCAGATTTGTGTATAAGTGCTGTCATATATTCTCTAGCTTTAGTCTGAATATCACTGAGGGTGGTAGGGTGCCTTGAATTTTATTTGCTTGCCAATGGAAAATTGAGATATGCTTGTGCTGGCTTCTTTTTAAAGCTGTTTAACATTTTATTTCACAATGAGCTTGTCTCCACATTATGCCCCCTTTTTCAGGCCAGAACTTGCTGTACATTTGCACTGAGATGGGTAACCTGGACCTGTAGTGGTGTGTTGGGGCGCAGAGACAGTGCTTTAGTAGAAGGCACATATATCCCAGTGAAGACACTGAGCTCTGAGATTAGACCAAGTGTAAAAGCAAACATAATTTGATGGAGCTGTTTCTTGTGCATGGAACCAATCTGTGTGCTTTGTTTTATTTTTAACACGGTGCAGATATTTCAGGGACTTTCACTCACGTGTGTTTTGAGTCTGTGTATTAGACACGTGCAGATATAAAGGAGGTGATCAAAAATGCACTTTGGAGTTTGTGAAGCTTTATAGTATTTTTGAAACCTTTTTAAAGCTTTCTAAGTAATGTATTGTTACTAGTGGATTTTCACAGTGCCAAGTCCAGAATGGTTCCTCTTTGCACTGGGTGCTTTCTGATCCTGCTCAGAAAATACCTTAAAAATTAGCACAAGAAACAAGTCGATGAGTGTAGATTCTCTCATCATCCACTTTATATGTACGCATTTTTTGTTTATATATATGTCTCTCCAAATAAATATATTTAGGTTAAATAATAACATAATTGATGAATTTCCAAATTAGTCATATGTTTTTGGATCTACGATATAATTATTGGAGGGAATTAATAGTTGCAGTCTTTTTGTACATATCATACTGGAACACCGATGTGTCTGAGAACAGAGGTTAAATCTGGGGTCAGGGAACAGCAAAATATAGTGCCCTGACCTTCATCAGCAAAAGGTAGCCTAACTTCTGTCAAGAGGTTGTAGTTCTTGGAAAAGTTTTTTTTCTCCTACTCAGAGAAAAAATTCTGTGCTTCAGAGTGAAGATGCAGCACTTGTGCCAGTTGTGAGTGCATCGAGTTCAGTTTGTTTGAGCATCTGGAAACATCTTGTCTATACCAGACACGTATAGACATTTAATATGGCTCATTTCATCTCTGAAGCATCAGATTAGAAATTACTGAAGAGAATCAATTCTGAGCAAAAATGTGAACAGACATTTTCTAATTTAATGATTTTCTTGATGTTACATAATATTAGAACAGACTAGAAAATGTATAATGGAGGATCAGAAGTTGTGCTCATTGAAGCCAAACTTTTGTGTATTTCTAAATGAATATTAAAATGCTTTGTGTAATAGGGCACAGCAGATCCTGACTTGATAGGGAGGTAGGATGGTGGCAATAGCACCACCACACCCCTTCCCCCCATATGTTATTACAGAGAGCTTTACTTTTTTCTGATCCAGAACAGCAGCAAAAGGGACCCAGAAGCCACACTGCAGCTGTGGGTGTGTTTTGAGCCCTCCTAGAGAAGGGGATATGACTTTAAGGTGGTTAATGGCAAAGAATGATATTTTTAAGTCGCTACTTCTCCCTGTCGGTATTAGTCCCCATCTTCCTAAGTTCTTTTCCCATTTTTGAGTAGTCTGCATCAATTAACTTATTGGATGATGTGATTCTAACAAAGTTTTCTTAGCAAAGCTATAGATCCTTGCAGGGAAGCAGAGCATGGCATTTATAGGTCTGAGTTTGCTTCCTGTTGGTAGATTGTGAAAAAGATGCAGAAAATTAACTCAAATTTGTCACAGGAAAATATCACATGTGATAAGTCTGTACTGATAAGATGTTTTTAAAACAAGTTTCCTAAGAATCAATGTTGACATGTGAAAAATGCATTAAATTTGGGCTATGCAAAAGTAATAGATTAGAGCATGATCATTAAAGTAAATAGATGGGGTGTCTGCTTTTCATTCCTACCCACTGATCATCTGTATTATTATGTATTAATACACATAATTAAAATCATTTTGCTACAGCTATTTCCTCAGTCAATAGAGATCTGTTCCTACCACGTTTATTGTTGTATGTTTTCAGTAGTTTTCATGTGAATACCATTTTATGGAAAGAAGTGGAGAGAATCCATTAACACAAAAGATTTATATCAGACAGAATTATATTAGCAAAGCTACTTTTCTTCTTATATTGTCACATAGCAAATGTCCCCAAACTGCAAGATATTATTTACAGATACTTGTGGTTTTTGTATGCAGGTACTTGCTGAACACAAGTGAAATAGTGAAGTTATGTAGCCATTGAACTTGCTGGCAACTCCCATCAGCCATATCATAAGCCACATTTGGGAGAGGTTATAGGTTAAGGTTTTTAATGGAGTAAAATATGTAACATCATTTTAAAAAGCAGTCAAATATTGCACATCAAACAAAGCAGAAGTATACAAATATTCTACATTGCTAAAGTGTGTTGCTACCTGACTTCAGGTAAAATCCTCTGAAATATCACTTCTTACACCTTTTCTCCTCTGCCTTGCATGGTTCTTTCTGCCTTTGTCAAGGCTTTGTTTGCTTGTTTCATTTGTCACACATCTCTTGTGTGTGCAGGCAGTATTTCTTTTGACTGCTGATGTTTCTCCCTCACACTGAGCTCTGGTGTTCCCCACATGCTACCCTGCGACTCCTTCAGTTCTCTCTCTGCTCTGGACCCTTGGATAGAGGCCCTAAGAAAACTGGGGAGTAACAAACTGTGAGAAGAGGTGAAGAACATTGGTGTCAGGAGCCAGTGTGAGTACTTCAGGGGGAGCTTTGGTGACAAATGGGAAATTTTCCCTCTTGTTTGGAAAACTCAGCAAGTCCATGCTAATGTGCAGCAATATATCTTGAAGAGCCAGCCAAGACCTAAAAGGCCTGGTAAAGTGCTCAGTATTAATTTATTTGAGGAATAAGTGAAATATACATTATGTCTTTGTATTGTATATCCAGCAAGTGCTTTTCCAATGAAAGGACACATACAAATCACAGTAATGTTTCTTAGATACATTGGCCAAACCATTGCCTGTATCTGTGGCTTTTTTTCCTTCCTAGAGGGTCAATCGATAATTGTAACCTGTCATATCACTGTGTTAATTTCAGAAAAGCATAAGATGCAACACAAATGTACAATGTATGATCTATTTATTATACTAAGATGATTTTGATCTTTCAAGTTCTAGATGACAGGTAACAGCAGACAGCCTTGAAGGGTCCAAATCCCCTCCAAAGCCTCAATAAGCAATTTGTATTTCCTACCTGTTAGACTTTTTCCAAACTAGTCACTGATAAATTGTTTTGAAAGATTCATCAATAGTAAGTCACTGCTGGCTGCTGCACCTGGTCCCAAAGAGGGGAGCAAGTGGCTGGAGCTGGGGTTTCCTTGTAGGTGTGTTTATTCATTTCTAGGCAGGATAGGATGGATAAACACAACTATTTAGCTTGTGATTTTTAATTGTTACTCATTAATTTGTTGATTGTTTTTTGCCTTACATCAGGCATGTCTAAGCAGTAGCTTTTATGACAACATAGTGAAAAAAGGGGAGACAACATCATAAACTGAGAACACGGAGGAAGTGATGAACTGGAACTTCACACTGTGCCTGAGGTGTGTTCTTTGCCCCATTGTGCGTTTGTGTCTGTAGTCATGCGGTTAGTGCTTACCATCCTGGTCAGTCACTTCCTTTAAATGGGAAGGTTTAGGCTTCATCTGGGAGGACTTGTGTTTGACATGAAATTCCTTCCACATGGGAGTGCAAATTCAAGGAACTACAGTGGTTAAAGAGTCTTTTAAACTGGCTTAAATCTAGCTTAAACACAACTTTCAGCTGAATAAAACCAGACTTTTGAGTTAATTTTGAGGTTGTCTGTGGCAATATTCTGGAAATCTTTGCAGGTGTTGTATTGAACCCTATGGACTTCTTACTACGAAGCTATAAAGCAATCACAAAAAAATCACATAAAATATTATGGACTTGACCATAATATAAGTGGACCATAAAATATATTAATTAAATGTCCTCATTGCATGGTATTTCCATTTTCTTTCTAATGCATTATTTTTTATTTTTTATTTTTTAATATAAAGCTGTCAAGTCTGGCTTATTTTCAACAATACCATTTGTTCTCATCTGAATGATTTTGCTGTTGGTAAGGAACTGGCTTATTAAAAAGCACAGGATACTCTCAGTAAATTGGTATTGCTGACACCACCTGCTGCTTTCCTCTAAAAATGATTTCTTAAAGTATGGTATATTCTTCTATTAAGTCAGCTAGGATTCTGCTACTGCATCACTTCTCTTGATTACATGTTTTGTTTACCAAATTGTCAACCCTACTTTATTTCCTCGTACAGTATCTTATCACATCTCTCCTTTTCATCCATCAGGTTTGATTTTGGAGAGAGTTTCTGTGTCTTTCTTGGAAAATATTTAATCTTTGGGGGAGAATAATAGAAAGGCAAGAATTAAAGAGTGAGATCAAAGTAAGGTAGTGTGATACCAAGACATATCAGTAAAGGAAGAAACATACTTCAGTGAGGGTGTAGTTTTGGTTGGTTTTTAAAAAACAGTATTTTACTCCTACCTGGTTTGCTCTTATGGCTTGTTTTTCTCTTTCTTATCCTTTTTCGTTTCCCAGCTCTGGGCCTGATTTCAAGGTTTGTTTGAGTGTGAGGTTTGATACACAATTATCTGAGGCCTCTTTATGTAAGAACAATACTTCAAAAATGTGGGGTTTGAGATATGATTGCTGTATATAGAGAAGCAGATAGGCCGTGAGGACAGAGGGTTTTATACTCAGTATTTGAATGGGTCAGAGGAGTTTGTGTGTGTCTTATTTATGTGTTTTGGTGCAATGTTCTTGGATTTAGTGTGTCTAAAGTTGCTAAATAGGAAACTATTAGTAAGGAATGATGTTAAAAAATAATTAAAAAAACCAATCCAAGATCTGAAGGTTCTTTAAATCTAAATCGTGTTGGCAGAGGTAATTTCCACCAGTACTTCTCATTTACTTTGTGAGGTGCTCCCAGGGAACACAGGGCTCGTTGTGCTTCTTCATATTTTTTTTTTTTAACCTGTGTTATCCTCTGGACTTAGCTTGTTTATGTTGTTCTAAAAGGCTTTACCTTGCTCAGCCCTGTGTAGCTGAGCTGAGTTCAGAGACGGCTCACTGCCTTGTTTTGATTTCTTCTGGGGTTTCATTGCACACGTCGATTGCTGGTGTCAAGGATTTTCTGTTGGACTACAAAAGTTGGAGTGAATTAGAACGAAAAAAAACCCAATTTGCTAGCAGTGGTGTAGTTTTCCCACTGTTCTGAATTCAGGAGGAAAGAATTATTTTTTTCTGGCTAAGCTCTGTACTTGTTTGCAGAGATAACAGTGAAAATCTGACTTAGAATTTCACTCCAAGTCTATTGATGTAAACAGAAAGAGCTTCATTGACTTACGGGGGATTTGGATGAAGTGCTTAAAACTGGTGTTATGAGAAAAAAGACAATCACCAGACATTTTGTGAACTTGTAGCAACAGCTGTAGTGAATTTATTTTGTACAGAATTTAGTTACCTGGAGCAGTGGAGCCAGAGATAAGATTATATTCTCCTCTTTGTTGTGCATCTGAATTATTGCAATGACGCTGGTTCAGGCAAGTTAAGTAAGGAATTAAATGTTTTATGATTTCATAGGTATTGATCTTCAGCATACTATTAGTGATCTGGGTAAACACATGCAATATAAAACAGCCTCTGCTTGCTCTTGGGGATGCTTCTAAGTCATAAGAAGAGATGGAAACTGAAAATACCTCCTTCCTGATTGCTCTGTGGTGCACTTGCTAATTAAATTCAAGTTTATATGTGTCCATTAGTTGATACTATTTTTAAAAAAAAACACAGCCTAATAATTAGCTAAAGTTTAGTACTCTTTCTTTGGCAATGTTAGTTAAAGGGAGAGAAATTGAATAATCTGTAGGTGCCTGTCACAGAATTGAATACAAAGACTTTGCATCCTTGTGAAAGGAGCAAGTTCCTCAAACTAACAAAAAATGAAGAGGTAAATTTAAAAAAACCAAACAAATAAAGCCCAAAAAACAAAAGCTAATGAAAACAGTTTTGTAATATACTAGCTTTCCTTCTGCTGAAATACTTTCTGTTTATATCCATGAGCTTTTTGGATAGAGACTTTTCTTTTTCTCTTATGGCCCTTTTGGGTACAATTCAAGAAATAACTTCTAAATTTCAGTATATTGAGCTTCTTGGCTGAAAAACAGACCATTAGAAATTCATTTGTCTGTATTATAGAGTGTGGTTATCTAATACTATTTTTATTATTAAAGTGAAATGTGCTCCTTTTCAGTGCCGATTTTAATTTTATTTCTCAGGTTAATTTAAGAAGTTTGAGCTTTATACACCAAAGGAGCTGCTCTCACTGGTACAGGTTATTGGCAGCTCTTGCGTGGGGGGCTCCAGGGCAGCAGTGTGCCAGAGCTGCATCTCTGAGATTTGCAAGGATGTTGCTACAACTCGCTCCAGGTTATGTGTCAGGATGCTTGGGACAGGAGTGTCTCCACTTCATTCACTGGCCAGATATAAGCTGTACCTTGGGTTTTCAAGAAGAAGGAAAAAACAAAATCTCTTGCCAAATATATATATTGCTCTGACATGTGGCAATCTTTAAAAACTCTACAGTTTGTCCCCTGCCTCCAGCAGATTTCAACAAACCTCCATACCTGCTGTGGTTCACAGAATGCTTCTGTCTACAAACTCATTCTCTAGTCACTGCCATCAATTATTTTATTCTGACATAAGGAATCTGTACCTTGAGTGGTATCACCAGGGTCTCCAGCAGTGCAGTGTGAGCAGGTGCTGATGTGATACGTTTCTGCCTTGTTGCTGAGATGATAGCATGGTAGAAGTCGTGAAGCTGGCTTTTGAAAATAGCCTATTCATGCCATAATAGGTTAAAGGAACAGTGTTTTTGCCTCGGAAATGGTTGTGGGGTGGCTTGGTTGGTTGGTTGTTTCTTTTTTTTTTTTTTTCCAAACTTGACCTTAAATCCAAAAATGAGGGAAAAAAAATTACTGTTCTAAGATTGACCCTGCCCCTCTCTGTGCATTTTAGGGATCATAATTGCATTTAGTATCTAGATAGGAAGGTGTAAAAGCTCCCTAGGAAGGACAGAAATCCGAAGTGCTGTCCAAGTTCTTCCCTCCATCAAGTTGTTGCTGAAGATGTTCAAGACCACCTATGAAGCTGAAGTATTTCCGATGCAGCTCTGTGCCAAGCAGTATCTCCTTGTAGCCACACTTGCTCACAGCAGCAGCTGTGAGTAGGCATTGGCCCTGTACTGGAGACAGGGAGAAGTTCTCCTTTTCCCAGCTGGCTGGCTGTGTGACAGGGACCCTTAAGCTCTGGTGTCCATTAGCAAGGTACCACCACTACCAGGAGAGCAGTGGTTGGGGGCTTTGCGGCTGAGCATGTTTGGGTCAGCTCTGAGATACAAATTGTCCCTCTTTAGGTGGGAAATTATTATTTCCCAAAAATATTCCTATGCAGGAGAAAGCTGTGAACTGCAGAATGCTGAGTAGGGAAAGAATTGCAGTAATAATGAAGACTTTAATTTTATATTAGATTCATTTGCTCATCAGCCAAGAAAGCGCAAACATGCACAATCAAAACCCATCCTATAAACATGTTTGAATTCATTAATAAGCACTCAATTTTTTAGATGATAAAATTTTAATTAAAAATATTAATTCACTTGGCACCATGCTTGGGTGATTTCTTCCCTCCTTGCCTGATAAAATGCTTGTAGAAAGAAGACTAAGCTTAAGGTTTTCAGAATTAAACTGTTAGTTTAAAAAAAATATTCAAATTCCAATTTTTCTAACAAAATATATGATTTTTCTAGGCTTGGATTTTTTTGGATAGAATTCTTATGGATAATTGTCATAGAATTGAGTAGAAAGAGGAGTGGGTTTAAACAATATATGCATAAGGAAGATTTAATGAGGAGGCTATATTTATTAAATGTTTGTTTGCCAAGAGATTTAATATTTGAACAAAGCTAGGGAAAAATTAAAGAAACAAACCCCTGATATTTATAAACTCTCCACTGTATGGTTCTGTCTAGGATTTTTTGTCCCTATTTTCAGACATTTCTAGGGTGGCTGAAGACATGGGTCTACACATGGATTTGTTGTTCTTAGGAGGACGTCTAATAAACAGAGCACTTATTACTAAATGTAGTAATTTCTTCCATAATTCTAATGCTCTTGTTTGTGATTTGGTTGGGCTATACCCAGGACCTTTAGTCATTCTCACTTCCATCACAAATCTGCTCTTCTGGAATACCTGAGTTAGTTTGGAGGTTTTTGGGTTGTGATGTGGATGTTTTGTTTAGGTTTGGTTTTGCCTTAGGTTTGGTGGGAGGTTTGTGTTTGCTTTGTTTTGTTTTTTTTTGTTGATCTTGTTTGTGGGTTTTTGCTATTGCCTTTGGGATTTTAACACTCTATTAAGGAGTATAGTATAAAATAAACCAGGAGAGAAAAAGCAGCAATTGTCTGCAGCAGTAACAGAAGCAAATAAGTTCATGGCTCTACTTAGGAAAATGAAAGAGGAAACTTGGATATCCCTTTCCTTTCCTCACTCCAGCCTTGACCGTCATCTTATAATTAGCACAGATTTTGTTCAGCACTTTATAGAGCTGCCAAAATCTGATTATGCTCCCAGATAAACCCTTCAGGCACTGCTAAAATACTCATGAGGACTAGGATCATAGTGTTTTAGTGTCTATATCCCAAAATATTTCTTGATAATACATCTTTGTATATTTCTGTGTCCCAGTGTAAGCTTTCCCCTCCAGTGTAGTGAGAGCTGTATCTGAGCATCCATAGGCAGAGTGCCTATGTTCATTTATTGTTGGAAGTGACAACTACAGAATATATGAAATGCTTAGGTTTTCCTCCATTTATAAGCATTGTGGCTTATAAGTGTGAATTTCAGAACTGGACAAGCTGCCATTTTATCATGTTGTCTATTAGCAACTCAGTAAGGGCAATATCTCCTTATTTAATGCCAGCACCATTTTCTTCAGGCACTTTGGCACTTGGATGATGAAGAAATCTGTCATGCAAACTGTGCACTATCATCTCAGATTCATGATGCTATTATTTTGTATTTATACAATTAGGATACATGCTGTGTACTTATTTTACAAATATACTCTCTGCAAATGCATTTTCCTCTGCTCCTGCGGAAGCCAAATCTGTGCATCCGTGCTGATCCACACCCTTAGAGACAGTTTAAATTTGTTAGCCAATCCATGACATGGAAGTTCAGAGATTTTACTTTTTTCTGCCCTGACTTCTGAGTACTGGTCTTTTAGTAGATTGTAGCATCCTATTAAGTGATTGACTCTGAGTCTTACGTGGCCATAAATCCAATTGTGATGAATTTCATTGCAAAAAGGGGAATCAATGTTAGGTTGATTTAATGGTTGTTATTCCCAAAGTTGCTTTGTAATCTCTTTCCTTCAGCTGGCCTGATGCAAGTTGTTCATTAGAAGTCAGACTGTTATATGTAATTTTCTGCCACTTTTTTAATGAGAGAAGATATGCATGTCTTCAGAGGGTAATGAGAAAGCTACAACATATAGAGCGAGGAGCACAGAGAGAGTGCCCCTTGATGAATTCATGGTGTCTCACTGCATCTACCTCGAGGGAAAATGCTCTTGTCTTTATATATAAATTAATTTTAAAAGTTATAAGTTGCTGGTTTCATCAAAGTATATGTAGTAGTCTAGCAAAGAAAAGCTGAGTTTCTAATCCATGTTCTGCTTGATCAACAAGTTATTTTTAGCCACTGTCTCTCTCTGGGGAATGAAATTGTTTTCTAAAGAGTTGCCTATTTTGACATTATTTTGCATTGGTTGTGAGAGCTCAAAGATGATATTAAGTTAGAGTATTGCATGATACTAGACGAAAAAAAGTTCTTTAAAATGTCTTTGCTAGTTTCCAATTAATGTTTCAAAGACGATTTTCACTTTTGCTCTCTTTTAAATAAATAGATGTTCTTCCCATCAAAGCTTGACAGTCTAAGATGAAATTATGACCTTATTGGCTGGTGTATCATTCCCAGGAGTGAAGACATTAGAGGCCAAAATATCCCATTGCTCTATTTGTTTCTAGCCCTCAGGTGGAACTTTGCTCAAGACAAAGCATGGGATGTGAAAGGTGCCAAACTGCTTTCATTCCTTGCTTCCATGAGTCCATAGGTGCATTAAGTGCTGTTTTCACCTACCTCTCAGCCAAATTAAAGGGTCAGTGTAGAGTGAGTCAACACACAGAATTGTTGAGAGTGTGTGTGATGACCGAAATGGAAGAAAATATGACCCTAAGATTTTTTGGATATTGACCTCATCTTCTATGCTTATTGTTCAGACTAGAGTGGAGGTCCTGACAGAAGCAGGAGCAATTTCAGGTGGCTATCCATGCACATTCTTCCTCTCTCTTACAGTTCAGCGCTTGATAGTTTTTTATATGCTGATTATACATGCCTGTTGGCAAAACTATTTTTATAGTTGTGTTCAAGATGGCTTTTTAGAAACAGATCTCAGAAAAACCTGTAGAATATAATTTTGACTGAAGTTTCACTGTGCCACTGTTGACTAGACTAGAAAACCATCAGTATTCCTGCTGTTCATCTCATTATCCAGTGGTGTCCAGTCACTCCTTAAACAAGTTGAGCTTCTAGACCTGGATGTATAATCAGCATGTCTGGTGCCTGATTTTGCAATCCATTTTTGCTGGAAACATGTGCATCCCTCCTGTAAGAAACTGCCAGTGAAATTCTCTGCAGTGCTGTGAATCCAGGGTTTCAAGTGCCTGAAAATCTTGGCATCAAGAATCTCTCTGTTTCACGGAGCCCTGGGTACACAAGGAAGTGGAATCTGCTACTGCTCCTTATTAGAAGCTTCCCTGTGCTGTTGGTGATTGCAAACAAACAGTAAGGAAATCCTCAGGTGTGAGTCTGAGAAAGCAAATGGTTCCAGGACTTTACCAGCTGGGCCTTTCAGAGAAACACACCCCTCCTTTTTGTCAGGAAACAGGAGTGCGTTGGCAGCTACAAAGAAGGGACTTTTCTAGACAGCACAGCTTTAAACAAATTTAGGTGCATGTTATTTCACTGACATTTCAGCCTCGCTCCATTACTGGAAATGTTAACCACTCTTCTGTGTGCACCATTTCCAAAATGTAAGGTGTCCCTCTGCAACTAAACTCTTTTCAAAAGGCTTTGTTTCTCTTCTTTTCTATGTGTCAAAGTTCTCATGCTCCAAACAACTGATATTTTATTTCTCTGTTGGCTGGATTAATTACTTTCAAAATGGACCATGCTCCTCTGATTGCCACAACATCAGTGAGTTCTTGCCAAATTAATTTTCTGTTTGTAGATGGACCATTAACTACAAGAGAAAGCCTCTGTCCCCCAGGCAGAAATGCAAGCAGCACAGCAACTCCTGTTTTGCTGTGTTGGAACAAGCAAATAGAGAATAAATACATCTGCCATCAGGTTGAATCCAGGCAGTTTTCCAGTTTGTCTTGAAATGATCAGCAGACTGAAAACACTTCACTTGCTTCCTTTGGCCTTTTGAATTCACCTATTTAAAACAGATAATGGTAAGTGATTTTACATAGCATCTAACAAAACAATATTACTGATGATCCTTGCCCCCAGTAAAAACCCTTTAGTCCTAAAAATAAAGCAAGCCTGAGTGAAGTGATATAATAACTTACTAAAGCACCTTCTGTAAAAAAACTGCCACTCCCTCATTTTCATACAGCAGACACAGTGGTGGTTTCTGAAATCATGTAAAGTGTTCTTAAGGCTTAAAGAATTTCCACTTTTGGTGGCAGGTAATTTATACAACTTCCTCAGCTTTTGACTGCTTATGGGCCAGCACAATAGCCTGTGGTCTATGCTAATCTATTAAAATTCTGGAATAAATGCAGGAGTGGAAAAAAGAATATAACCTTCGTATTTCTAAACCTGTTTTACCACCTACTTTAGTTTCTTTTACCATCTTTAATCTCTGCCAAGGTCAGGCATGGAAGCAGCTAATGCTAGAGCAGCTCAGCAGCTGCTGCAAGTTTAAGCCTTGTAAGACATGTTTCTCGGAGAGGCCAGTGCTGCTTGGTTATATATATTAGTGCAATTTATTTGATTTGATCCTGTGAAGAAAGCTGGTCACAAACAGCACGGAGCAGTGCTTTTTAATACCCCAAGCAAGGTAACAGTTTCTTAGAAATATTTCTGCTTAGTGACCTGGTTCTAGCTGAAGACATGAAAACAGAGGAAAGTTGTGGCTGGCAACATCTTGATAAAAAAAGACTATAAACCAAGTTTTCTTCCCCTCCCTCTCCCCAAGACTAAAATCATGTTCACCTCTTAGAGAAAAATTCCTCTAATACTGTGTAACAAGACCACAGCAGTTGTGTGGTACCAAGCAAGAGAGGATATGACAAAATAGAGCCTGAGCTGTTGCACAGACTTGTTGGGAAGTTGCCCCACTGCTGAGAAGAAGAGATTTGCTGGGCTTTGTTTTCCAGACAATACATGCACAAAATCCTGGGAAAGGGACTATGAAATGGCAATTGAGTCTTTCAAATTTTCACACCTGCAAAATGTAATAGAAATAAAGCTGAAATCTAAATCTCCTGGCATTTCCTCAGTACTGTGATTTCCTGCAGGCATGTTAAGTGGTGAGATCAGTGAGTGGAACACAGTCACAACCCAGCTGGTGTCAGGAGTATGGGCAGTGTGTGCACAGCATTGGCCTGTCAAGGTCCTAAACAGAATGAGATGTTCACTTGCCTTGGAGGACGTGCCAGACTTCTCTATTTTCATATTGGCTTCTCACTTGCCTGTTCCTGCCTGACTTACAGCCATTTCCTTGGCCATCCATATGGTCTATTTCTCCTATTAGATCCTTTCTGAAAACATCACTTTGATAATCCAGTGACTTTATTTCTTTTACATATTTAAATACTAAATAAATTAAAATTATTTTGTTGACAATGGAGAGAAGAAATAAAAAATAATTGAGATCTCAGTGAGGTAGAGAGGCAGATTTTCAGATAATATGGGTAATTTTTAATTGTTTTTGATTCTACCTTCAAATGTGTTCAAAATGGGGGATGAATGGAACAGTCAGTGTGAATTACCAAACCATAACTTGCCTCAGATAGACAGAACTGGGCTTGTGTGTGCTGATCCGATGGGTCCCTAGTGCTTCAGATACGTTGCATCCTCCTGACACAGCTGGAATACATGTGTAACACATCTGGCCAGCCATTCAGGGGTACACTTTAGTGTACTATTCCAGCTGGGGTTCTGGATGTGTGGAAACCCTTTGCAAATGTCTAGAGCACTCATTTATTCAGGACAAGGTTTTCAAGTGGAAAAGAACAATATAAAGGTGTTTCTTGATGTAAGAATTCTTTCCTAGCCACTGTTTCTAGCATGGATTTCGGTGGGCTATGGAGTTGTTGGAAAGCACATACTTCCACTGTCCTGGCCTTGTTTATAATCGCGACTATGATGTCACAGCCTTGTCTGGAAAGCACTGTCTGGAAAGGCTTCAAAGCTAGTGTTGGAAGTGAGTGTGCCTGGGAAGGCCACTGTGAACAATGTTTCTTAGCAGAATGAGGGTCAATGCTAAAAATCTGCAGGTGGGTCAAGGTGATAATTTGTCATTTTGCCTCTTTAAGCATCTATGTTTACAGGAAAATATTTCTGAGAAAAGCAGGCTTAGTAATAGAATTTGACCATAAGTTCATTAGTTTTATGTTAAAGGAACAGTGACTGGTCTAATTGAATTTCTGTTGAATTGTCCCATGAGGAAGTAGAGGTCATTATTATTTTTATGTATAATACAGAGGTTCAAGATGGTGAAATCTCTTAAAAATACCAATATGCATATTAATTTCAACCAGATTTTGAAATAGTTATAATTATCAGTCTAAAGCTCCTATTTTGATGTTGTCTGAGCATGTGTATGCATATCATATGTGCACACATCTATAAACACACATGTACTATTCCCCTTCCCAGATGTGGTTTCCTTTATATTTAACTTACTATTGGCAAACACTTAAGCTTTAAATACCCTTTCACCTTTTTTAGTTTCAGTGAAGAACTTTTGGTATGCAAATAAATCCCATGAATGCCATAGATCTGGTTTGGGTTTGGCAGTATGTTGGGTAATGCTTTTGGAAAAAGACTGGTTTAACCCAGGCAGGACCCTAGAAAAGGATTTATAACCTAACAAGAAATCCAATGGGATCCAAAGGTCTTTTTGTCTTCAACTGAAAATGCAGTGCTTGAATCCAATCTTTTAGGGTAGATTACTTGCTATTTTGTTGTAACTTGAGGAGTCTGTAGACTGAAAAGGAATGAGAATGTAGTCCTCCCACACACCTCAGTGTTTCTGATTTTTCTAACTTTTTCCAACTTTGCAAAAGTTCATCATTGTTTAGTGAGGAGTGGAATAACATTTAGCCTGAGTAGTTCAGATGAATGAGACAATAGAACTGCAATGCTTTGATACTTTTTAGAAATTATAAATAATTGCTGCCTTCAGGTAAGATCAATTGTATCCATGTGGACTAAGATTTGGAAGTCTATTCTATTAATAATTATCATTGGCAATGCAATTTACTCAGAAATTTTAATATCAATGCTCCAAATATCCATAACGGTACATCAACTGTAAATCTTTACTTTCACAACAATCTGAAAACTTATAGCTATTTAAAATACTTAAATTAAATCTATGAATATTTATATCTTGCTGGTTGACATGACAGGTGTTATATTTTCAAGTGGAAATGTAAGGCATGAGATTCCTAGCTAGGAATCTCAGAGTATCTGATGGAAAAAGAGTAATAAAGTCTTGCTTAACTGTGATAAAGAATAAAGTTATCCCAAAGGCAGAAAAAAAGAAAGAGGGACACAAATCTGTAACAGCTGAACTTGTTTATGGGTCTGCTTCCAGTGCTTTAGGGTCCTGTTACTGCACACATTTGTAGAGGTTGTAAATAATCCACGGTTTATGTAGAAGGAAACGAAATTCTACAGAAAGCACTAGAATCATATAACATTGATATGAAAAACATTCTCATTAAAAAGAAGTTTAGAATACCAAAAATGGTAGATATGCATGTTTTCTTTGGATTTATCGATGACCACAGTCACTGTGAACTTTGTTTTGAAATTGTCAAGTTACATTATATTCTTGTTGGACTGAGATTTTCAGGAAGACTTCCATTGTCCTTTATATGTTGTTAAGAGTTTGGGATTCTTTAGCTTCTTAGTTGATACAAACTTTCACGGTTTTCTCATCCATAACTATCAGTGGGACCATATTATTTAGATATTTGCACTGGTGGCACCTATGAGAATGTAATGAATGATTAATGAAGTTTAGCTCTCTTGATTTTGGAGGTGTAACTAGACTGTTAAGTTGTGTGTTTGTGGTACATATGTATTTATGCATTATAAATACTGTGGACTGGTAATTTCACATAATAAGACTGGGACAGAGGGGATGGATGGAGTATCTTAGAACAAAGTGTTCTCAAGAAAGCCATAAGGGAATCCTTTTAAGATCAGCAATTACATATATCACAGAAACCAGAATACTTACAAACTTGGCAGCTGTCTAAAAGTAGTTTAAAACAAAGAACAAGAAGCAATGGGACTCTTTTTTCAGTATAAAAATATTTGCCATAAAGTAAGTGCATATTCTACTTGATTGCTAATGAAGAGCATTATTAATGAAAATGTGAATGAACATAGAAGATATTGCCTTCATAGCGGAAGAAAGCTCAAACAATGTTGTTCTTCTATTTTGTGGAGAACTGAATAAATATAATTCAGGATATAGAAAGAAACAATCACAGGTTAACTAGCTACTTGCTTTAAGTCTGACTCAGTGTCCAGATGAGTAGAATATAAAAAAATTGTCTGTGTTTAAATTTAAATAATCTAGGCAAAACGGATCTGTTAATCAACAAAGCAAATAAACCCATATATCTATACACACACATATATATATAAGCTGCTGCATCCCAGAGGATGCAGATGAAAAGGAAAAAGCCTGTGGTAGGAAGGTGACAGATTTAAAGGCCCAAATGTCACCGTGGCTCCAAGACTCTGCCCTGCAATGTCAGTTCCAGCCTGGGCTTGCACAGGGCTTTGTTCTTGGTGTCTCATGATTGCAGACCTCACTCTGGATTTACTGAGCAGCTGCAAACCCAGAAACTCCAGTCCCTTCACCCCTCCAAAAAACCCCAAGCCAAACCCTTCTTGTATTTTGCTGTTTCTGACAGACCATATGGTCACCATTTTTATGTTTTTCAGGTTTTTAAAGTAAAAATTAAATAACTGTGCTTCTATTCTGATTTAATGAGCCTTTGAGAGCGCTGATCAATTACCACTTGAACAGAAATTCAGTCTTTCGGTTGGCTGCCCTTGGGCTTTCAGGAGCACAGTCATTGTTCTGGAGGAAGCGTTGGTGTAATAATGAAGACTTGTGTAATACAAAACAGTGAAGTGGATGAAGAACATGTTAGAGAGTCCTGAAACAGAGCCAAAAAGGGCATTTAAGAGATGGTAAGAATGTTACTTCTGGCTCACCTCAATGAGTTGTTTTAGAGATAGTCTTACCTGGTTTTCATTACTGACCTTAGACGGTAAAATTAGTCCACGCTAATCTAAATGTCCTTTTAAAGTCAGGAGGGAATAATCAGTATAGAACAGGATTAGACTATTGTGTAGGGAAACCAGAAGGATCTTGAGGGGTGAAGCCATGAAGAAGAGAAATTCAGTACTATGGAGTGTGAGATCATAAGCCCAGTTATGGGTAATGTGGGCCATCTGTAAGTCACTTATTCAGCAGCTGAGGAGGACTGTGTGAGGATAACTTGTGCAGGAGCTGCATGTTATAGGTGGAGTGTGATATACAAGTCCATATGTTTTCTGAGAAGGTGATCATAGACTGCAATGAATACAAAGGAAAACAGATGTAGTTGCCCTGTGACTATAGTGGTTATTAAGAATTAATTTTTAAAGCACAGGAATATTCAGTGTCACTTTGTGTTTGTCAGTAAATAACAAAGTTAGTGCATCCAATACATTTATGAAGTATTTAAGTTGTTTGCCTTCATTATTTATTAACACATTTTAGATTTTCTGATTATATTTTTCCTGTAGGTGCAAAGTAACTATAATAAATTACCATTTGAATGAATATTTATAATACAGCAGTGCCCTCAGTGCTGCAACACGTTATATTAGTCATGCTGTTGTTAGAGCTTCTATGTGTATTTTACTAATATATAGTGTTGTTATGCTTTGTCTTACACTGAACAGTTCACAATAAATGGAACTTTTTATTCTTTGATTTGAAAACACCCATCCTCTTTTGTTATTTGGGGATATTAAGGATGCACTCTTCTAGCCTAATGAATGGAAATAACCTTTTTTTTTTTTCCCCTGCTATTCTGACAGAATAGTCAATACTTTATTTAGTTGTCCGCTTTATCATTTCATGCGCTGCTTGCACTGGGATCCAGGGTAGGGGAAAGCAAATGGTATGTACTGGATTGCCCCCAGCTGCCCTCCAGCCTGTTACACACATTGGAAATCCTCAGGTGGATTTGTGCCCCTTGTTTTGTGGTCTTAAGGACTTTGATATGGGAAACTGTAGAGGCACAGCTTTTCTCTGTGTGGCAAAACTAATGAATGTATTTGTAAATATATGCATGGAAATTAAGATACAATGGAGAGAGCCATTGTGACAAAGAAAACACCTGAGTGGACTGGCATGAGCGGTATTGCTTTTGTTTCATCTGGAAGGAGTCATTTGCAGTGACAGTGGTGGACTGTGGCACAGGAGCTGTGAGAGCCAGCCTGTGGCTGAGCTTTGTAACTGAGTCATTGTTTGTAACTCTCTTGCTGTGAGAGAGCACCGTGTGCCTCTAAGGGTCAGGCAGAAAGGCTTCTTTTTAAAGTGTGTGCATTATAGTGAATCTTGTTATACATCTTGTGATGTGTTACATCCATGTTTGAGACTGAGCCATGTAATTCCAAAAGAGCTGACTGCCTGCATCTCTTCTGTGCAGCGCTGTGCACTGCTGATGCCCTGACTCACTTAGGAATTAGTTTTTTTTCCCCTCAATTCATCAATAAAATTTACGTCTTTGATTCAAAAAATATTATTAAGAAGGAAAGAATCAAAAGCACAAGCTGTTCTGTTACCTGTGTCATCTATGAGATTCAATGTACGTGAAACAGTTATGTTCAGCACCGTAGGTGAATTGCAGGTAAATCATTCTGGACACTGGAGGGATAATTTTCCAGATTCTGTACTGCTGACAAAAGATAAGTGGCAAGTCACCATGTGGTCTTGGTAATGAGATGTCTGTGGAAATGAGAGCTCACAGTGCTAACTAATATGATTAGAAAAGTATTGCGGGGTCTAATACCTTTAATACGTTTAATCATCATGCAGTTTGCCTACACATGGAAACAGAAAATTTATAAATAAACAAAAAATAAACATAGCAATATATAATGCCTAAAGATTTTCTGTGAAATACGGAACTAAAAAATGAATATACTGCAGGTAACTACTTGCCTGTGTCCAAAGGTGAATTATTAGAAAAGGAAAAAATACAGCAGTTGAATTTCATAAAAGCAGATGACTTACAACTAGGGTACAAATGATAATCATGAGCTAAGGAAAGCTTAATATTTTGCAGTATTTACAAAGATCACCTTTATATTTGGATTCACAGCATTAGGGGGTACCATGTATTTTTGGATCAAAACCATTTGCTGTTCAGCCCTTGGAAGCACATGGATGAGAAATGCGAAGGTATCAGTGTGGGTGCCCAACTGTCTGCGTGTTACCTCATTACTGGGTGAGCCCTTGTAGCTGCACTGAATGATGGCTCTAAGTGTTCACAATTAGCATCACAGGTGGAAAGAAATCTGCCATAAATAATCTCCTAACAATATCAGAGGCTGTAATTTTCCAGCTATAAACAGAACTGCTCCCATTTGGTGGGTGCTGGGATGAAGAGGAGCGGGAGGCAGGCATTTACTAGTTCACATGTTCTCTCCCACTCACTGAGTACAGTGGGAATGATGGATCACCTCTGATGCCATTAGCTCTGCCTGAAGGAGCGAGTTAATGCAAGGGAAATTAGAGATCCTGGGTTTGATCCAGAAATGGACCAAAAGGCATAAGGTAGCACTTAGGAATCTTCACGCTGGCTCTGCCAAAGGCAATACACCACAGAATGTGGGGATGGAGTGCCACATCCCCAAACATACCTATCAGATGTTCAGTTCTCTTTTCTTAATAACCGAGAAATATTCTTGTGTAATCAACAAGGCACTCAAATGGAGGTGCAGTTGCACAGAGAAGTGAAGTCTTTATTTCTTCTTTCATTCGTCATCGCTTCCCAGTGCTCCTGGCATTCCAGAAGCCATTTAGTAATCACCATGTATTATACCTAAGTGGGATCTCCAAGGTAATCAGCTATTAAGTCTCTAATACTTATTTTCTCAGCTATTCCTACCGACTTGGCACTACAGACCCCAAATTCTTCAAAGACATCCCGTAAAATGCCTGACTGCAATTGCTCTACTGAAGTTGGGAGTATTGATCAAAGCTGAATTCTTTTACAGTGCTCAGAGGATTAAATGTGTGGCGTGTAATAAGATTGTGGACTTGGGCCTACCTTCAGATCCATTTCTGGTAGAAGTTCAAGTAGCCAGTTCAGAAGCATGCCCTGGTCTAGATACACTTAAAACACAAAAGAAACTTGATTCTTCATGTGAAACATTTTTAGCACAGATGCGTTAATTTGGCATATTTTAACTTATTTTGCACATCTGTGTTTTATTTTGGACTGTTTTCATATTGTGTTTTGTATCTTAGCTGCTTGGATTCCTTGTGTTTGTTTCCATTATGTTTAAGCTGAAATATTTATACCATAAAAATTTAAAAATTTAGTTTTTACCAAGTTGCTGTTACATTTATTCTTTCTTTCATTCTTCTTTCAAGGGTTACTTTACAAGGGTGCTTGTTTTTCTGGCTCCTTGCCACTGATCTTTTTATCTTGCCCTCTCCCTCTTCTTTGCCTTTTCTTTCTTTTCTTCTCTGATTTCCTTCTCTTACTGCCCTTTGTGGAATGTATTGCACACACATCTATGCCTGTGCTCCTCTTGCTAGTTCCATTTTATCTGCCAGATCTTCTAAATATAATTGGCATCTTGGTAAAGAGCTTGAAAATTTTTACAAAACAAATGAGCTGATGTAAGCAAACTATTAAGCAAAATCTCTTGCAGTAATTTTTCAAGATAAATATGATATCTTGATTTATTTTGAGCCTAAAATTTCCAAAGCTAATAGCATTTGTTAAAGAATAGTATTTGTGGTAAAAAAACTTTTTTAAATGAAACTTACTTCTTTCCCATAACTTCTGATTTAGATGTCTTCCAAGGAAAAAGGGCAATTTCTTTGGTAGAGCATTACCATCTAATTAGTTTTGCTGTTTTCCTGTGCTCAGTTTTGTCCTCTCCAGAATGACACTATCCTTCATAATGCTGCTCTAAGCATTTCTGAAAGATGGAGAAGAGTTATAAATAACAATCCATAAACCTTTCACCAGGCAATCGAAGCCTACATCATAAACAGCGTGGTAATTCAGCTTTCAGGAAAGATACTAAATTGTGTAATCATTATTAAAGACTGTGCACTCAGTAGGTAAATGGCTTCAAGTTTATGGGAGGAAATCTCTCATGGCAATGCAGATAGAGCTCTCCTCTGAGTTGAGAACTCCAACACATGCACAAAACCCATCCTATTTCCCTGCCCACCCCCTATATCTTTCATAACCTCATGTCAAATCACAGAGTCACTGCTTACTGTAAGAGATTAGGACTAAAATAGACTACAGTGAGTACTTCTATGTTATTATAACAAGCAGATTCAAAATCAGTTGGAAAATTAATTTTGATACCCTCATATTCAAACACAGCTGGTGTTCTTGTACTCTATCAGTTCAATTAATGAATTTCACTCTTTTTTAGTAATAAACCTTTTAATGTGTTAGAATTTTAAAACTGAGAAGCATATAGACAGAAAATTAATTGACATTAGTATTCCAGGATTTTCTGAAGTCTGTTTTGGTGTACCAAACAACTTGTGTTGGTCCTGTGCGAAGAGCTGTCCTGTGGAATGGGGTTTCCAGAGTCGTCTTCAGCATGGCTGATGAGGAGGTGACTGTGCAGATTTACATGCAGTGAGTGGCTGCTGCTCCTCGTTGCTGCTGCCACTCATGTAGCTGCAGTTGCATCCTTTGCCTCCCTTGGTTTTCCAGTGTGTTGCTCTTGTTTTTTATGCTGTTGTTTTCTGTTCTTTGTGTTGGCACACATGGGATGTGTGGACCTTAAGCCCATCACGTTCACTGATATCCACTGGAGTTGATACCAGCGCATACAGAGCCTTCTTTTCATGCTGCTCCATTCAGACTAGCAAACCCCCTTTGTGGAATGAGAGGAAGGGAAAAGTGAAGTCCTGAGGAAAAGCAGAAGAGGATTAATTCTGGTGAGCAAAAGTGACTGTGGTATTTCTCACTTAGTGAGAGGAAGGAGACATGCATGATCAAGAATTTAACATCAATATATTTAGGTTGTGCCATCTCCCATGGTGCTTATTGTTAATTACTCATCCAAGGGTTTCTGTCTGGGTTTTCTGGGGGCCTTTTTGTGTGTTTATTATTTGGGGTGTTTTTTAGTATAGTGCTTGTAAAAATACGTGGCTTTCTGCAAAGAGATAAGTTAAAAGCTGTAATTCTTATTTAGCTGGATGTGAGAAAACAGGTCTCAGAGGCCAAGATGCTTTGGGCCTTTTTCACAACCTCCCCACTTGTATGAAGGCAGGAGCAGCAGCTTGCACCATACAGCCTTTTTCTGCCTGTCCATCACTTCAGTGACCCGCACCCCTGACTGGAAACAGCCTTTCTCTTCCAACCCTGTGCTCTCCCTGCTGACACAGCCAGCCAGCCATAATTGCTATGCCAATAACATGCCGTGGGTTGGTTTTTTTTGTGAATAAGTGTGTCCTTGAATTAAGGTGATAATGTCCAGCTCATTTTCTTGGTAGTGATGGGCAAGCATGTTCTTTAACATGCTTGTCCACCTCAGGAGACAATACCACAAGTCATTTCTGGACATTCTCAAATTTTAGCACTGCCAGACTGAAATACCTGCCAGAGATAAGTGAAAGGAGCAGGAGTGTTTTGGGTTGATAAGGACTGAGATACCTTGAAAAAGTAGGTAACAAGTCAAAAATAGTAATGGCAAAGCCAAGACTAAATGGTACTATAGAATGGAATGGAGATGAACATCAAAGAAAAGAAAGCAAAAAATTAAATATATGTAGGAAATCAGACTTGAACTATCAGTATGGTCATAGGCATAAAGCAATCTTCCTTTGAAGATACTGCTGGTGGTGTTTATTACGAAATATAGATGAAGACTTGATTGCTTTTCTAATAGGATGATTTAAAATTGTTTAATATACTGGAAAAGCTCAGACAATTCGCTGTCTTTCTTTGAGAATACAGGGAAATCATTTGCTGTAAACAGTAGGTATTGATTTTGGTTCAGTTACCTGTTTTCCCTCAGGTAAGAACTGCCTTACACCAACCTGTCGCCTTGTTCAGAGCTTTCAGCAGCTTGAAAGAAAAGGCAGGGTCTGTTTGTCAGGTGGTGTTGTCAGAGTATTTGTGCTCCAGAAGATCATACACTCAGTCAGCTGTCATTCTCAAACTTACTGTAGGTAACTCTTTGTTAAGTGCTCCTTGCTCTACAGTTTGCCACAGAAGTCGTTCAGGAAGGGGGAAGACTTTGAGAAGAAATTAATTGTACCTGTTGATCAGTAGCAGAGTAACAGGGTCAGTGACTGTGCTGTTCTTTACCAGCTATGGTGTGTTGTCTGTCTCTGCAGCGTTCAGAGTAACACACAGCACGGTGGTGTCTGTCACGGTGATTTCATAGCTGACCTGGGCCTGCTGGAGCACTTCTGCACCCTGGATGTGCTGTGTGCTTCGCCACTTTTGTGATAACACTGGTGCTACTTAACAGAAAGGGGAGGCAATGCTGATTCTTGTTGCCTCTCCAGTTTGTGTTTTCACACTGCAGTGCAGTATTTCAAGTGACTGATTCATGCGTAACACTGCTGATGCGCTCCAGCCTGTTCACTTGCTATTTTCTCATGGGCTTGACTGACAAGGTGAGGAAGTCCTGGCTGCCCAGGGGTTAATAGGAGGAGAATGCCACTCTCTATGCATGGCTGTATGTGCAGATGAACAAATTCAAATGGCCCTTTTCCTGTGTTGAACAAAATCCTATGTCCCTTTTTCTTGCCCTCCCAAATTTCGTTCTCTGCATAAAAAAAAGAAAAAAGCAAAATTAAACAGAGTCCCTGAAAGGCATTAGGCTCCTGTGTATGCAAGCAATAGAGCATATTCATGGATGTTTTCTTTAATAGTAACTTTAGAAAGCTACATGTGCCCTGGGCTGTGTTTATGGTGTCTGCCACCTGTTCGCTGGCAGAACTGCCACAATGTTGGTGCCACCAGCCTGGTGTGGCTGCTGGGGCAGTCACTGTTTTAACAGGGCATCTTGGGTTAATGTAACCCTGTTAAGGAGAACACAACTTTTGCTATAAACAACCCAAAATTTAATTAAAAATTATGTATCCCCTGCTGGTATTCAAGAGCCAAGGAACCAGTGACACACAGGCCAGACCCCTGCAGAAATAAGGAAATCTATTCATTGAGGGTAGACTTGTTATCTTACATGTTTTTGAAAAGACACTATATAAGCATAATTTTTCAGTATTTAATCAGAAACATCAGGTAAATTAATTAATCTCATCTAGGATGGTTAGGGGAGTACTGAGAGAGACAGATTTTTTTTTTTTCCCCACATGCTGTTGCCTGGAGATACTTTTCAGAGACTGACTTACTCTATGGGTACAGATGGGTATTGTGGGGCATCACTTTGGGACTGACTTGGATTTTGGGGAATTATTTATCGCTGTAAGTAGAACACTGGTGCAGGAGACATAGGCCTTACTTTTTGGATTTTTGTTTTCAAAACAATAGAACAAATAATGAGGAAAATATAAAAACCATGCGTTTGCTCAAAAGTTTAGAGCTGAAGATAATTCTACGTTTTCTGAAGCTGAAAGTCAGTATGTTCTTGTTTCCTTACGAAGGTGCTATTGAATTGACACTTAGTCTTCTAGGGATTAATGAGCCAAAGGAGTAAAAGTATAGGGACTTTATTGATTATTTACCTTAGCAATTTATTTTTGTGGTATTTCTTAAAATCTACAATATAATGGCCCATGATGAAAGAAGCAAGGTTTTCGTCTCATTTTCATCTCTCTTCTGCTGATTAGGAGTCTGAACCTTTTTATTACTGGATGACAGGATGTGTGTTCACATAAAAGATTTCAAATACCATGATAGCTGTAATCATCCTTTGTTGGGGGTTTTGCTGTTTTGCTTTGCCTTTTTTTTTTTTTTTAATGTGTCTAATGGTGAGTTACTTCCACTGTGTTGGATATATAGACTCGTGGCTGAATATTGGGGGGGAAGAATGAGTGCTTCTTGATTAGTTTCTGTTACCATCTTTTTATTTTGGTAACAGGAAGTTTCAGGTTCACGACTCTATTAAAAGCACAGAGAAGTAAAAGGCAGTAAAGGCACTTGATCCAAAAGCCACAGAAATAATGAACACTGGATACATTATGAAAATCTTACTGTTACTCTCATCTAAGTCATAATCTTTGCTTGTCTGGACCATGTTTGAGGGGTGTTTGGGAAGAGCAAATTCATGCTGGAGATGGAGAGCAAGTTTACGGCAATCAAAAAAAAAGGAATTAATAATTGTAATCAACACAAGAGTTGCTGTTTGCATTTTGGACTTGAAATAATGGTTCTGTACCCAACAATCTGCTGTTTTTAGCTACTCTGCTGATAATAGGTTTTAATGCTGCTTTGAAACTTTGGATCCTTAAAACTACCCAGTTAAACAACTTTAATACTTCTCCATTAAAGGTAGTCTTACACAAATTATTTTGTACTTCTGTAAAGCAGAATTATGGAATGCTTTACAACCCAGAGGGTTTGGAGATAGGTGGCTAAGTATTTTGAAATATAATGTCTCTAATTTCTTGTACTTAAGTTACAGTTTGAGATGAGTTTACATGACTGAAAATGGAGAGAAGTAGTAGGGAAAGGTCGTGTTATTTCCATCACATAAAGCCAGTGGCCATAACTTGGGGGAAAAATGTAAAATAATAATAAAACTTGATTCCATGCTTGTCACTTAATATACTATTTTTTAATCATTCAAAGATGGTAAGATGATTCAAATACTCATTAAAAGACATTGCAAAGGTATGCGAAAGGCAAATGGTCTGTGCCAATGTGAATTAATACACAGAATAAAGACTGTATAAAAAGGAGAATTCAACCATCTCTTATTCCTTGGAAATTTATTCTATAACTTGTTTGTGATAAAATTCTTTGAAATCACTGAACTTTTTTAGCATACAGTATAATATTTCAATATTTTTTCTTATTTTATTAGGTATTGATATATCACTATTTGTCTTTAGGTATTAAAACCTTGAATAGCTTTCAGAAGAGGCCATAAATAGCTTTATATGTCTTCTCTCTAAAGGTTGGCATTTATATTAATAAGAATATAACCTGAAATTCCATAGGCATTAATAGTTGTTATGTTGGAGGATGTGTGCCAGTCTACTGCTCTTGCTTAGCAGGATTTTCTGTACTGTGAATTTACATAATAAGATACATGAAATCTACTCAGTAAGGAGAAGTGTGATGAGTTATCAGTCTTGTTAGCATCTATCACTGTTGTTGCTGAAAGGTATCTTTAGTGTTTTGTGGACTGAATAGGCTTGTTGTTCTTTCTCCAGACACTTCATAAACTTTCACCTGAGTTTCCCTCATGTATAGTTTGCTTTGAGTCCCTGAAATGAGGTCTTTGCATTATTTTTGTGTATTGCAAATATCGCATCATCCACATACTCCTTTCGCAGAAGATCTCTCCAGATCCTGTTTTTCAGTGCTTTGAGAAAATGCACTGACCTCTGCCGTCTCTCTTAGTTAAAAATATGTTTTCTTACTGTGCAGAGGTGCTCTGGAAGCTTGATATGTGACTGTGCAGTGTGGCCACGAGCCCTGTGGTGAATGAAGGCAGGCTGACTGCGTGGGGCTGAGCACATGGGAATGAGTGGGTTGGGATCAGTTATCTGTGTGGTAACTGATTAGAGTGGAAGCTGACAGTCCACTATAGAGAAATGTCTTGGGATGTGTATGGTGAGCCAAGAGGAACAGAAAACCTGAAGAGGAAAGACAGAAAGAAAAAGTCTTTCATGGGAAGGTTTCCAGCCTGAAGCTGCTGAAACAGAGTCACACCAGGGGTATTTTAGATGGTGTTTGTGGAGTTTGGAGAGAAGTCTTTCTTCTGCAATAAGAGAAAGCACATGGCAAAATGTATCCTCCACTTAAGGCAGAAGGAATGGAGGGAAAACACTCGAGTTTACAACTTCAAATTGGAAAGCAAGGCTTGTGGGAATAGTTCCAAGAGTATGAGAGGCAAAGTGCACTAAAAGGGGAACAGTATGCATACTCTCAAAAAATATAAATACTTAGAGAGGGTAGAAACAGGGATCAGTTTTCTTTCAGGTAGGAGAATGGCTTTAAAGGAGATTATCAGTTTTGTTGAAGAACATTCAGAGAATGTTGCAGAGAATATTGACTGAAAGTTGATTCAGAAGAGAGTAACCAAATGGAATATTTTCCCAAACCTTGAGGACAGGGACCTTGTTTCTCCTTGGAATATGTCACAATGTGGTTAAAAAGGGTAGTGGACAAATTTCAGTTTCTGTGTTTCTGGAAAATAATAGAAAAAGATGCATTTATTTATATTGATGCAACTCCTAAGACACACTGTGAGGTGTACAAAATGTTAAAACTGTAGCCATCCCGTAGAACTGCAGCATGGAAAATCCAAGTCAGATGAAATGGGCACATAACTTTACACCAAAAAAAAAAAAAACAAACCAAAAGAAAAAAAGCCTTCTGCTGTACCCACCAATACAGTGAATCTGCTCTGGTGTATTTAGAGAAAAAGAAAGAAATATTACATCCTGTAGCACATATTTCAGAAAAAACATTCTTTTCTGTATCTGGTAAAGGAGAAGTGGTGCTTGGCAATTGTGCAATCTCTTGAGACTGCTGTCTTGTTTGTATGAGAAGCCTTCTATTATAGATACACTTCTAAAATGAGAAGGTACCGTGCAGAAAGAGAATTCAAAATGCATGAGGTTAAATTTGTTCTTGTCAAACATATGGTATGTAAGTAGTAACACGACAAGCAAAACTACTGAGTCTTCTGACTGTCCAGGAACATCCCCTTAGGGCACAAACACAGCACTGAGTCATATCTGGAGAGAATCCCTCCCAGATCCCTGTCGGGAGGGTGATGGATGGCAGATGGTAGAACTCCACAGTTTGCTTTCAGCCTGGTATGTGCTATGCTAAAAACCATGTCCCAGAAGGAGGGCCAAGGGGACAACTGTTTGTCTGCCATGGTATGGCTGTGCCACTCCTGGGTTTCACCGAGCCTTGGGCACAGACAGGGGCAGGATGGTGACTTGGACACAGCTGGACACAGGGGGAAGAAAGTCAAGGCAGGAGAGCAGGGGACTCGAGAGAGGATCAGGGGCTGTTGCTGGCAACTCTGCCAACCAACCTCAGAAGTGAAGACATTCTGTCCTGTACATCCACAGAAATTGCCTTTTGGTCTTTGTTAAGCTCAGGCAGTGTGAAAGTAATGGAACTGCAAAAGAAAATCAGTAAAAGTCTTGTCCTTTATAGACGTGGTGGGTGCAAGATCTTTGTTTTAAAATCATCTTCTGTTTTCCACTGAGAGAAATGAGTTTTTCCTGTGTAAAGTTACACTGCTGTAGTTAGGTTTTTGTTGAACACAAAAATAGTAGCAACTGCAAGCAGGGATTCCTCAAAGAAACAACTGGGAGAGGGACAAGCCCTTCCACATGAAATGTGTGGCTGATTAAGGGTCAGCTACAGGCTTTTGGTTTTCAAATATTAGCTTTGAAATCAATGGGTTTTATTACGTTGCTCATTGTTGCAGAGTTGTTGTTCAAGTTTCACATTATGTCTTTGGGAAATCAGAACTTTATGAAATTGTGGCTACAGTTACACGCATGTAGTTGCAGCAAATGGAATATTGTAATATTTGTTTATTTTTTTCAGTTAGGATCTCAGCAAAGATTCAAAAACTGATGAAATTAAGACCTTGAGTTCACTGATAACCTTCCTAATATTTGATGTCTAATTTACTTTGTGAACTGAAATCATCAGAGCCCTCAAAAAAAGTTGTTCAAGATGCACTTCTCCTCTGACAGATGATCCTGTTGCTCCTAGTCATTAGCAGGCAGATGGTAGGTGATCAAGATTTCATTATCAAAAAACAATTTTCTTTTGAGGTGAATAGATGACCATCTGTTCGTAACACTGAACCTAAGGGAGCCTACAACTCTGGCTTAGCAGCTTATAAAATATAAGAACCTTCTCTTAATTAATTTACATCTTGTGTTTCATATATATTATTAGAATTCTGCTAGCATTTCTAGAATGGAGGAAATGGAGGAAAAACTAATTACCAGGTGGATCTAATCTTAAAGGTGATCATTTCGGGATGTCTGAAGAAAATACTGTTGCCTCTGAGTTTTTCACATAAACCTTAGATGATTCCTCTTTTCTATGACAAGGGTGGGATAGACAACATGAAAATGCTGCCAAATTTTTCATTTTTGAGAGTACTGGATGTTTCAGTTCTGAGTTTTGAAGCTTTTCCTTACCTTGGGAGAAACTTTTATCTCATTAACACAAAGTCCAGTCTGACAGTGAAATTAGTACATCTGACTTAAATATGCAAAGTAGAAAATTTTTGCAGCCAAAAGTGACTGGTAAAATTTGATCTAAGCAAGTCTGGGAAAAGGAAACAGGTTTTTTATTTAATTTATTTTTAAAGAACTGAAGATTATGTAATTAAACCCACCTGTGTTAATTATGACTTTTAAATCAAGTGACCACTGTCAACCAAATCTAACTAGAGAGGAAAAAAATATCTCTGCTATTGTTTCCTACAAGTTTTGTGACCTTCAGCAGCTGTGCAGAGGAAATGAGCATTCCCATTGGTGACCAGACAAGCAAGTCTCAGCCATTATGAATGCTGTTGAGCAGCAACCACTTGGATAATCAATATGCATATGCAGATGGGTCATAGTTTTGGCATCTCTTGAGTGGCAGGAGTGTCACTGGGAGCATGGAGTGGAGATGGAGTTAAGGAATTAAGACAGAAAGCATCTGTAGAAACTCCATTAGCTCACAGTCTCTCATACCAGTAAAGAGAAATTACAAGCAAATAATTGCTGGACGTGATAAAACGGAGAGCATTTTTTAAACTGAAAATATTATTGGCTTGATTAAAAGTTGAGTTCAGCTTTCCTTCTCTAATCATTGCAATTTGCATAAAATATTCTCAGTGTCATGTGGGTTTGTGCTTCTCATAATGTTTTTATTATTTCCAGTTGAAGCTTTTAGAAATACCTCTTTCTGTATAGGCAAATTAGGAAAAAACCCCACAAAAAAACGCCAAAAAACAAACCAAGCACAAAAACTAACAACCAAATCCCACAGATATTTCTGAAAAGGTGACCAAATGACTGTATGCAAAAGTAGAGCACTTTGTGCTTTCCAGACTTCCTACTCATCTGTGGGCTGGGCTAATGAAAAGAACTTTGGTAGCAACTTCCATACCTTGCACAAAATGCATCTGTGGCCAGTTCTACAAACCCCTGTAAGATGGAACATTTAAGTAAAGAATTACTTAAAACCTGAATTAAAATCACATATCCGTGGTCAGCCAGTTAACTGACTTTATAATACCCTTCGATATGTGCAAGTGTTTAGGACTTGACAGCAATAGTTATTTGGTTGTCTTGGTGATGAAATCAGGGTGGGTTTGTGTACCAAAACTGACTACAGCTGTGGCATTTTAAAAGCTTGAGGATGTCAAAAAGGTATTTTCTATGGAACATTTGAAATTCTCATTACCACCTTCTAAAAAGAATTGTGAATTTGTGGATCAAATAAATGTTAGTGGCAAAACAGCAAGTTCTTTATTTTGATCGATGTTCTTTGATATGAATCCTAAATCACTGGGTCAGAGCAAAAGGAGAAAGTAATATAAGTCAGGTTTGCTTAGTCAGTCTGTGTGATGTTGAGAAAGTGGCTGTGACCATTAATTTTTCGTTTGTGATTTTCTCGTTTCCAATGTTCGCGCAGAGCTTTGTCGGTGATTGTTGCCTCAGGCAGTGCCTGTGAAAATGATACTTCAGTGAGATGCAGAAAACATATGCCAGACTGGTTTTGCCTTTCTTCTGCACACTGCTATTCTCTCAGCATGTGACACATGTAAAACTACTGAGGCATTTTGCATGGAGTCCAGCAATTAGAATCTAACCACAACATGCTTTCAGTTAAGGAATTCACAAGAATTATTAATCTTATGATAAGGTTAGGTGTAGGAGAATGGAATTATACGAAATGGAAAAAGACCTACAGTTAGGTGTAGCTTGCAAACAGAGAACCATGAATGGCTTCCAACTGACATCATTAATAACTAATTTGAAGTGGTCAGCAGTGAGTCCTTGCTCAGAGTTTTAGATGAGTAAGACAAAGCTTGGCCTGCACTGCCATCCCTCCAATGTTGCCTTCAACACAAGATGTGTCATTGTGTCCTCAAGGTGGATTTCAGGTTACTCATACCTGATATCAAAGATATTTTTCATTCAAACTGCTATTGTCAATACCTAATAGATCCCCACAATGGCCCATTGTGCTCTCTGGTTCTTTATCACTGTGCAGCTGTAAAGGCAAGGAACACAACTTGCTGAGCTCAGCAGAGAGGGAGGAACAAGAGACAATTTTCTTTTCAAACAATTCATTAATAACTGTGCTCCTGTGTAAGTGTCTTGGAGTGTCTTGACAGTAGAGCTGACAAGTGGCTCACCTGCAAGAGTGAGATTGTCATCGCCTGTGCCAGGTGCGGGGAGCTCAAAGTGACACTTCGTTCAACTGCCAGCTCCAGATATTGTTATTCAGTTGAAAATTAGTTTAAAAATGCAGATGAAATTCTGCCTTTTCCAGCTTTAAAATAAATCATATACAATATTAACTCACAGGAGACAGAAATAATTCATTTTGGAATATATTTTGCATTTCTGTGTTAAACTTCATAAGTTTTCTTATCAAAGGTTGCCTTGCTGTCTAATAAGTCAGCTAATTTTGAAAGAAAGGCTGAGCTTCAGGTGAATTACAATGATCAAGGGCTTTAGAGTGCCTTAAAGCTTCAGCATGCAATAAGATTGTAACAGAAAGCTCAAGTAATACTCTAAAATTCAGGAGCTTCACAATTTTAGTGGCACATTAGGCACTTAGCACAGTATATGAAGAACACAGGGTGTGTTAGGAGCTCTGTCCACAAGCCTGAGACCATGGTACTCCTGGGCCACTTCTGCTTATGTTTCAGATGATGAAAATCATGTTATATTTCCATCTGATATATGTAGTGATTTTTTGTTGACAATCCTAGTTCGCTAATTAATCTAGATTAAATCCAAATTTTATTCCTATCAGTTGCACTCAAGTTGTGATGAAGCTTTAAATATTTTTACTAGGTCATTTTTTAATAAAATCTTTAAATTTTTTTATTTTCTTAAGAATGTGAAATAGAAACCTGAAGCAATTGTGTTGAGGTAACCTGGCTTAGAGAATGCAGTAATTACTTAAAAGACTGATGAACTAGAGAAGCCAAATGCTCCCTGTGAATGAAGTCATCAGTAAGTGTCACCCTGGGAAGCTGACACAGACCATTGTGACAGCAGCTGCTAAAGAGAATGGAGACAGACATTCTTCTGTTCACTGGAGCAGTGGCCAAATGATCTGGAAATCACAGAAGAAAATCTCTTGTTTAGGTTTCCCTGGAAATTTGGGAGCATGAGATGTGGATCAAGCTAAGTAATTTTCTTTAAATTCTGTAAAATCCCCACAAAACAGCAACAACAACAGAAAAGAATAAATCACAAACATCTGGTTCATGTCTGTTTGCCAAGGTTCCTTTGCATCCTTTTAGTCCTACTTTGCATTAAATGTATTTTTTCACTTATTAGGCAAAAAACTGTTTGTTTCTAAGGTTTGCTTCTTTGATTTTTTTCAATCAAAAGCCCCCTTAATTTCAGGCAGACTTCTGTATTTTCAAATACAAAATTTTCAATTCCTTTAAATCTGATACTATTGACAAACTACACTTGCAAGTAGTTCTCCTTCCCTGCTTCCAGCATCTGACAGATATGAGTAGGAGCTTTACCTGACAATCTGTTTATTCTGGGGTTTCATGTATTTCTGCGCTTGCTGTATAAATATGGAAAATATTTAAATTAAAACACATGCTTTCTCTTTTCCCATAGCTCTGCTGTATAATCTGATTTTAATTGTCATATTCTATATGTTGGTATGCTTCTAAATGTGACTTTAAAAATAAGGAACTGATTGAAGCTGGGATAAAGCTACCTACCGAGCTAGTAGAGATGTGAATGTTATGTATTGGAAGAGTTTACAATTTCACTTAATTAAACATGTGCCCATCGTGACTGCATAGGCTAGAATTAAGAGATAATGCTCTCTACAGGAATTACTCAAATGGGAGACTTAGCACAATTTAGAATTATCCTAAATTGGAGCTAATATCCTAGACATAATTAATATGATCATAAATTAAAATATTCTAGTTCTTCAGATGTAACAAGTCAGGCAACAGTATTAGTGGAAATGCATATTCAAGAGATGCATTAATTCTTATCCTTGTGTACAGCTAGGATGGAACAAGACAAAAAGAAATGAATGGATATCACTCCTTGAAGTGTCCTTGTGATATAATAATTTTATGGACTATGGGCTTGGAGGAAGAAATTAAAAAGATTTTCAGTGGACTATGGGAGAAATTTTTAAATTACATTCAATTTTTTAAGTTTCTTTTGGCAAGGGTATTGTCAAATACTCTGGGGTATTTCATTCTTACTAAGCTCACTGGTTCTGAATAATGGGTTGATTTGAGAATGAGGGCATTTTGTCCACTTAAAAAATTTAATAGTACCTAAGGAATTGGGACCTTGCTGACTCTAAAAGACAGGGAAATAATAATAATAATGAAAGAACAGAACCCTTGCCATTTGTTTATATCCCTGCTGAAAGGCAGATGTGCCATGGTTATTCTGTTGTGTAAATGTTCAGATTTAATGCTTAAAATATTATTCTGTTCTATATTATATATTTGAAAAAAGTAAATAATTTAACTGATCAGGAGCTCAGAAGAAACTTAACATAAGTTTTCTTGCAGAATTCAGACTCATTTGGGTTTTATGAAGCTTTTAAATCTAACTTTTTTTCCTTTAATAATACTATTTTTTTTCATTTTGCTGTAAAATCAGTCACCATAAATCTGAAATAAATTAACAGTACCAGTTTAAAAATGAAATTAATAAGGTACTGTAAAATTAAACGCAGATACATAAAAATCTGAAGGAAAAGACAGTTTTTTGTGGTTTTAGTTAAAAAACCAAGCAACATTTTTTATTGGAAGGGGTGCTTAGATGCAGCCATGGCTTTTAAAGTCTCTATCTGCTAAAATTGCTGCAAACTTATGAAACACCTTTGAGTTGTTTATTAAGATTGACTTTCTTATTTTAGTTGGATTTTCTGCTCACCAAAGTGTATGTTTTCCTTGTGTCTTCTGTGTTTTTCATTTGTCAGATTTTATGAAAATTATCATGAAATAAGCTGCCTAGCTTCCATGTGGATAAGGTAAAATTGCTCTAGGTAGGAATGGGATTTTATTGCTGGTGTCCACTAGCACTTCAAAAAATATAATGCAATGGATTCTGCAACACCACACCATCAACACAGAAGATAAGACCCAATGAAATATTTGCAATCTGATTTTTATAAAACAAGGATGAACTCTTCAGTGCATGTATTGCAGTTTTCCCTGAATTATATATAATGTGCTGAAATCTGCTGCCTAGGGCTTGCTGGTTGATAATTGTCAATTTTTAACCCTCCTTCATTCCTTTAATTCCAAACAGACACTGATCAGGTGTCCAAATTCTTGCATGTGAAATAAGACATTTTATGTAACATCTCCATATAAAGGATTTAAATGTGCCGCAGCAAAGATTCCTGAAGTGTAATAGATCCTTTTAGGTATTATTGCAGCCACTTTTATTTAGTCTCTTAAACAGTTTTACATAGATCTGATTTTTTTGTTTTTTGGTTTTTTTTGTTGTTTGAGAAACCTTTGCAGCCATAAAGAAAAAGAAAGCTGCTTCTGCCTGTGTCCTGCAGAAACTGGGATGTGCTTAATGAGATGTCCTAGAAGTGCTTAATGAGATGTACTGGAAATACTTAATGTACAGTGTTTGTGTCCTAAGATGCAGGCACGCTGGTGCCATGGCCCGGTGACTGGAAGGGAGGCCCCTTCTCCTGGACACGGGGACCCCTGTCTGGGAGTGCTTTCCGGGGGCTGTCACCCACGCTCATCCCATGGCAGTGCTCGGTGTGGCTCTGAGGTGGTGGCAGAGCTGGGCTTGGTGCTGGGCACAGGGACAGAGCTGGGATCCCTTCCAGGGCAGCTGCCCACCGCTGGGCTCCTGATCTGCTGTGGTTTAAGGGCAGAAGGTCACGAAGCTAAACCCCAGTAGGAAAGGAGACGACAGAGCCTCTGTTCTTCATTCCCTTCCTCCTGGCTGTTGTTGTTTTGCTCCTCCTGTGTTACTTTATTCAGCATGTGCAGCACAGAAAGCACGTGGAGTACATTAACAGGCCAGGCATGATTGCGCCAGGCACTGGCATGGGAATAGCAGTTGCTGTTACAAACTTGAAGCATCTGTTCCTGTTCCTACTAGGGATGGTGTATCCCAGATGTGCACCATGACAGTTTGCTGACATTTTTTACCATCTGAACTCTGGGGTAAGATTCTAAGGGGTTTTATGATTTTGAAGGCAGTCAAAATTTTAAAACATTATATAGAGCTATTTTGATCTGTTTGCAAGTGTCTATTTTTTCCCCAAGCATTTCTGAGGAATCAGTTGACATAGTTGTTATAGAATCCATGTGCCTAACAGCTGACATGCACTTCTTTCACCAGGACCCTTAGTGCAAGTGATTTAAAACACCTCTTCCACTGGTAACTTTTTATCAGTAGTTTCTGCTCACTGTGAACAATTGAGGGTAAATTTTCCAAGTCTACTGTGAGATTTGGATGGGTATATATAATTCCATTTACAGGTAGTGCTGTGGCAGAAATTGCACTCAATGCTTTGAGAGAGCTTTCCCTACTGTTTCTTATCAAAATTGTGTTAACGGGAACATCACTTTAAATTGATACTGTCTTTTCTCTAGCTACGGACTTTGGGGTGATTACCTCAGAAAAACATTAAATGAAGCCTTTAAATGCTACACATACCCCTCGAAGCCAGGCAAGTGTGTCTCTTGCTGCTGAAGCAAGTGTGGAATTTGATCCTAAACATTAGAAATGTGGACATGTCTTCTTCCTTGTGCTGTTTTGTCTCCTCTTGCTCCCCAGAATATTGCTGACGGGTACAGGGACAGGAAGAGAATCAAGATAGCAACATCTGCACTGAGTTTGGAAGAGTGGGCTTTAAGCAATACCTTTCCCCTGGCCATGAAATGATGTTTCAGGGCAGTCCAAGTGGGAATTTGGCCTGTGTAGCTGGATATATGAAGACCTGGTGCATGCAGTGTCCAGCATAATTTTTTGGAGTCTCTGTCTTTTCTCGAACAGAGCCTGTGTGTCTCCAGTAGCAGCACTGGAATTTGCTGGGGAATTGGGTGCTCTGCAACTACCTCTGTGATCTTCCAGGACAACTAGTGTAGATCAGATTCACTGCCTTATGTTAGTAATGGTGGAATAAATCTGATCTTTATTAAGTGAATGAGAAAAAGATCTTGGTTTATGATTCTAAGTTCTGTTTCCATCTCACTCTTATGAGTAGCTTTATGGTTCCCACGTGTCTGCCTGAAACAGATCTCAATAAGGAAAAACATCTTCCACTTTTCTTCTCAGTCTGAACTATTGAAGATCATCTGTAGTGATAAGCAAAAAAACTCTTGTGCCAATCATGAAGTAAAAACTGAGTATCTAGGTACAGAATTTTATCTTCATACCCCTTCCACTGCTCCTTAAGAAACAAGATCCAGAAAAAAGTTGCATTCCATTCTTCCTTTTTTTTTTTTGTTACTGTTTGTTTTGTTTTGTGTAAGGTGTTTTAAAAGTGTTATCCATGATGAATAAAATATTAATCTCTTTTTATCCTCTTTGTTGAAATATTTATAGCTAATCTTACTCTTAGTGAATTTTAATTAAAATTTAATTATCTTTGTGCAACCAAGGCAACCATATTGATTAATATATCAGGCTGAAATCTTAGTATTTCACTGTAATGAAATCAACATCTTTACAGTGATGCACTTAGTATTGTGTGTATTTTATTAATTAGTAAATTGTAAATATGAGACTTGTTTAAGTGACAGTGCAGACTAGTTAAAGTGAGCAGCAGACTGATGGTAACACTGCTGCTCTCCAACAGTTGTAGTTCCTTTGGATTCACAGCCTTGGACCCTGGGGTTCTGTGCATGCTACGTCTCTAGATTGTAGAGTATTCAACAGTAAAATAATTGTGATGATTGCTAAAACCTTTGGGTCTGTATCTAGGAATTGTGGTCAGTGGTCTGGGTGAATGTGTGAAACTCTGAAGCTGAGGGATTCAAACAGCTGACCCAGATCTCGAGATGCTGGATTTGCATAGGTAATAGACTGGGGCTCTTACAACTGCTGCTGGAGCCAGTGGGGCTTGCACAGCCCCCCTGATGTCACTTGGAGCTCCTCTGCCTGAGCACACCTGCAGTGGTGCTCACTTGGGCCTGAGCTTCTCTGCCCCTCCACGTGGAAAAAGGGCTTATAGAGAGCCAGTGTGGGGAGCTGCATGGCAGCTCCTTCCTCTGCACAATTCCTGCTTTGTGGTTGGAATGGTGACGGGGGACCTGGCACAGTGGGAGTGCAGGAGAAGACAGGCTGTATGGCGATGTGGGGACAGTGACAAGGAAAGAGATATACAGGGAAGGGGAATGAGGAGGAAATTTGATAATGCAGTGCTTGCACTGTGCTATGAGACAGGCAGCGTGTCAGATGTGCAGAGCTGTCAGCCTGGAGCATAGTGGGGAGTCCAGCTGTGAGGAAGTGGTGGGAGATGAGAGGCTCATGTGAATCTGCCTTGCTGCTTCAGGGACACTGAGTTTCAGTGAAACTCACGGAATGGATATTCCCCCAGAAAGGGAATGGGGGTAATGATGCATTGTGTGCAGAAATGGTTTAATTCAGTCACTGCATTTATTAGCTACAAATTATTTCCTTTCTTCATGGCTGGAGAGCTGCACGAATACAGTATTGTTTGCAGAGTGTAACCTTTCTTCAGGTGCGTGCTAGCGTAGTGTGACCCCTTGACAGAGCACTTTAATGCATGCCTAGCTAACCGCAGGAGTTATCCCCTTTAGCATCAGTGGTTCTGCTGATAAAAATCAAGTTAGACAAGGGATTAGGTGCTTCTTAAAGCTGAGCCTTAGCTTTATGTAGTGTTCCTGAGTCTAAGAAGCCCAGTAGTGTGGTCCAGCTTGATTCATAGGAGGTAATGTGCTGATGGAACTGCAATAGCTGCTGTAATTGCTGATGGTGCCAGAGACATTACCAGAGCACAGGAACAGGTTGCATTGTTTCATGCCAACAGGAAATAACTCTGTCTGTTTTAAATGGAGAGATGCTCCTACTCTCTGGCTATTTGCATATATATAATTGCTTCTAATTTCTAGTTGGTAAAATGGCAGTTAATGAATACTTTAACTACAGAAATCAAAGATAATCTGTTTAAATTTGAAAGTCTTACTGGAATGCTAATTTACCATTTACTGTATGTGAGCAAATAATGGTTTCTCATCTTATGAAAGCTTTATGAGAACTGGGGGATTCAAACAAGAGGAAAAAAATGTCTCTTGCCTTGCTGAGAGGAGACTTCAGTTTTATAGCTTTCTGTACAGCTGAGCTGGTGAAATGGATTGTTGCTAGTGTGTAACAGGGCCAGAACCTTGCATGTTAGTAGGACACAAGTTTTGAGGCCAAATTTTGCTAAGCACTAACATTCTTTTCTGAAGAATTTCCCTCCTACATTGGCTGTTAGTGTGGTTTAGAACAGTGACCATGCTGCAAACTTTGATCTATCATCTTTAATGTCTGATATGTACCTGTTAACAACCAAAAACTCAGGTAGCAGAAGTAATGCTGAATTCTTGAATGGGGTGATAATTGCAAGGAAGTGGAACAATAATGAGTTTGCTGGAGGACTTTCTTGTCTGTAATCTCCCAGCACACTATTTACCAAGCAACGGGCACAGGAGTTGTGGGCTGGACAGCAGGGTAGGCTGGGCTGGCTTCTTTTCAGATCCTGTTCTGCAGTCCTGATTTAGATAATAATACCATCAGAACCAAAGCACAACTTAAAGTGATATTTGAAGGACCAGTTGGAGGCTTAATTGGCTTAATCTTGAGTTTTCCTGCCACAACTTTCCAGTCTTTTTCATGTGGGACAGGGAAGAAACATTTGTCTATGTGGGCATGAGTGAGAGGAAAAGTAAAATGATTACGGTTTTGTGTTGTTCACTATAAATGGAATTTCATGGAATATATTTGTACACAATTTTCTTTGAAAGGAACTTTTTATCATCACTTTAAAATCAGTGCTGGTTCATGCCTTGTTTGTGTTTCCACTTCATAGTTAGTAACCTTTCCATCGGTGTGCGTTGAATATGAATAACTTCTTCTGTATGCTATTAAGGAAAATATTTTTTAAAATGTAACAGTCTCATGAAACCAAGAGAGGAGGACAGACTCTAAAAGAAGTTAAGGTATGGACCCTTGTTTTCCTGACCATAGTTAGCCTTTTAGGAGGAGAAGGGTGGATTGCAATGGTCAGGGGATCACGGATCACAGTGTGAAACTAATTTTGAGGGCCATTACACATTTTTTGTTGTTCTCTAATGTCTTTGCACTGAATTATAGTCCCTTTCTGTTCTCCCAATTCTGTCTGAATCTACAGTGAAGTTGCAAAGAAAGAAGCAGTAATTAGGGCCATAAGGTTTGGAATAGATAGAATGGGAGACAGGATAGAAATGGTAGGAAATCCTATTGGGTCAGGCCCATCTGCAAGTTTCTGTCATGAATAACCTGGACTAAGGTGACCACACAGGTGAAAAAAATTGAGCCACAAAAAGATGAACAGGTTTATCACGTGTAGGAACAAAATCTTTGGCTGAAGAAAACACTCCAATTAGATGTTGAGTCTTAATCTGTGTGTAATATCTGTGGAGAGTAAAGCTCTGGGCTGTATTCAGCACTGTTCTCAATGAGCTCTGCACACAAATGGGAGCTTTGGATATACTGCGACATACGCTCGTAACAGGGGAAGACATTCTTAATACAGAGCAAGTAAACAGCAATTTCCTTCACCTTGGATGGAAAACGAGGAACTGAATTATTTTCCATTGCTTGGAATGTCTTAGCCAGTATTCAACAATGAAAAAAGCTGAACTCCTTTCATCCTTCTCACAAAACAGAACCAAACCAACCAACCACAACAAAAAACCCCTCAACAAAACAAATGCATTTCTAAAAAAATGTTATTTTTAAATAGAACGTAATATACTTGTAACTATTTTCCTTTGAAAAAATAATTTTATATTTAATTTTTTAAATGATGTATCATCAAACCCCCCTGTTTTATCTTTTAAATAGGCCTGGTTTACTAGATAATTGCATTACAGCACTCGAGAGTACATGTCACTGAAGGATGTTCCCACACTTGAAAGCTTGTCCTAGAAACAAAGTTATAAATAGGTTTGTATAAAATATAGGTCCAATTCAGTAACACTGAAAACTATGGCATTGTCTAATAATGCATAGAAAGCTTTGGAAATAGCATTTGGAGAAGGAAAACAAAAATGAGAGTTAAAATGGAAGCTCTCACCAAAATAGGCATCTTGTCCATTAGACTTGAAGTGGCTGATATACAATGTAATGGGGCACAGGATTCTCTGGAGCAAATAAACAATAATTTAATTGCAATAACTGATATAATGTTAAGTGAAGTGACAGTCAGACCCTGTAAATTGCATGTATTTTTTGAACTTTATTTCCTTGTTGTTTTATTCATACATATTTAATACCTCAGAATTAATCTTAATTTAATATCACTTCAGCTCAAATATGAACACAGAATTTAAAGTTGAGTTCCTGCCTGCACAGGGCAATGATCATCGTAAAGATCTTTGAGACGGGTGTTCAAAAGCTGCTTTACTCAGCAGGGAAAGGCTTGAATGATTTTAGGGTTGTCAGATGTGCTTTGGAGAAGTGTCATCTTTTATATTAAGATATCACCATTAATAATTTTTGAGTTCTACTTAGAAATGAATATAGGAAGAGGAAGCAGAGGTTTGCCATTTATCCAGCAACAGATCTGAGCCAGGTTTGGATGGATGTCTGATGCAGATTCTGCTGTGCCCTTCCAATTCCAGAGGCAGCCTATGTCTTTTTTTAAGGGAACTTTGGCAAGATGAGTTGGGGGGAAAGACAACTAATTATTTCCTGAACAAGCACATTTCAATTCATGTATTACTTTTCTCTTCTTTCAATATTAATGTATCTTAATGCCATTCTCCTCCTCTCTCAGCTGGGCCACTCACTTAAAGCATTTTTAGAAGAGCCAGTTCCATGTGTAACTGTACGTTTAATTTGCGGTCGGTGTTTAATATCTCAAATCAAATGCAGCCTGTAATCAAGCAGGAGTTCTGTAACAGTAGCACGGCTGGCTCAGTGGGACTGTTCAGGGTGGGACACACCAAATTCCGGATAACCAGGGGACTCGAATGTGCTTTTGGTAGCTCTCCTACTGTGTTATTAAGCTGAAGTAGATGCTTCTGTGGAAGAGAAAAAAGCTAAGGAAACTTTTCAGTGACAGTAATGGAAAGTCATTGCTTAGCAGGCATGTCTTTGAGTCTTCTACATCTGTCATTTTTACCAGCAGAGAGGGCACAGGGTCAGAGGTGCAGAATCACAGCGCTTGTTCTACATGACCGAGTTAAGTGCTCTGGCCTTTGCGCCTGCCACAGTTTCTGGGGGAACAAATAATTTTGATAGGATTGCGTTTAGTATTCAAAACATTTTAATGATGTGAACAGGTCTTCATAAGGAGTGTGTTTTGCTTAAAGACTGAGAAACAGAGGAAGTATCTTGAATCTTTAGCTTGTGGCTACAGATATCCAGCAGTCTGTCCCTGGAAGAAACATTTGCAAAATCATTTTGCACTGCAGTGAATGACAGGTCTGCACAGAATGAGCTGTCAGGGGCAGTAACTTCCTAAAGTGCTCTGAACTGATTACTATTACCTGATCACATCCTACCATTAATTACATTCTCTGGTCACTGTAGCACAGAAAGAAACAAAAATGAAAAAAACAGAATGAACTATTAAGCATTCTTCCTTGCGTACCTCTTTTTCTGATGAAGTCTTTATTTCTTCTACAGAAACAATACTGGAGATGAGCACGTGGTTATTGGGAGCTTCTACTTATTCTTTGACTTAGTACAAATAAACACACAACTTGTGTTGCAGCTCTAAACAGGCTCAAACTGTAAATTGTGAGCATTGAGACTTAGGGGGGAAAAAAAAGTATGTCCCCTCCCCTGGCTTTTAACAAGATAATTGCCATGGTATGCACAGAGCATAGATATGTGGTCATAGCAGCACGGTTTCTCAAAACTGCCTTTTATCTCAACCTCCAGCAGCACAGTTGCTTCTCCGTTAACTCTCTACATCGAACAATTAAACACTGGAAGCTGTAATCTCGACAATAGCTGAGCAAAACTTTTTGGAGTAATTGAATATAGAAATTAAGAGATAACACGCTGTTATACTAGGAAACAAAAATTCAAATATATACTTGACACGTTGCTTTCCCCTTCCTTAAGCACAATGTGAAGTCACACACAGCCTTCACAGATTTTGGTGGGGTTCTGATGATTCACATAGGTTTCAAACTGTATTTTTTCATCTAAGTATTTCTCTTACTGCCCGTTTAAAAACTGAGTATTACTTTAAAATAAAGATTAAAGAAATTCTCATTTCTTTAAATAATAACTTACAATTTAGAGAAATAGAGGGACTTGAATCAGAAACACAATTGTCACAAATTTTGTTTCTGTACATAACACTCAAATTGCATCCATAAAATTGGTTATCAGCAATACTTCATGTCAGATTAACTCTCCTGTTCTTACTTAAACTTATCAACATTATTCTTTTCTTCCATGCTCTTACCTCCCACAAAGTATTTATTTCTTACTATTTTTTCCTTTGCCTATAGCTTAGAAAATCATATTTTGGGATGCACATGAAGTTCACTGTGATCAGCAAAAATATTCCTGTTGATTTAGATGAGATTGGGATCAGGGTCCAAATGTTAACTATCCATTAATTCTTTTTCATATCTTTATTTGCATTTTATCTTTTCAGTGTTGCTTGAAATGATTTGATTATTTAATTAGGTGATCATTTTCACTGACTTCTTGTTTGTGCTGCCCTATGAAATCACAATGTCGAAGTAGTACTGAACAATGGATTTTGTGGAAGCACCTGGTTATTTGCTTCAGAATTAAAATGATCCTGAGACCCTTTTGGAAGTCTTTGAAAGTTACCTGATTGTATCCAAGAATAATTTCTCCATTCTATTTATTTTTTGGAATTCTGTGAAAAAGGACAGTTGGAATATACCTGGCAGTGCTTGTAGTAGCAACATGAAGTGCTGTGATGTCTTCACTTCACTCTAGATGTTTGAATCTCTAGATATCTGACCACTTTAAGATCAAAGGAGATTCAGAGAATGAGATCGTCCCCCACAGGTTTTAGTTAATCCATTTACTGTTCTTTGTTCCTGGAAGTCTCTTAAACCTTTCTTAACTTTCATATAGAATAGATGGTGGAATTATTTAAATTTGGTGGGGATTTTTTTTAATGGCATCTAAGTCCAGTTCAAGATTTCTGTGTATTCCCTTTGCCGCAGCTGTACCAAATACTGCAGTACTGGAGTTTTTGCTGCTGTTGTTGTTGGTTTAGATAGCAACTTCTCCACTGCCTAATGCATTAAATCATTTTTCTGCCCACTTGGATCTAAAAACAGATATCATAACCCAACTAAATTGATCTTTGACCGCACTTGCATATTTGTATTTATTTTTCTGAGGGTGTTAATCTTTCAGTGCCATCTTTCCTGATCAACATGCAGTACCTGTGAAGTCTAGTCTATCCTTAGCAGTTATTTGTTAAATTTACAATTCTGCCTTTCTCTTGTGACTTTGCAAAAAGGAAAAAACACCCCAAACAAGAAACCCCAAACAAACAAAACCAAAACAATCATATATATACATATATCCTTTTATTTCTTTAGTTCTCTTGGCCACACATAGCATTTCTCTTTTTCTATCCCTTATTTCTTTCCCTTGAAAATCTAGGATATATAGTCTTGTTTGGTTCTTTCTCTTGTATGCCAAATTCAGGTTTTTCTTTTAGCTTGGGTTTGATTACTTCTCAAATGGCACTGTTTGGTTTTATTTTCCTCACCTTAATGCAAAGGGAATGTGCAATTCGTTTTTGAATATTATTAGTGATGTTTTTCATGATTTCCACAATTCTCCTCTGATGTATTACTTCATTATATTCACAAACCAGTGCTTTGTTCAATTAACTTGTTCTTTTTCACCCTGCTCCTTGCATTTCTCAAATTCTGAAAGGGAAGCATGGATAGCATTCCAGATGTAAGTCACTTCTCCTTAATTTACAGTTGCAGACACCACTTCTAAGGAACAAATAAGTTTTTTCTGTTTTTGCTTTTCACCTCAAATGTGTCCTCTGTAGCTCCTTTTGATGTAAACTTTTTCCTCACTTTTTCTTCCAAAAACATATTAGCTTATATATCCCACCTTTGAACATTATTTACATAGTTATCTTTTTTTTTCAAATATAGCAGTGTTTTTTCCATTTCCTTAAACGGAGATTTTCTTTAATCCTGCAGATTCAACTTTACTTTGATTTCCTTACCAAAACACCTCTAAGTACATCTGTGGTTCCCTATGCCAGTTATTTTTATCATTTTATCCTGGAGATTACATTGTTGTTTCCTACTTGATCATTTGTAGGCATATTTCTGATATGAACGTGTAATAGAAAAATAAATGGGAAATAACTCCTTCATCCGCCAAGATTCACTACTGCTCATTATTCCTCTGAGAGCCTTTAAATTGTCTTGTTCAATTTCCTTTGAAAATAAATCCCATTAATAAAATTACTGTATATAAAAAAGACATGAGAGTACATGTTGCTTGCAGGCAAAAACAATGTTTAAGCTTTGCAGACAATGTGAAGGTGATTTTGGTTTTCAAGTGATGGAAAGTTTTAGAAAACAACTGTGATTTATTTTCTCTAGGATCAGTCCAGAGACAGAACTTGCACTTTACAGTGCAAAGCAATTTTGATGTGCTCCTCTTTAGACTAAATGGCAGAGAGAAGATATCTCAATATTCTGAGCATTCTGCATTAAATTACACCACCTTTCTTAGAAAAGATTGATGCATGGGACCTTGAGTAATATTTTCTGGTATAAAAGAGTTTGGGACTATATGCTGCACTCTATGTTAAAACAAGCTATTTTATTTTTAAGGGAATCTTTATTTTGGGACAAATGGTATGTAAAGGTAGTTACCGTGTTTGTGACATGGACTTACGTTGTGTTAAGGGAAGCTGTATGTGATTGAGGCCAGTTAGAAATGTGCACCCACACAACCTTTCTGGCTGGGTTATCTGTAAAGTTTCCAAAGTCTGCAGGGCTTTGCTGTCCTTATCTCTAGTTTTGTAGGCCTGTAGGATATCAGACTGGCACCAATGCTACAGCTGCGTGTTCCTTTGTGCTTTGCCTTCTGTCTCTGCCTTCTTAGGGGGAAATTCCATAGAAGCAAATGCTGCAGCAGGTTAATCTGCCACATTTCTTTCTTCTTCCTCTGCCACCTCCATGTCATTTATTCCTCTATTCCAAACCCTGAGTAAGTGATTAGTGTGCACCACCGCTGCAAGTGCACTCAGTAACACGCCTCACGTGCTTCAAGGGCTCATGAAGGTTGTCATGTGGAAATCACCTGCTCTTGCTGGATGTACATGAAATAAAATACTGAATTCTTGATCTTTTTAGGTGCTGATCTTGCTCCAGCTGTCTTACAGACTGAGACTAAATCCATCTTTTTTTTTCAATTTTTATAATGAAGACCTGGACCACAATTATCTTTCTCCTACTGTTGAAGGTCAAATGTTTGAAAGAATACCAGTGGTCTCCAATTGCACTCTGGTGTAGGAAGGGACATGGCTCTTTTAACATGTTCTATTTTTTATTTTATTTTTCCGTACTTCTGGGTGAAATCCAGAAAAACAAAACTGTGAGGAAAGAAGTGAAAGGGAACAGTGGTAGGAGGACTTACATTAGTTCAGATGCATTTTTATTTACTCCAAAAAACTGCAATCTGATAAGGATCTATCAATCTGAACATGGGATGGACTTAGGGCTCTTCAGTTAGAAATGTGTACTTGCTTCCTCCTGCCTCAAAGTGCACTTTTTCCTGATTTCTATGCTCAGACTGAAGAATAATCCTTGTTTTGCAAGGACAAAACTTTATAGCACAATGATACCTGCTTGCCAGTGAAGCTGAGGAAGGAATGACTTGTTAGGAAATTCATCTTGGTCTCATTTACCCGTAACCCATCCTGGTGGTGCTGTAACATGAGGATTTGGGGATATACAACTAAAGAGAAGTAGTGATGGGTTCTGGTGGAAAAAGAAGGGACTTCTAATCTAAAGATGTATTAAGGTAAAATTTTAATTCCTACTCAAGGATTCTTGAGTAAAGGTATTTAAGTGAAATCCTCAACCTTTTTAGATGGCTTACATTCCAGCTAAGAAGTCAGCAGGCAGACATTTATTAAGCCCATATCTAAATAGAAACATGGATAAGACAGCATGGTTCTAGGGAAACAGTGAGTTTTTTAGGTTTTAGAAATCCTTAGTGATTTTACCATTCGGTGCTCTTTCCTTTGAAAATAGTTTTGCCTTCCTCTGCTGTCTGGGAAGATTCAGAACCCAGACACTAAACAAACAAATGTAAATGGGTCTAAAGGAATCGGGCAACAAGCTGCAAGTTTAGTTTGGAAGTGATCATGCAATCTGCATTTAAATCCCACGCTCTGAACACCAGACTCCTATCAGTCTATATTTATCCAAAGCCTTATGTTTGTGCAGACCTTTCAAAAGGTAAACAAGCACCTTTTCACTTTGTATCTTTTAGTATGAGAAGAGAGTCCATCACCGCTGCAAGTATCTAATAATTAATTAGCACACACAGTTTCTACAGGTGCAGTGGTGTTAATACTGCACGTCAGTTAGGCAAGTTTTAAATTAACTTAATTAAGGGGCATTTCAGTGACTTCGAGGAGAAAACGATTAATTATTTGCCAAACGAGAGAGAAAAATTGTAGTACCTATTCACATTGGAAGCAGGATGACTGCCCCTGTGGGAACTGCCAGCCTGGAGGAGAGCTGGAGCTCTCAGGTGCCTGCTCATGGTCAGCAAGGAAGCACACAGAGCTGTTCCCCTTGTGTTAAAAAATAATACTCTGCATCACACCTAAGTCAAATCGCATTCTGGGTTCGAGAGCCTGTATAAGGACCAGAGAAAAATTTTTAAAAACTGCTTGAGGTTTTTTTTTTTTCCTTCCCCTAATATCCCATGTAATGCAAGTTCTCCATTTTTCCTAGTCTTTTCTCTTTTGAAATATGTAGTTTTGAAATGCAGCTTCCTATCTAGTAAAAGCAGCTTTATTGCATTTAACTTCTTCAGTGCCATTGGCAGTTCAGCAGAGTTCCCCATCATGCCTTTGTCTATAACCTAGAATTAGAGGGCAGGTACGGCATTTGTTTTTGTAATAGTTTTGCTTTGCTATGTTTGGTCACTGACATGTGTTGCACAGTGATCAATATACTATTTCATGTCTAGAAAATGTACATGGAAACATCAAATATTTTAATCAAAATTTCTTCAGTCTGTATAAATAATTTAAAAGCAGCAGTCTAGGGAAAGTAATTGCCATTTAAATCTGAACTGAGCTACCTCTGACTGACAAAAATGGTGATTAATTATTTGAGAAATGTAACTATATCTAATGCACTCTATGAAAGTAAGAGCCAGTAAAAGTACATACTCCATAAAGGGAACATATTGAATTACTTCATTATGTGTTTGTCAAGATAATTTGCTTCTCAAAAATGAGTTAAGAAATCAAGAAAGATGTATGGTTTCTTCAATCCTAGCAATGGTCCCCAATTTTTATGCTAAACTATACATCTTCTAGTACTTTTTCCATGTTTTTGGCTTTAGATTATTTATTCAAGCTTATGAACATTTGAAATGTTAGAGAGAGACTATGGAAATCTGAGATTCCCAAATGAATAATACACCACATGTCATGGGTTTGGAGGATCTCTGTGCGTGTTCAGTAATCCCTCAAACATTCCAGCTGGTTACTGTCACACGCTTTAATAGAGGCAGTTTAGACATTGTCATTTCCCAAGTGAAGGTAATGATTAACAACTGGTATGAAGGGAAGACATCCATTATAATGCTTAAAACTACCCCAGTCGATGAGCAGTGCTCACACAGTCCCAGGGGAGCGTCAAGAGCCACCAGAATTGTTGGGCAACATTTGCTTTTAGACCCGCAGTGACGGATGAGTTCCCACTCAAATTTATTATTCAGCTTCCCGTGGCACATATGTGCCGGCAGCAGTTTCAGGATGATGTTTCAAGCTGATGGGTTAAGAATATTTTCATTTGAAAACAAAAGAAATTACAGACCCTTTACAGCACACTGGGGACAGCAGTGGTGATGGTGCCCTTCTTATGATGACCAACAAAAAATGGTTTTCTGCTAGAAAGTAGTGAAATGGTTTTTTTAAGAATTAATTGTGATTTGATCTAGTCCTCTGATAGCTGTAAAATTCATATGAGTGGGAAAGCATATTTAAGTTTGTTGTTGCTTCTCTTTGCACATTATATTTGCAAGTATCGTCCAAATACTTGGTTTCTTCTAGCAACCTTCAGTGAGAAGTGTCACCAAAGTGACACGAAACAAGGAATGGAATGTTCTTGCTCGCACTGTAATGGGATGCATCTGTTTTGACATATTTTTTAGTGAAGTAACATTTTGAAGCATTTTTAACATTTGCCTGGGAAACTGAAGCATATCAAAGGAAAGAAATCCTGGTCTTTCAGTTTTCAGTGGGAAATGGACTGAGGAATTCCATCTTTCCAAAGGTAAGCTGGATACTCCCACACCCGTGACTATGGAAATGGAAATGGCTGAGCAGTAGTGTCAGCTGCTGCAGGTGCTGCTGGCACACATTTGTTCCTATCAAGTTAATATCAGTGGGATTTTTGTGCTCAATTTCTATATCGCTTACCAACAATCTCAAGGGATACAACAATTTTTTGTGAACTCAGGATGAAGAATTACTTTAAAAGTGCAGGTTTCAGTCCTGAATCACTATAGTGATGTGTAATTATGATGACCAGGATTGACTGAGGGAAGGAATTCCTGGGGTAGTCAAATGTGTCCAGTTCCCTTTCATGTGTATGTTGTCTTTTTAATGCAGCTTTGTGCATTAAAAGTTGGATAGAAGAACATAACTTGTACAATTTTGTTTTCTCTCTCAGTGACAGGGATTATTGAGTAAAAAAATTTCTTAAAAAAGTGAAAATACATATTTTTTAGGGAGTGCGGCACTTATAGTCAGTAAGCCTTATAATGCATTTCAGGCTCACAGATCTTCATGCTTCATTGTCCTGTCCATGTGGCTTCCTGGGAGCTGCCTGTGTATGCTGCTCACAGTCCTGGGAGCAGACTGATGATGAGCTGCAGACAGTACCCACCCAGCTCTGAAATCAGAGATTCTCTCTCCTTGCCGATGCTTTGAAGAATGTTTGTTTCAAGGATTTTTGGAGCACAGAGGCCTGATCTTCAGTAGTCTCTCAAGTTCAATTTTTGTGCCTTATTATAAGCAGAAGATGCATTGACTCTTAGTCATACCGAGTGGGGTAGTGGATTTTTTTTTTCCTTGGTATGAGTTTTATGGTTTAGATTGCAGAAGTACTAAAAAGGTCCTTGTTGTTGGTTGTTTCAGCTTTAGTGGCAATTTTGAGGTAAAGACAGTTTCGTAATTGAGTAGCAGGCTACAATCAGAGAGCTGTATTAGAGCTCCCTTCTGCTGAGTTTGCTTTGCTTCATGTCTTCCAGGAGCTGCTTGTTTCAAACTTGCTGATTCTGTTGCCTCATAAAAGAGCCATGTGAAATTCAGGGGTTCATTGTTTGGCCTTGCAGGAGGATTATGTGCCATATGGGACTACAGCAGCAATTTATAACCTGACACCCATTCACATTGTTCCTGCAATCCAGGCAGTGCACCATGTCTGGTATCCTGGTTCCAGGCTGAAAAAATGCTGGTAGGCAGCTGACAGGGAAAATAAGTAGGAGTGATGGATAGCTCTTATATTTATAGCCAATATTGTTTATTCTTGCATAAGTTCAGAGTATCATACTCCTTTTCATCCTTGCTTGTGAAGGAATGCAAATATATTGATTACATGTCACCTTTAGGTAAGGTTTGGATTCAGGATTTGTCACTGTAATTTCCATTAATCAGTGAAGATGACAAGCAATGTGTGTTCTCAGGAACAGCCAGCACATGGTCTATGCAGTTGTGGGGTGGCTTGAGATCAGAGAAATTTGGCAATGGCTTCCCTCTGTGACTATGTAATCAATTCTTTTGTTACATGATGTGTTTTTCTATTTACTGTTATTTCTTACTATATGATTTTAATTGGTGTATTTTATCGATGTACTGCAAATGTACTCAAGCTATGACAGTCTTTATCGTCGCGTATTCAGTACATTCCTTTATAACCATCTGCTGTTTTTCACTGTACAATACTGAGTGCATCTCAGACTTCCTTTACCCTTTGATGGGCTGCCACCCATGGTGTTTAACTTATTATTGAACTGCTAACGCATACCCAAATGTGGCATTACTGAGGTAAAAGTATTGAGCTAAAAATAGACATGGTGAGGCTGAAAAACTGTTTTGAGAAATGCTGTGGGGTTGTTTTTTTTTTTTTCTAAAGTTATACATCTATGTGAAGTCATCTTTTAACAAGAATCTTTATGACGCTTTTTACAAATGCTGTGCTGATTTCACATATCCTTTCATTCATCTGAATTTCAACATACTGAGGAAGGAGGCTGGAGGAGGGCACAGCCTCTGGCCGTGTGTGGAAATCAGCTCTTACCTCTGCCAGGGTTCCAGGCAGCATGAGGCACAAAATCCACTCCTTTATGCTGGGAACCAAGGAAGAGTGTGACATGATGCAGATTGTTACATGTCCCACAGACTTCTTGTCTCAGAAACTGATGGGTTTGCTTCAGTTTGAGGCTTCTTGTCTTACTCCGGCTGGTACAAGTATCACAGTGTGTGTACAACTGTAAATATTTGCTACCCTGTGCTCCTATGTGCATATGCATATTTATTTTGGGGCACAGAACTAGCCATAATGAGTTTATTTGTTTTACAGGCTGATAAAATGTGTACTTTCAAAATTAGGATTCCTTTCACCAGTTGAGCAATACACACTGATTGAGGAAGTTACTTATACAATATTGCTGATAGAAAACTCATGCCAAAATATTTTAAACTTTGGTCAAATAAACTTTGCAGTATTTCCTGGACCTAAATTGAACTACCTCCTCTCCTTCCAAATACACTTGCATCAGAACAACTCTTTTTCTTCCTAAGTATCTTGAATATTTCAATAGTATTCCAGTTTTCTTGTCCTGAAGGTAAGCATCTTCCTGAAAGACATTAGTTAATATTCATGTTTATTAAGGGTGCTTTGCATAGTATCGATACATTAAATTAGTCATTCTTTCCCTATTCTGACATGAGTTAGTGCCATTTAACATTTTTTTTGTTATTCTGCATTAAATTGATAATTTCAATATTTTCACATTTACCCCCAAATCCATTTTCTGAAGATTGTATTTAATTTGAAATTATTATCAGATGCTTGCTTCCTCTCAAAGAGGATTTTTTTCCTCCTCCTTCAGCTTTTACCCCTCAAAGCCCTATTTATCCAATCTCTGCTGTAGTTAAGCCAGGCAATTTAAAAGCATTTACATTGATGCAAATGGGACTTCTAAAATGTTTCATATTATTAAATTCAAGTAGCATGGATATAGGCTGGCAGGATTAATTTAGCAGGTGAGCGGTGCTGGTGCAAGCGTGTAGATTTAACCCAGATGGATGGTTACAATAAGGTCAGACACCAAAGGCAAGTCGGGAAGAGAGAAGCTGTTTGGGAACTGAGTGCCTCATTGATTTACAAGACAAGCAATGCTGGCTGGAAAAGGAGCTCTGGAAGAGATGGGAGCCTTGATTAGAAAGTTATAGATTTGTGTCAGATGAAAAGACACTAGCAAAAGATGACCTTGGATTAAAATAGTCTGAGAGAAACAAGAGAGGATGCTTGTTAAAGAGAGGAGGAAGGCAGGTGACAGAACTTGTAGTACCCTGGAATTAGCTCCCTGCCTGTGATGGCCCTGACACCAAGCACTCAGAGTTCAGCCTTGCCAGATGACTGTGAAACTCTGACCACATTGAAGTCAATTTGGACTGTATTGAGGTCAACAGAGCAAAGATTTCATATTTTGTTCTCATTGTTATTTTCTTCTTTCATTTTGCCAGTTTTCTCATCCAGCTTCTCTTGCTTTCATGTAAGAAAAAATATCTGCATGGCTCTCCTGCTGGCAGAAGACAGAAGAGTAGTAGCTGAGTATTTTTGTATTGGGATAAACATTTTTCTGCAAATTGTGAAGGAACAGTATTATTTCTTGACAAGCCAAACTGCAGTTCCTTCACAGTGCTTTAAATCAAAGGAGGCAGTCTTTAAAAGGAATTATCAGTCATGTCTTTAAAGGCATCTGAACAGCATTTACCTGTTTTTTTTTTTTAAAAAAAAAATACTACAGCTGAAGCTTGTTGTATTGATAGTTAACATTACTAAAAGAATAGCAGTGACATCATAAATATATATATATTTAGAAACCAGAGCTTTCACTGGAAAACAGGATCTGACATAAAAATGATGCAAGTACTGATCCTTCTAGAAGATGGTACCTTCAATGAATGTGTAAATGAGCATTTAGGAACAAAATGCACAGTTGGAGTTCTGCAGTTTAGTGGATGTGTAGGTTCCTACATCTGGTCCAATAGATACACTGCTTTGTCTTTTAGAAGGAAATTAAATTTTCTCCTGCATTGTTCCTGTTTCATTGATGGTAGGATGGGCACTGTCCTGCTGGAGACAAGGGGTTTGGTTCATGAAATTGAAGTTCTTCTATTATCTAACATTTATATAGGTTATGTTGCTTCTTCACAACCCAGCTCATCTCTCCAGCCATATTGATGTATTTCTTCCTTACAGCTCATCTGTTTATTCAGCATTTCAGTCTTGTTCAACAGCTTATTGAATATGTCAAAGTATTTTGATGTGTGTCTTCTCAAGTAGTGCAGCCACATCCTCCCATGTATTTATAATGTATAGCAAAGATGTAAAGCTTGCCATACATTTAAATGTCCACATTTCTATTTCTCCAGCATTTATCACTTTGTTCAAACATTTGTTCTTGCTTTCTGCTTTCTCATTGTTGAATTTTGTATTTTGTCCATTTGAAACATGGTGTAAAACATTGAGGTGAAAGATGTAACAAGGTATCGAATATGACAGGAGCTTCTCTTCCCTGATAATTTGCAAATAATTCGTGATTCAAATTAAAAAGGAGGTAAATATAAGAGACTATTCTTTATGAACTTAAAAAGAAGAAAATAAAAAAAAAGTAATTGGGGACCAGACTGACAGATGAGCTTGCTTTAGTTCCACAAGCTCTGTACTGGGAGCTGTAAGTGTTACCTCAATGTCCTTTATAAGGGCAGGGGTTTTCTGTACTTACCAGGCCAGATCCTGAGCTGTTTTAATCTCTCCTTGCCCTACTTCCTTCAGATGAAACATGACAGTTAAACAAGTCAGGATTCAGTAAATGCTATGCATTAATGTTCATGCTGTTTGTTGTTTTCTCTCATAAATAAGGTTGCTGTGTCCTGTTCATATTTACAAAGGGTTTTTTCTATGAAATGAATTTTGAAAATGTGAGCTTTCAGATCTGAGTAAATACTTCAGGTTAATTTATTATAGGCACATTGCCATTATATTTATAAACCAAAGCACATTTTTCTTGAGGTCTAAGTAACAATTTGAGAGCCTGGTAGGAAAAGAGCCACAAAACCTGTGTGGCTGTGTATGTTACCTATTTGGTTTATAAGTTTTTTCCACTGAGTGCATTTTTAAACTGAATAAATATTAATAAATGTTTAAAGATACTACAATAGTGAACATAGGCAATATTTATAATGTATATTTTTGTTACATAGGAAGCACCATTAAATAACTCTATACTTCTGTAAAGGTTTTTCATGTAACTTGCCAGGAGGAAAAACTCAAATGATATGAAAGATAAGTCTGAAAGCAGTAAAATGCCATGTAACTCACAGGATTGACTGCAAACCCAAGAGTATCACCAGAGAATTTATTAAAAACATGAAGAGGAAATAATACCTAACTAAAATAAGCAAACAAAAAGCCCCCCAACCAATTTAGCTCTTCACAATAAACAAAACAGCTTAAACCCATCAGATATTCACTTAGAAACACTGACTCAGCACTTTCCTTTTCCCTGAGAGTAATAAGACTGTGTATCTGTCAGCAGCACAGTCACCTCTGGGAGCAACAGCACGTCTTTCAAAGGTCTGTTGTTTGGTACAAGGGCTCGTGAGTGGGGCCATCTGTGTCTGTCTGCAAAACAGAGCCCATTTGGGGCGTAGCTGGGCTCATTCCCTCCTGGCTGACAGCACTGCTCAACCATTGCAGTTCTCAGCCGAGGCACCCGGGGCAATATTCTACACTTGGCAATTTAATTTGGGATTAACTTAGAAAATTAAATCCTAGGAAGTTAAAAAAAACCCAACTGTTAGTGTGTGTTCTTGTTTTTTCCCCTCCTTTTGTTTATTTGAACTGAGAACAGTGCATGCTCAAATACAGCACCTCCAATTCTCAAAGTTTTCTTCCACTGAGGTTTAGGTAAAATGTGTATATAATAATGTGACCAAGGTCAGAAAGCCTCCACTTTTCAGAAGTCCCTGTATATATACATATGTGTATGCATATATGAATATTTTAAAAGTCCTTAAATAATATTTGCAAATTCTTCTGGAGTTATTTAGCTATTTATATACCAGGCTAATTAATTCAGTACCTGTATACTTGTAAAATTTGGCATCCCAAAACTCTCCCAGTGATATTTTATTCTGTTCTAAATGAAGGTCTCATGAAAACACTTTAAAACTCTTCTCTCTCCCTACATTTCTGTCCTTTCCGCAAATAATAAGAAATAAGAATTTGTGCATATTTCTAAAATATTTCAGTCTGGATTGTCTCTATTACACCGTGTGAGTGCACTTCTATCAACTTATGAACAGCAAATGTTCATGAATTAATTTCTCCCTTCAGAGTGAATGTTTTTGAAATGTATAGAGAACGGTGCTACACACTTAAAATCCCAGTCCTTGTGTGATTCCCCACTTTCTCCTGGTTATTGCTACACACTACAATACTTCAAATTTCTGCATTTTGCAGAGTGAGAATTTCCTTTCTGTTCCTAGCAAAATTCATTAATCAATCTAGATTTTCAGTGATTTATAGATTTCGGGTTTTTAATTTGTACTCTTTAGAAAGGGTGGGCTAAAAAACTGAAATGTTATCCTGTAATTATCATACCAACATTATGAAACCAATGACTTAGGCCATAATTAAAAATTAACAATATAAATACATAATAAGTTGATATAGTGTTTAAATGTATTATCACACATACAACAATAGATTTATGAAAACTTTAAAATGTAGACTATTAATGATATTTCAAAAATTATAATGCTGAAGCACAATTATAAAAATGCCTTAAAAAGTAAATGCATTTTGATCTTAACGCAAAACCCAGGAGTTGTTCCTTGGCTGAAATAAATCTCTAAATTAACTCATTCCAGAGAATTGAACCTGATTTGCACCATTAGGTTATCCATTTTCTTCGTTTGCATGGTATGTCTGCCATGCTGCAGGTACAGACTTTAGAATGTGTGAAAAATCATAACTCTTTATACTTAGCAACTAGAGGTTAACTACTTGCAGAATTTTGGCCTGTTTTTTATGGTAAAAAGAAAAGTAAGTCACCTCTAATGCTAACAAGATCATTGCCTTATCAAAAATTAATTCATTACTGACTTCTAATAGAAGCATTTATCATGAGAAGGTCTCTGTTCCTGGCGAGCGTTTATAAATTGTGCTATTAAGATCACTAGTACTTATTCAAATTGCTCTTAAATATTTAAAATATTCTGCCATTGAGTTTTTATCTAAGTTTCTCTACTTTGTTTTTGTTCAGGGCTCAGGTTGAATATTGTAGTAGTCGGGGTGGGAATTTGGTAGTTAAAGTCAAGTAAAATGCCTGGAGTCACATGTTCTGAACAAGTCCAAAATTCACAAAGTCATTACAGTTGCATATGATGTGAGATTAGAAGAGATAATTTGCTTTGTTTTTCTCAATCTAAATAATAATTGATGAACTTTACTGCATAGGAGTATATTAAAAATGTATTGTGAGTGGCAGAAGTGATTATGGGCTTGCTTTCATATCGGTGTTGTTGAAGATTTATTAGCACTTTATTTTTCATTCCTTTTCCTTGTGATTTTTGTAACTTGGATGTAAAATATTACTTGATGGTAACTCTTGCAGCAGCAAGCTCCGGCATCAGAGCAGTTCCTGGGAGAACAAATGGGACTTGTGTGTGATGAATTTGAAAGATGTTACCAGGAAAGTGAGGCGGGGGCTCAGACCAAGTCCTCTGGCAGGCCTGATAGCTGTGGAGCTGAACTGGAAGCAAAGCAGGACATCTTCAGGCACATGAAGTGATTTTCTCAAGGCTATCCTTGTGTTCTCTAATGAAGATTTACATGTAGGTAGAGATTTGTGCGTGTCGGTTACATGGGGATTCATTCAGTTAGATGGTGTAATTTTGGATTAGATTAGAATGTTTGTGTTGCTCTTTAGAAAAAAAAGTTAATGAGGAGGAGATTTTAAAGATAATTTCATTGTTTTCAAGACTTAAGTTTCATATTTCTGCTATATTTTTTCTCTTAAATAACAATAATGTGCATTTCAGGTGCCATTGGAGTCTTATTTAGGATGACCTCTCAGGATACCTTCACAGGTCTTCTCTACTAAAGGATGTGTACCGTAGAAGTAAAACAATTCAGATCTTGTTGACTAAAATTTGGAGGACTTCAGAGAAGTGAAAACTATTAAAAGTATGGATTGAGTAAACAGAGGCTGTTCTAAACCCGGAAGAGCTGTTGTCTCTGTAAGAGCTGAAATCTGGACCACAGTAAATTATTTGTAGAAATGCTTGTGGGCTTCAAGGTCCAGAATTTCAGCCTGAGACTTCAGCAGAAGTACAAGCTGCATTATATGTGAAGAGCTGTTATGGAGATGACTGGAAAGAGTGACTTTGTATAGATTTTTATGAAAAAACCCTGTATCCAAGGACCTCATTGAGGTGGCTGGAGAAAAGTGACTACCTAGGCATTACCAAAATATTTTTTGTGAGTGTAATCCATACTTTGTGTTATTTGTGTTCTGGTTTAAATAGGCACAGTTTAAATGTGGCTTATTCATGTCCTCGCAACACAGTAGCTTGAACTTCAGGTGGTTTTTAGATCAGTATGTATTATTTTGGTCAGTAAATACCTCAGCCAAAGTGTTTCTTTAGGGAATTAAGCCATTTATTTATCTGCGTCAGCTCCTGGAGGTGGTTTGGTCCAGGATAAAGTAGAAAAAAATAAAAATAAATGGCAATATTTTTGAAAATTTCAAAATCTTTATTTGAGGGGCCTTAATTGCCCCAAGGATTTGTGGCTCTTCAATTACTTCCAGGGTTTATGTATTATTATTCCTTTCAGATATGCTTATGATGGACTTGCACCAGATTGCAGGTGCTACTTATTTTGTGCTGGTTCTATAATGTTTGTGTACCCATAAATACAATTTTCTATACAAATGCAATGCAAAATGGTTTTCTTTCATTTTAACAAGGATGAGTGGATGATAAGTTGACTATCAGGATCATTTAAAACTCACTTTCTGAAGGAATATAAGCTTAACATCACAGCAGACTATTGGTTTGCCTACTCTTATAGTTTGTCCAGCGTCAAATACGTCTGAGAGAAAATTGCTGTAAAACTTTGTAATGGATTAAATCCAATTATTGCCTCCTGGGTCTACTTCCTAACCGCAGCAATTAGTACAAGTCTTATGCTCATGAAGCATGAGAATTTAAATTCCTCATAATTTTATATCTAACCTAGAGTTTCTCTGGATACTTCAACCACAAAATGCTGTATGTATGTGTAAATGTATGGTAATTTTTAAAGCTGTTGTATGTTTGGCCTTCTCACTGTTTATTACACTCCAGGGATTGGACAGCACACTTAGAATTAAATATTTTTCTTTGTTTGCTTATAGTTGTGTTTTATTTTTATTTTCTTTGTGTTTTTGTAAGAAAAGGTAAAGAGTATGCAGGTGACCTCTGGGTACAGTGAAAAATAATTTGTTGTACTGTCTTGTGCTGTATCTCCCTATCAAACAAATGAACCCTTCACTTTTTCATTTCACTTTTCTAGGTGTTTTTGCCTTCTAATCCTCGTTTCCTTTCTGAGATGGAGGGAGAAAACCAAGAAATCATATTCTTACAAGTCCATCTCTGTGTTTTGTCTATGTCAATTTATTTCTTATTCTAAACCTGATCATCTTCTCTATAAAGTGTATTTGTACTTGCTATTGCAATGTTAATAGTGAGGCTAGGAATTGTTTTCTAAATGTCTATTTAATTAAAAATGTGATATCTGAACCAATTATGCATTTAAGTGTGTACAGTGCCACAATTATCAATTGTGTCTTTTGTTTGCTATTGCCTGGTAACACAGAGTTCTGTTGCACCTCACAATTGTATAGTTTGCCTTCCTTCTAGACTTTGTTTTGTATTTCTTTGGGGGGGGGGGGGAGAGTGTGTGGGAATCCAAGACAGTACCAATTTCTTCTTTTGATATGGAGCATGTAAATATTTTGTACTGCCCCTTCTTCTCAAAGGAATTGGAATACTAAGAGATTACATTTAGTTTGTGGTCTGAAATTTGACAACAGGTTGAAAAAGGAGAATACTGTGTCTTAAATGCAGTGTTTATTTCTGAGACAGCCAAGAGTGTTGTATGCCTGCCTGGGAATGTGGAGCCATAGGAAATGGAGAGGAAAGGATTGCACTAATTCTAACTGGCTGACTGTAGAAAACATTACTCTATTTCCAATTGTATTTTTTTAGAAGGAGGATCTTGTGTTTGTGTTTTTGGTTTGAATTTAATATGGAAGAGTGTTTTCTCTTCTTAATTAATCTCTAGACACCTAATTGCTAAAGAATTCCAGACTAGCTAGACCCTGGAGTGGGTCTAATATGAAGACTCACAGAAAAGCTCATTTTCCTGCCAGGCGTGAACTGTGAGTCTGAATGAGAGCACAAAAATTACTTTTCTAAGTGCACATGCAGACAAAATCATATGTATGGTCATGGCTTGAGACATACAAACCTTTTCTGCATCTCAAGTGTGGGCTAAGATGTGTCTTGCATGTATTCATGTGAAGCCCACAGGCTTCAAAATCAGGGTAAAAAGTCTGTCTTTTAACCATGTTTCTTAATTTCAAATTGATCTTGAGAACTAAGGAGCTCAGCATTTCCATTGGAAATATGTTTATGATAGCATTTGCCTTTCCCAGAAACGGCACACAGTTTTTGGAATAGTTTTTATTAGGGAAAATTCACAGGTATTCACTTGTACCTTTTTCATTTTTTAGCTTTGTCCCTGGGAAGAAAACTTATGTAAGATATAGAAATATTATGGACCGATTTGATAATACTGTTGACACCTTAGATATGTTTCCTACACTGCTGTTGCACTGAGAAATGCATTTCTTATGGACTTTTTCTATAATATATGCTGCATAGCTGCAGTTGTAGATTGAAAGTAAAAGATTGAATACAAAGTGTTAAAATAAGTAATTTAAGTAAGTAAATATTTGAGTAACAAAGTTGAAAATTTTATCATGGAAACCCATATTTCCCGAAGAGGAAACTCTTACTGAAATATCTTAGTTTTGCTGGCAGTCCTACTCAGTGTGCTTTTGAGGTCCTGCATGGAATTTCAGGAGGGAAGCAAGGAATGGTTGTCAGTCTCAGTAATTAAGGCCGGTTTTATGGCCTCTTGCCAAGAATGCATCCTGATAGTGCTGTCAGGCCTTTCACTAAATCTGGAATTGTATTAAACTGCTGGGTACTGAACCAGTCCCAGGCAGAGTCCTTTCACCTGAGCATCTCTGCAGACACTCCAGGGCCCACCCTGCTCAATGAAGTGGCCTTCACAAACACTTCTAGGAGTTAACAAAGTTTTAATAAGTTTTCCAGAACTTGCCTAATAGTTCTTCAGAGAGCATATGGGAAGAGGAGTGTGTGGGAACAGATAAGCTTTGTCCAAAATTATTAAAGCTGTCAGTGCTTTCAATGCAATGACAGAGGACAAGAGATAAGAGAGCTTTCTAAAATAATGTTAGAGCATTTTGTGTTTCACTTGGGAGTTCTGTCTGTGTTCAGGAAAGTAAATATTCCACTCTGCCCATGGTTTCTGTCCCTGCTTCTCACTCTTTATCACTGAGAGCAAAGGAAAAATGTCACATGCCTTGTCTTTGTGTGAGGTGTGAGCTCAGGAGGAGCTGCCCACAAATCTTTCCCAAATCACTTGGAGAGTGTTAGTATTGTCCTGAAAGAAGCAGTCTCAGTATATTCACTACAGTGATTATGATACTTAGTTTTGAACACACCCTGTCTCTCTGCTGGTAGGTTTGTTAGAGTTCCAGCAGAACCTGGAACTACCAAGACAGGATTAAAGATCAAGCTGTGCATCCAAAATATGAATGGTAGCTCAGTAAACAACACATCTACAGCATTTAGACTTTTGATATATTCATAAAATGGGCATAAACCCCCACAGGGATGATGCACAATGGCAGGGTGGTCAAATTGATGGTAAGGCTGGTGGCACTGGGGAGTCACCCACTAAGGGTGTGGGACCAGTGCAGAGAACAGAGGAATGCTGCATGGGTGGGTGTGCAAGGGGAGGGAAGTCGTCTTTTCCACCAAAAGCATTTTGAAATCCCCCTGACCCTTCTCAACCCTCACTGTCTCCTAACAGCCTACTGATCCAGGTATTCTATTATTCTTTAGGATCAGTTCTGCAATTTCTGCAAAATTTAATTTTTAATTTTCTTCAAAGCATAGGCAACAACCTGACAAAAGAAAAATTAAATTTTGCCTACGTTGCTGAGAAGCCCTGAGCTTGTCTAAAAGAATCACACTCCTCAAATATGAGGGATAGAAAAACAGGCCTTTCAGCAGATCTCTGTTCTGTTATGGGAACGTGTTAGCCAAGAACCTTTCTGTGTTTTCTGGTTTATTGAGGGGGACAAGCAACCAGCTGAAGCACAGCCCCTGAGATGGCTTTGAGTTTTGTTTTAATGGGAAACAGGGCCCTCCCTGAAACCTCACTTAAAAGTTTGTGGGGTGAATGTATCATATGTGCTGAAAAGAAGGATACCTCTTTTCCTATTGATGCATAGGATCTCTTTCTTGGGTTAAGAAATATGCTTGCTGAAGGTTTTGTTATTTTTCTTGCTAGCCATCATAAAAAAAAACAAAAACTTTGCTCATTCTATTAAATCTCATTTGAACTTCTGCTGACTGGACTTTTCACATGGGGGCAAAACAAACAGTGCTTGACATAACATTTATCTGGATGAAGTGTTTTAAATTATGTCAGTGAGTCTAATGAACAAAATTTAATGGTTCACTTGAGGCTCTGTTGAGTACATCCAAATAAATTTCTTTTCAGGGTTCAGATTCCTTTTACAAAACTGTTGACTCATAGTCACTAGAAAGTTTGGCAAATTCTTTAGAAGACAGCTCAGCTTTTCAGCTGGAATATAAACCCTTGGCAGTTCAAAACCAAGTCCTTTTTGGCAGATGATGCAACATCAACATGTAAGACTTAGTATTAACACAATGGGCATAGTGGTATCTTTCCCCCTTTTTTTTTTTTTTGACAAGTCTTCTGTCTTTCTTACATAATTTTGCAGATGATAAAACTAGATCAAGAATTTTAATGCTTCGTAATTTGTGTAGGTTCTGAAAAATCATGAAGCATGCTGCCTGTTAAATAATTGTCATTAAAGTTTTGTTTTGCTTTTAGCGACAACAGGTGGTGACTCACTCATCTCTGGCTGAGTGTGTGCTTGTCCTGATCATCTTACAAGCTATTGCTCCCTGAGTTTTGGAAGTCTGTCTCTTTGTACAAATCTTTCCCATGTTTGCATCAAAAATAGCAATAGAGCTGGGCCAGCTCTAATGTCATTGCCAGTTCAGACCAGCTCACAGTTTCCTATGATCCATTTTGTTGTAGCAGTGTAATACCTGCTCTAGTGTGAGGATTGGGAAGATAATAAGATTTTTTTCCTCAAAATAATAATTATGAAAAAATTGAATTCCATGTCAATATATTGTCAGTATGGAGGCATCAGTTTTACAAAATGCTATGTGACTGCAAAACCAAATCAGAGAGGTGAGGTCACTGCTTCTTGTCCCTGCTTGACCAGGACACCAGTTGTCACAGACAGGTTCTGGTGAGGTTTATAACATTGCATGCAGCAGCCCAATTAGGCTAATGCTCTCCTCCAGTCAGATTTTCCAGTGCTGTGCACTGTACCTTGGACAGATCTGCTTATCTGGCTCCAAGTCCAGATGAATATCAGACCACTGTGAAATGCGATACCCCCAGCACAAGTGGCAATACCCAATCTAGTGCTCCTGCTTTCTGACCTGAGAGAAACTGTGGCCCTGGCTGACTTCATGGGTAGATTTAATTCACCAAGTAAAATAATTTATTTTAGGTACTATATAGCTCTCTATGTTATATAGCTGGTTGTAGTGAATAATAATAATATTAAAAAAAAATAAAACCACCAAAACAAAACAAACACAAATACCACAGTGAAATAATATATCTGCTATGGCACAGCTCTCAGCCAGGGCATGGCAGTTGGTAACCACTCCATAGAAAAGAAACAGGAATGACTGATATCTAGATAATCTTATTCCAAGGAATATCTTGCACTGTTTGACTTAAAACATCACCCGTGGAACAGTCTCAAATGTGTAACAGGCTGTTGTAAAGTAGAGCATTTTTCCTGTGCCTGTGGAGTAAGAGAACATTAATTTAGAATCAGGAAAAATATTTTAATGTCATGGGTAGTGGACAAACTGTTCAGAGAAGTGTGAAGTCTTTCTCATTAGAGGCCACTGAACAGTGTCTGGTCTGACTAGAATATCTGCCAGGAACGGCAGAAGAAGCATTTCCCCTGGGGCAGGGAGACACAACTTCCTCAGGTTCTTTCTAGTGCTGTGATCCATAGTATTCTCTGTCAAATTATTGCAAGTTGGCATCTATAAAATGTATTATGGAATGCCAGAAACTGACAGAAATTCAAATTGCTAACAAATATCAAGCTACAAAAACAAGAATCAATGTTTTATTCTTAAGATACCATGTCATTAGGCATAATTGGCCAATTAACTTACAATAGGTAACAATTATCTCATGCAAAACTGATTAAAAGGTTGGATGCATAAGGTTATTTGGAGGTAATACAAAGTGGTTCATTTCCAAGTGCTACTGTTAATGCCGTGATTAAAAGAAATTATTTTGGAAGATGTCTTCTCAGAGTTGGGATATTGGGAACTTGTACTGAACTACAGGCTGTTGTGAAAATAACTGTGTAGGGAAGCTCTTGATTACTGTGTTGGGCGATTCCTATGCACATCTGATGTGCTTGAAAGATTTTAGCAATAATAGGGCTTCCTACAGGTGTGTTATGAAACACACCAAATTGTAGTCAAAACTACTGAGAAACTGGTACATTTTTATGTCACATATAAGATGGGATTCTTTTGAAAACTCAGATAGAAATCCACTTTCTCTGAGATTAATAAAAACCCCTGTAAGTTATAACAGTAGTAAAGGACTAAGGGACAGCAGTTTGGGAACTGCCCACGAAATATTTTTTCTCTTACAACTCTTGTACGTGGCTGTACAAAGTGTAATACTTGTACTATGCTTTGTGCAATGTACAAAACACAGTTTTATAATAAATTCTGATTGTGTAATATCACAATCTCACTATTAAGTATTTGCAATCTGAATGTGTTGCTCTGCATTTATATTTTAAATATATGTGAATGTAAGTTCACATTTCAAATGTATTCTTATGACAAGTGGGTTTCATCAAGACTTAAAAAGACTGAAGAAGAGAGAGAGTTTAGACTGAAGCAGAGTAGTGGATGAGAGGAGGCTCTCAGGAAGGAATCATATCAAGGAACTGTATCATTACAAACTCTTTTCTTTTGTTTCAGGATTTTCCCCCATGTAGCAAGTAAAAGTTTAATACAACCAAAAAACTGCTATGCTTCCCTGCAGCAGATATATTAAGCACAAAAGTTGGTGGGGTGCATTGAGCAGGCTATTTTAGTCTCTAAATGCCTAGTGTTTCATAAATGGATGTGGCCCCTGAAGAGTGCTACAAAAAACCCAAAGCACTCATCACACAAGGAGGTCAGTTACAATTCACCATGATGCTCTTTGCCCTCAGAAACTGTCTGTAAAATCTGCAGCCTTTGGTGAGTCTTGGGGGACTGACTTAGGGCAAATGTTTTGTTTGGTGCAGCCTCAAGTACTGTGTGCAGTTCTGGGTGCCACAAATAAAAATGCTGTGTCCGAATGGTAAAGGTTCCAGAGGGGAAGCCGCATGAAGAACAGTTAAGTTCACTTGGCTTTTTCAGCCTGGAGAAGAGGAGACTGAGGGGAGACCTCATTAAGTGCTGCAGCTTCCTCATGAGAGGAAGAGGAGAGGCAGGGACCAATCTCTTCTCCCTGGTGATAAGTGACAGAACCTGAGGGAATGGCCTGAAATTGTCACAGGGAGGTTTAGATTGGATATTACAAAAAGGTGATTCACCCAGAGGGTGGTTGGGCACTGGAACAGGCTCCCCAGGGAAAAGTGGTCACAGCACCAAGCCTGACAGAGTGCAAGGAGCATTTGGATAACTGTCCCAGGCACATGGTGGAATTCGCGGGGATGGTCCTGTGCAGGGCCATGTCTTGGATTTGATGGTTCTTGTGGATTCCTTCAAACTCAGGAGATTCTATGATTCTATCATCTTTACAACACATTGTATATCCTAAGAAGGAGAGAAGCTCAGCAGTTTGAAACTTAGTGTGTCTCAATTCTTGTTTTGGGGGGTTGTGTTGATTTTCTTTTTTTAGTCATTTTTTTAAATTGCTTAGTAAATAAATCCCCCTGAAGATGTGCCAGATGACACTGTTGTATTATGTCCTACCCGACACACTTTGTTCAGAGCTCCACTGCTGTCCATCTGGGTCCCATCGTCCTCATCCCTCTGTCTTCTGGTGTGTCAGATGAATCTGCATGACCTTTGGGAGCCTGACCCTGCTGTGCTCCTAGAGAATGACGTTCCTGTCTCCTGTGGTGCATTAAAGCTGAGATCTGCCTTTCATCTGGTAGTAAGAACAGCTTATAGAGGACAGAAAAGAAGACTTTGTTCTGGGCCTTGTTGGACACAATACATGCCTGGAAAAATCTTCTATGCTGTGAATAATGAAATCTTTAATTGTTTTATTTTTTCCTATGTCTTTCTTGTATACAGTTCAAACACTGCATGAAAGAAGTCAAGTTGGATAAGCAGGCTTTCAGTATCAAACCCTTATGCATACAGAATTACTGTGTATCACTGGTTTCATATGAAAATAGAGTGAAAAAACACCATCTCCCATAAAACTACACATGCAGGTGGTCTTTGAAGTTTTAGTTTTCAGACTTGGGCAGATGACAAAGTGCTTGCTATCAGCCAACTCTTTTTCTCTCTCTGAAAATAAAACTCTGAAGGAGAATCACATTTCTTATATGCACATACTCTTTAAAATGTTTAACTCTTTAAGTTTAAAAAAGTAAAGTAGCATTTTTGGCTCTGAGGTGTCACTGCCACTTCACAAAGGTAATTGTTATAGCATTTTTTCCCTTTTATTCTAAAAGCCTGGCAAAATAAAATCCAGCCCATGCCTGGTCTGGTGTCAGAAAATTGTGACCTGATTTCATTTAACCAAATCATTCTAGAATATTACTGTGGTAAATTCTAGGTACTTTGATCAACAGTACAGCCAATCTAATAGTTAAAGCTTGTTATCAACAGTACCAAAATATACTACTTTAAAAAGCAGGTGGTAAATAGAAAAGCTAGTTTTCACATTCCCTGGGGAAGTACTGTATAAGATCTATATTTTTAATGTAATAAATACTGATTTAAGTTATTTTTAATGTATAGAACTAGTAATAATGCTGCTTTTTAGTGTAGTAAAAATGTACACTAAGTTTTCTATAGCCTAGTCATGAATAAGATTTTTACATGGTAATACTACTGAGGAAAGGAATTATTTTCTAAGGTAATTACTTTCTGTAGTAATTATAACTAATTACATTTTCATTAAATATTCATCTTTCTAGTGTTTTAGTGACTTTTACTGGTAAAATATATAGAAAATAACTTATTTTTCAGATAGCAGATTTTTCACGCACCAGGGACAAGAAGAGTGTTTTTTTCAATCAGGTATTTTTGATGGTACATGCAAAGCACAGTGTTTGTGGTGAACTTGATTTTCTGTCTTATTTTGATCCAAGTAAGATGGAAAGATCACCCATTAAACAATGCAGTGGCAGATGGTGAGGCACTACAAGTGAGCCTAATCTGTTGTCTCTAAAGGTGAGTGCTAACAGCTCTGGAAGGCTGAAGGCTCATGCAATTGGACATGGGCTTGAAGCACTTCATTTCTCGGTCACCGGTTCACAGCGGAGGCAGCCGAGCAGTACAAAAGGTATCTCTGTGTTTTGGAAGGCTGCTTTTGAATAAAACACTGTTGCACTGCTAGACCAGACAACACAATAACCATATCACAATCTAGGCTTCAAATATCAGCAAGTAACAACATCCCTTCGTGCAAGGCTTTGGGCAGCAGTGGCTCAACAGCCTTCGCTTCTCAGAGGTTCTTCTAACAGGAATGGGTTAAATGGCAGGAACAAAGCACCTGTGGGTGGGTAAATCTCTAGGGGAAAGTAAACTGATTAATCTGTAAACTTAAGTTCAGATCAAGAGTTCTTTTTCCTGTCCTGAGAACACTGAAACTTATTTTCCCTTTAGATCTGAATAGTTTCCATTTGCCTTGAATCATAGTTAAGCCACTTCATTTACAAAGAGTTGTCAATAAAACATTTATGAAACAATTAAAAATAAAAGCCAGTTATAGTCATGCTGCAAGCATTTATTGAAAGTCTTTATTCCAGTGATGGACAGGAATGAACTGTGAATCAGAAACCCAGTCCTGTAACTTTACAAAACCCATCTCTGTGTGCTTGACAGAAAACTGTATTTAGGGTGACAAGAAATGGTTATTAACCCAACTGTTCTATAGCTTTATATTGAAAATTTAATGATTATATTAAAAAAAAATAAAAACAAAGAAGACAAAAACTCTATTTTATGTATTTTAGTACTTGAATAAAGCCCTCACACAAATAAAATGAGGATGGCCTAGGCAGCTTTGGATTTTTTTCTTTTTTAATGGTTTTGGCTCTCATGCCTTTTCTGTGGTGTGATAGTCCTGGGAAGGCTCTTGATCAAAGAAAATGGCTCCAAATTGGTTTTTATTTTAGGGTTTCATTTGTTTAACCTTTGTATATGTATTATGTCCTAATCTCATCATTAAGAATGGTTGCATGATCGTTACTTGCCTTTAGTAGTTCCTTGGTAGATGTTATCTAGACAATGATAAAGGAAGATTGCACGATGGAGCCAGAGAACATGGTTTATGGTAGGAAAATAAATTATTAAAAATAAAAGACAAAAGAGAAATATATTTGTTTCATAAATATATATATTATAAAATATGTAATTTTCTGTTGTCTCTTCTTTCATTTCTAGTAAGTTTTGAGGTTTCCTGTTCTTTCGGAGCAGAACAAATGTAGTCGAATACTTTGCATGTCTCCACTAGAATTACATCATCTGTTTAAGGCTCAGAACCTATTGCATAGCTAAATTATGGAGATAAACCAATTGTACTACTGGAATTGTGACCAAAATATTCCAATTGCCAGGAGAAATGAGAGTCCAAGGCTTTGCTTAATGAAACCTGCTCTGAATGCAAATAATTTACAAACATATTTGGGGGGGTTATTATGATTGAATTGAAAATTTAAATTTAGAATGCCTGCTGTGGTAGAAATTGACCTGTCTCTGGAACAAAATGAAGCTATGGGATAACACTGTAGTAGATAAATTATTTTTATAAGTTGTATATATAATATATATATAATGTATATATAAGTTATTATATATTGTATATATAAGTATAAGTTGTATATATAAGAGTATAAGTTGAATAGCATGCTTAGTAAACAGAAGGAGAATATGTGAAAATGGAGGTTTTGTTTGACTTGAAACATGTGCCAGACTGAGGCATTAAAATCCCTATCCAATAAATAGAGCTCTGTCAGCTGGGCATAACCCCTCACATTGCTCATGAGTGAGTAGTTATAGGTAACCTCTCAGACATTAATTTATTAACAGTGAATAGCTCTGAAGTCCAAGTAATTCCAAAGCTCGAAAATATTTTATTTTATCCAAATCAGTTTTCTTCATCTTAACAAACCATCTAGGGGTAAAGGTTCATACCAATGCTGCTAAGGATTAATTACCAATGTATTTTAACAAGTTAATGTAGAGCACAGAAAGATGGATACTGAGAACACTTCTGATTAGTTTAAACCAAAATTTTTGAGCTATTGACGTTTTTGCAGTTTTGTTTTTTAAAGGTGATAGTTGACATGTGGACCTTCAAAATGAATCCCAAATAAAATTAAAAATAATTAGGTCTGAAAGTTTATGAGAGGCACTCCACAAATCAATATAATTGAATGTTTTATATTTGTAAATATTTTAAAATGCTCAGGTATATGGCCTTATAAAGAATACGCTACTAAATATTGCTGACAAGTAGGAGTGAGGATTGTTTATATTTTATGAATTACAAACAAGAATTAACAGACTAAGTGGTGCTTGCTAAGGAATTAACTATTAAAAGGATTAATTAAGAATTAAGCATTAAATTAAAAATTAAAAATAATCAATGATTGAAAGGAAATCCTCTGGGCTGGAGGTAGCTGGAGGTTAGGTGTATACAAAAGGGAAGCAGTCAAATGTTTGTCCTGGTTTTGCTTTGCCTTAAGCGCCTTTCAGCTGTGCTGAGAGCAGCAGTGGGGCAGAGGGGCTCTTGAGCAGGAGCACTGCTCTAGTGAGTGTGCTTTAAGTGCACAAATATTCCTCCCTTTTTCTTGTTTTGTTTCTTTCTGCCCAGGGTGCTCCCAAAGCCTCTCTCTGAATGAGTCTGAGTTTCTTCCAGGTGTAGAGTCTGAGATCTTACAGGAGGTGGGAAGTCCTGTCACTCCTTCATAGAAGTTCAGAACTGAGGTACAGAAAAGTGAATTACTCTGTCTTTGGGAAACTGAACACAAGTCTCTTGTTGTACTTAGTGGCCCAAGCACTTTTGTCACCTTATTTTGATTACTCTTGCTGGTTGCTGAGGCTTGGCTGAGGTGGGGATCCTGTGCTGGCATACAGGACATGAATTCAGCAAAAGGCTGATGTCAGATGATCTCATTTTGAGCTTCGTGTCATTGGGTGGCAATGACACAGGAGAGATTGTCCAATGAAACAGAAGCAAATAAGTAGTAGATATAAACAGCATGCACCTCTCCTCTCTTATGTTTTGAATCATGTTTATTAGTATTCTGCTGCATTAATATCCATAGTTAGTCCAGAAAGATGACTGTGAGTTATAACTCGCATGTCAGAAAGGCACGGAAAGTCATTCAAATGAAAAAGGAATTGTAGTCAAATAGCCAAATGATGTATAGGTACCAGAAAGTATCCTACTGTATATCAACATTTGATGCTTAAGGTTCATTTTAGTCAAATAGAGTTTGATGTGACAGCTGGAAAAGGAAAAAAGATACCCAGACTGACTGATGGATAATAAGTGACAAAGAAGATTGCTTTTTTTTCTTTTTAGATGGATTTGTAAGCATTTGATGAATTTGCCTTTACTTTTTCATGTTTTTCTCTTATATAGCATTAGAGGAGTAAATATAAAAAATCAAATTCCTGATTCCTAGTGTCTGAGGGAACGTGTCCCACTGAAGAACTGTCATCAGTTTGAATTACTGTGTGGGAAAGAAAACATTTTATTTTCTAACATTTAATATTCAGTAAACTAAATAACCATTAACTGGTATTAAAAGACAAAGACTAGAGAAACTTTTCCACTTCGCAATTTTCTTAAAAGCAGATGATAAGTAAATGATTATCCATTCTCTAGTGACTGAAACTTATTTCTGAGTTCATTTAACACAAGAGCAATTAGAGATTTAACTGAAGAGAGATGACGATGGACTGCTTACTCCAGGATCTAAACCCAAAATGCATACTTTTAAGCATCCTTTCAGAATGCTGTTCAGAAGAAGGACTTGGGAAGATGGTCCTCAAATTTACAGCTTGCTTCGGTGAAAGTTACCCCTCACTTGTTACAGAGTTTTTCAAAATCCGTAGCAGTAAAGATAAAAAGGATACTTGTTTTGAAATGTGTTTGATCTACCTCTGCATAGGAAATGAAGAGATTTTCTTGCTCTTACCTTTAGACAGCTGTGCTGACTCCAAATTCTCTCCACCAACTGCAAAGGCATCCCATAAAATTACCTGACTTACAGATCTTTGCATAATAAAAAAAACCAAAGTCCATCCAGGCAGCCCCAAGTTCCTTTTCTGCTAACCGCCCCCTCTACCTCTGGCAGTGGTTTACCTGTTCCAGGTGTTCTCACATGAACATGTGTAGAGCTGCAGGTGCTGAGGTGCCCTCAGCAAACCTGGCAGAACATCAGTGCTCGGCCCTGCTGGATCAGTCTGCCTGTGCCTCCCTGCTCAGGGCTTACACCTGCTCTTTTGGTTCATCTTCAGTCTGGATCCAGCCTGGGAAATGCTTAAACGAAGTGCCCACCCTCGTGGTTAATTGGGATGAAAGGTACAGTTCTGATGGATCTGGCTACTTGGCTATTGAAGTATGAAAGGCCATTTTCCACTTCAGTATTAAAATGTTCTGTTTAGACAGGCTACACTTTTAGACCATTAAAAACTTGGAATTACTTAAAAAAAATTGTTATTTAGTTACTGCTTACTCAGAATATTTACAGCTGGTTTAGACCTACGTGCAATAAAATTATTGCTTACAAATGAATACTCTTAAGTACTTTTGTATGCAAATTTAATATGGACTTCTCAGTTTCAACTAAGAATACTGTCATTGCTACCTTGTGCTAAGCCATGCTTCTTCTTTCACTGTCTTCCACTGCCGTCCACATGACAAATTTTCACTGTTGTTTTGTAAAAGAGTTTTAAATCCAACAAGTATTCCTCAATCTCCTCATTGTGACAGCTCTCACAGAAGTGTGAGAGCCAGGTAAAGCAGCCGGCTCAGCGTGGCTCCTGCAGCGTCTTATACATGCAAAGTGTACTACATGCAGGAGAGTATAAAATGTCAAAGTTATTGGGAGTTCTGGACTCTGGTATTTCCTTAGCAGAACTTTTTCATTCAGAAGTTTAACCTTTAAGAGTGAAATCCTTGAATGTTTCACAATGAATACAAGTTTTACTAAAAACTCCTGATGCTGAGACAAACTTTCCCTAAATTCAAAATCTAACTGGAATGCTTATTACATTTGAGTTGTCTGTTGCTTAGACCAGAGCAATTAGAGAATAATCAGAACTTCCTTCTGGACGTCAGGATGTCCACATTGCATGGCTGTAGTTTTTGCTGGAGAATGAATGAATGAATGAATGAGAGAATAAAGAAGGACGTGGGATCTTAGTGACAGCAGCAAAAACCTGGCACTGGAAAAGTTAAGTACAGATGATGCAGTCCCAGTCTCAGCCTGGCTCTTCTGAGGGCTTTAAAAATATTTCACATGTTGGGATTTGGTGTATGTTCAATTTGTTGCCTTTTGCATGTGTTTAATTATCAGGTGCTAAAACTTTAGATAATGCTTCAAAAATACATATTCCTGTATCAGAGAGAGAAGTTGTTGATGTGAACTGAAATGCAACTCTACATTTGTTTGAAGCAGCAGTAGAAAATGCAATAGTAATTGTGGCAACAATGATGGAAAAGGCAGGGTGAGAAGTTACATGATCTATTTTATTGCTCTGCTATTTTATTAGTCTGGGGAGTAATTAAGTATTCTCTTCTGCTTCCTGCCCCCCAGACTATCATGAATTCTGTTGTAATTTGTGAGGTTTCTATTGCCTGGTAGTGGCAGCAGCAGCCCCTGCAAACGAGGTACGATGTGTGCAGATGTTTAGACATTATATCCCCCTGTGGCAACATTCTCCCCCTTGTTTTTCTCTGCTACGTAGTGGAGCAGAGGAATTTGAACTTGGGTGTTGTCAATAACTCTTCCTGTCCTAAGAACTTTAAACCAACTGAGCTTTGAAGTTTTCAGAGTTTCCCAGAGCTTTGTAAGTTTTATTAGATAGATGTCTGAAACAAAAGCATTATCATATTCATGTCAAAGATATGATGGGAATTTATTTTCTCTACAAATGTAAGTATTCTAATTTTGCCTCAGTTCTTGAGATACCTTCTTCTTTCAGAGTTACCTGAATAAGATGTTGATAAATGAGAAGTTGGACTTATGCAATGATTGTACTATTATCTGCCTAGAAAATATGATCAGTTTAAAATGATAGGATAATTCACTAGTGAACTACTGCAATTCAGTGAAATAAAATCCAATGACTCTTGCTGTCAGAAAATTGAAATGAAGGCAGATGAACATGTGCTGTGAGGCTGAAGGTTTTTCAGAGCAAAAAAACCTTTTCTGCTCCAATTAAAGGGCCTGTCTCAGTAGCATTGCAATGAGGAGAGACAGAACAGAATGCTTACTGTGCTATTATGTGCTTTTGGTGAAAAAGAGAGTCAAATTGGTGGAAGTCTTACATTTTCTGCTCATTTTATGGAGCTCTGTATCTGCTGATGAATTGTCCTTCCACAGGAAAAAATAATATTGCATTTTCTCTGTGGACCTCAAATGCTAAAATGGTGTCTCTAGCAAAACATATGTATTTGTATGCATATACCTGGCAGCATTCATCCAGCAGAAAGCAAAGACAAATGCCCCATATAATTTATGTAGTGATGTTGTTGGAGCTATGATGGTCTGAGGACAATAAGCTTAGTGTAGTTTGAAAAGTAACTGTTTTGCAAATACAGGTGTTTCTAAAGCTTTATGGTAGACTCTCAGCAATGAGCAAATGCTAAAATACCTGATGGGACAGAGTTTGGGCACTCTGGGGTGAGGACTCTGCAGGATGGCCACTGTAGGACTCCCACAGGCAATTCACAAAGCAGGTCACATTCTCTGTTCAAATTAATGTCTTCCCCAACCATGCACAGAGCCCTTTGGTTCTCAAGGACCAAGACAAAGTCTCTGTCCACACACGAGGGAATTAAACACAGAAGCAATCACTGTACGCTGATTTTGGCAGTGGGATCGGTAATATTGGGTGGTATTCACACAAAACTACTGATTCCCCTCTCCTCAGACTTGTTTGGTTTCACTACAGAGAGAGGCTGGAAATAAGTACCAATAATTAATCATGAAAAGAGAAACAGTCATAATGGAACAGAAAATCTCTTCAGGCTCTTGTAAAGCTTCTCTTTCTAGTCAGTTTTCCTTAAACTGTTGTATCCTGTTGTAAGGTATGTCTTAGAAAGGGGAAGAACTTTTTCAGTCCTGCATGGCACTGTTCAAAAAAGATGCAGGCAAACAATAATTATAATTAAAAATTATGATTTTCTTGTCTATTGAAATAGATCTTTCTGTGCAATGGCTCCATTGGAATAAGGAATTGCTAGAAGCAGTTCACAAAAGACAGGCAGGAATTGAATTTTGTGGTGAATAAATGATCTCTTTTTCTCTTTTCTAGGTACAGCAAAATTTTGTTGTATCTTCATAAATTAAGTTTTTAGAAACCATAGTAATGTAGACGATACAGGAATGTGAATGAAAGAGGCAACTGTACTGTACGAATAAGCTCTATAAATACTGTTTTATGAGAAAGTCAAGAGACAAAATGCTTCTAGTACAATTTGAACTCGTTGTTGAATGTAATCAAAGGTAATAGTTCTGTTTTCACCTAATGTTCTTGCAAGAATTTGGAGGGAAGAAATGTTTTAAATTAAACACTTCTTTAAAAAAAAAAAAAAGAAGAAAAGAGTTTTAAGAAGGGTTTCTGAGAGTTAGGTTCAAAACAAGTGTTTTGAAAAGTTAGCTCTCTGTTCAGGTCATGGTCTTATGTGCTGTTATGCTAAGTAGAAAAATCTGTGAAGGAAGATTTTGAAACCAGTGTGTTGAATGGGTGTCAAAACAGTAGGGTGATGTCAAGGACCTAGAAAGTACAAATGGAGTTGATGAGGCTTCCTAAGGCTTTCTTCTTAACAATCCCTTTTCTTTCTTTGTAATTATATTTGGATTGTGTTTTCTTGGGTCTTTTATTCCTTATGGAGAAGTGCTCAAATTCATCCTTTTGTTGCTTCTTATGGTGACGCTGGTGAAACCTTCAATTAACAGTCAGTCAAGGCCACCTCTGACAACAAAACCCAACAGTCCCAGGAAAAGAGTTCCTAATGTTAAAGAGGTGTGGCAAATAGCACTCAAAAAGAAGTATGCAGACTACATTTGCAAACAGTATTTGGGAAGCTGAGCTCTTGGGAAAAAAGTGACGGTTAATGTGACATGGGAGCTGCCGGCTGCATGGCAAATACAACCTCCTTGGTGCATCTGGGAAGTTGCAGGTCACCCTGGAGTACTTGGTTTTGACTAAATCTGAAAGGACTAACATAGTTTTTCTTACTTGTTGCTTGGACCAATTCAAGGTACTTATTATTTATATCAAAATGAAGATGTGCTACCAATAAATGAAAATATCTAAACAATAGCTACACTATATCATTGTATATTAATTAATTACAAGTAAAAACCTGCTTTATTTTGGCTAAGTCCCTCATGTGTATTACAACTGAGATTTTACTGCCATGGTGGATCATGTTTTCAGCAGCAAATACGTCGATGGCTTGTGAGATAGAGACTAAATTTGGATGAATTCTTACAAGTAGTTTGAAAGAGATTTTTGAGGTATCACACACCTCGAGCTGCTGATGTGCTGAACAGCTTAGAAGGAGCACTGGTGTAATCGGCTCTCTTTCTGATCCTGTTTCTTTTGATCCCATCTCACTGGAGTGAGTGGCTGCTTGCCATTTCCAAAGGAGAGGCTGTCCCTGAAGCTGCACAGCCGAGGCTTTTGTTTGAGTTCCCTATGAATTGAGGTGGAGGGAGCTAATGGAACATTGTCCATTTAGGATTGCCAGGAAAACTGGCAGCCTGCCCTGCTTTTGATCATATTAAAGCCTCCTTTTAAAGAGCGATACCTGATTGCTCTTCAAAGCCATGTCAGTCAGAAGTCCCCTTTGGGACTCTGAGTGGATCACAGGTGCTTTTCATGAAGGACAGAAATGATAAAAATGTAAATAGCTGTTTTCCACGATTACAGTATTTGGCAGGTTATAATGTTTCATCTAACTGATGTCAAGCTGAAATATGAGGATTGAAATTGCTAACTTGCTGAAAGCTGATTCTAGGTATTGTTTCTCTCCTTGATCACATTTGTTATACATTTGTTTTTTTCTAGGAGATACTAAGTTGAAAAACAATGAATTTTTTAAACAAGTATATTATACTTTTATAAATGTTTTATATGTACTTTTATTTTCATAAATGTAAGATTTTGAAAGTCCTGAGAGGAAAAATATAAAAACCTAAAAATGAATTCAAGGCCACCAGGGAAAACAGCAACTTTTTTCAGATGTTGTCAAATTCTCTGTGTTCCCAAGCAAAGGCATTTTAAATTAATTAATTGTTTATTCGTGGCATATCTGTTAGTGATACAAGATGGAATCCTTTCTCCTAACTCAATAGCTTCGGGTTTTCTTGAGTTTCTTGAATTTTATTTTTTTTTTCCCTTCATTTTGGAGGAGAACAGGGAATGTTAGAAGACTACTGTGCAGGGAACATGCAAAGTATATCTCTGACTTGCTGATTGTAGAAAATGGGCACTGTTTGAAGTTGCACAGAGATATGTTACAGTGATTTCTGGGGCTGCTGGGTTAACAAGTGATAGTCAAATGTGGATGATAAATTTATTTTAGACAGGACTGTGCAATTTATCACTTGGCCATGGGCTCAAAAAGAAGTGTATTTCTGCATGACAGAGCATAAATTGGTCAACAGTACAAATTGCATTAATATTGAGCATATAAAATGCTGTACTTGGAATTATCATTTAAAAATACATTTGGATGCTGAGAAGCACTAAAGCAGTGAATTTGGAATTCTTGGGTGGATTCTTGCCCTTTTTCTCCCCTAAATTCAAGAATTATTGAAGATAAGTGTTCTGCACGTATTATCTGAAGAATATAGAAGAGGTACTTTGAAGAGGTCACAAAATAGTTTCAATCAGTTGGAACTGACAAAATCAGTCAGTTTTACAGAGTAGAATGGAATAGAAAAATCTACCAAACAGACTGGTAGTACACTGGTAATTATAATTAGTGTAACACAGGGTGCTGAACTATGCAGTAGAATATAAAGAGTTTGCTGTCCATCATTGCCTTATACAGTTTCCAAATATTCTTTTTTCTTTTTTTTTCTGATTGCATGATCTCAATGGCTTTTTTTGTTTATGCTTTGTGATCCCTTGAAAATTGCATTGTTGATCTGTTCTGATACCTCTGACTTTGGCTGGATAAAGTGAATATATAAATGTTTTAGGCTTTTTTATTTATTTGTGATTTTTTTTTGTTTGTTGTTTTGTTTTGGTTTTTTTTGTTGTTTGTGTTTTGGTTTTATGACTCTACACATATACAAAAAACACCCACTAGGAAAGAACAAGTGAATGTTCTGTTCATGCAACAGCATAGATTCATACCAAGACACTCATATTTAAGCTACAGATACAATGACAATTTTTGTGCTGGTTTCATAGCAAAGCAAATATCTTCTTAGGACAATAGGATTAGAATCATATTCCCTACACTGCTAGTTAACTAACTTTTAATTAATTTTGTTGGTTTGATTAGTGAATGTCCTGAGACTTTTTTATTTTATCCTATGTCATCTTATATTTCACTATTGCAGATGGGATTAATAAATATGCAGCAGCATACATCAGTATTATAATAGGCAGTTTATTAATTTTAGTATGGGTTGTGGCATTCTAATTTTTCAGGGTGAAAATACCAGTGAACAATCACAATGGAACTTTTGTCTCTGAAATACAATGTATTCAGTGTCCTTGGCTGCCATTGAAATTGCTATCTTGAACATTCAGAAAACTGTGGAATGGAGAGAATAACAGAGTAGTTTCATCACTAATAAAAGAGATGCCACATTTGGGATGTTCACTGGTGCAAGAAACAAGGGCATTTCATTTCGGTTCACCTTAATAATTCAAGTCTCAGCTGTCAATAGGTATCCAGTTCTCCTTGTAAGTCTCTCTATGAACTGCTAAAGTATAAAGGAATCAAAGTTGATGAGGAGGGAGAGGTTTGAAAGCTCCTTTCATCTGACATGTTATTTGGACATTGAACTGTGCAAACTAATTATTTTGCCTTTCTATCACCTCCAAACTTGGACATCCCTTAATAGCTTAGAGTCATGGCTGAGACTCCTAACCCTTCCTTTTGTCTTTACATGCTTCAGAAGCATTCCTGGCTCAACACTTAGAGTAGCACGTACAGAGGGTCAGAAGGGACCTCAGGAGAGCATCTGGAGCATTTGTACTTCAAAACCAGGAACTTGTACCATCTTGATATATCTCAAACTGAGACCTCAGTTCTGTGTTGTTCCTCTGTTTAATTGGAAAAACATGAAACAAGTGTTTCTCTAGTTAAATGACTATTTCACGGTGCAGCTTTCAAGAAGTATTTGCATTTACATTTCGCCTTTCACACCACTCAGGTCACTTTATTTATATCTCTCATCTCCATGTTAAAACACGAACAGCAGACTAACATTATTAGACTGAGCTTGGGAAACGTGAAATGCTTCCACCTGAGTCACAGAGTGATGGGAATGCAAATGGGAGTAGCTGTGAACAGAATTTGACTGTGATTTGGAGTTGGGGGTGATGGTTTCAGTAACATGAGCTGAAAGCATTCAAAAGCCCAGTTTATTTTTCAAATTCATTAAGTTCTCTTATATATTAAAAAAACAAACAAAAACAAAAACAAAAAGCACAAAACAAACAAAAAACCAAACCAAACAAACAAGCCAAACAAACAAAAAAAAAGGAGAAAGATATTTAGTAGACTGTGAAATTAGTACAGAATTTAACAATTGAATAAAATGATGTTTTGGCCCCAAAGTCAGTTGTGATGTAATCATGATTGGTTTTCAAAATAAACACTCCAAAGACCATTGGTTTTATTTAGTTAGTTCCATTTGTACTCATCCTGGGTATCAAAGGGGTAAAAGCAGACGAGGAAGTACATGAAACCTCCTTCAAACAAGTCTGAGATAACATTCAGGTTGTTCATTCAGGCTATATTCAAAGTAATCATCACTTTATGTAGATTTTACTGTAATTTTCCATTAATTTTATCTCTCTGAAAGTGGTTCTCTTTAGTCAGCTCTTCTGTGTGATATCCTTCTAGCAAATGTTGCTGAGGTTTGTGTGCTGGAGGCTGCCTTTCTACCAGCACTGCTGCTGGAAGGTGTCCTGAGGCAGGACCTGAGATGTCTCCCCTAGGACAGCGAGTCTTACCTCGAGGTTGTTTCCTCTTGCCCACTGAGGGTGGCTGTTGCTGCTGGGAATGTGCTGTATCTGGTTTAGGCTGATGGAACCATGGGCTGCCTCTCTCTCCCACTGATTTAACTCCCTCAGAAGCCATTAAATATTTTTAATGATTTTTCCTTTTTCTTGTCTTGAATAGCGGTAACAACATTTTGTATTCAACAGTGGTGTGATTATATTTTGTGGTGCAGAGGTGAGATCTCAGAGGGCATTGCCTTCAACAGAGGGTGGCCTTCAAGCTCTGCCTGTCCCTACCAGACCTCTCTGCACCTTTCCTTTCCAGCTGGCTCTGAGCTCTGCTCTGCAGAACATTCCCCGTGCCCTCATTGTCTTGGCAGGTGTTTTGTGTGAGGAAATGCAGCCAAGAGGGCAGAAAGTTTTTATGTCCCCAAAATCAAACAGAGCCACAAGGACACATGAGGCAGGGGTTCATCCCAGCCTCAAGAAAGACAGAAACAAAGAAATGTGGTTCTTCAGGCTCGTCTTTCACATACCCACTCCCCTGTCTCAAGTTTTTGTCCAGATCTTCTCTGGTTTCCTATAAACCTGTGATTGGATCTGTAATTTAGGGCAGCAGTTAGAAGATTTTATGGCAATAAAAATGTCGATGAAGCTTTACTCATCTTTGAGCACTGTATTCATGAGCTGACAGTAAAAATTATGTTGCAGAGTGGGTGGACAAGAGGCAAAGGCAAAAGGTTTCTGAGGACAGGAAAAAAATTGGCATTTTTGTTTTGATAAGTCAAAAAGTAAAAATTTTAAAAAATCTAAGGACTGTAAGTGGCTAAAGAATGTATTAATTTTTTGTAGCTGCAGAGATCATAATCATTTTTCTCTAAGACAGCTCTTTGAAATAGAATCCTTATGCTGCCTTGTGTCCTTTTTTCAGTGTGGGAAGGGTTGGAAAGAACAGGGGTGACAGTGTTGCGAAAAGAAATCTTCCTCCACACCTCAAATCGATAACCTCCTGAATTCGCAGTGCTAAATGGAATCTCTCTAGAAAATGTCATCAATGAAGTCTTGCCATCTGACAAATTTCCTGTCAGTTCCTGAAAGAATACCTAATATATTAGTATTTGAAATAAGTTTCCAGAAAACGGTTGCTTTAAAATGTAGTTTCTAGCTTCCTATATTTATCAGGACAGCTTTCTGAATCAATTCATCTTAAATTAATAAGCTGCATGCTTATATTTTAGTTAAGTCCCATAACCTTTTTTTCTTTCTCTTTTTTTGGCCCTTGTTTCCCTCCAAATGGAACCTGAATTTTATGTGTCTTGACTGACAATAAAGAACCAAGATTATGATTAATATCAGCAAAAAAAAAAAAAAAAATCCTAAGTGTTACACAAAGCAGTTCTCTCCAGTGATGTGTTATTAATGGCCAGATATGATAGGCTGTATTCCTCCTGGTCCTTAAACTCTTATCCACTCTTTAATAGTGGCATAAGAGTTTCACAGAAGCACAATTTTTCTTCTTTGAAAAATTGAATCACTGTCTAAGGGTAGGACTATACCAAATCTTTCTACTACTCCCGGCTGTCATTGGATTTCAAGGCCTGAGGAGAGGATTATATACTAAAACCAAGGTACAGCTCCTTTTTGCAATGTTAATCTTGTCTGTAAAAGGAAGAACACGATAAACCAGCATTATGATTTAGATAATTTATCAGATTTGAAAATTCTGTTTAAAATTTGGTATTCCCAATGCCCTGGCCTTACAGATTTGATTAAAAAAAATTACATACTTATGAGTAGATACATTTACATAACAAAAAATTTTTGTGATAAAAAACCATTAAATACCACTCAGCAAATATTTTTGGAATCTACAAATAAGTATATTACAAAAGATAGTACAGAGATATAAATCTGAACAGTGTTGGAGAAAAAGTAATTTGCAAAGAAATTTAGATATTTAAGATGTGTTTATAATTGCCCTTGTCAAAGCATGCTGTCTTACTGCTAAGATTCATGTTTAATACAGACAAATGCAGGTACTGTATGTAAAACAAAAAGAGTTCAAGGTGAGCTCTGCAAATTAGTAGCATTGATGTACAGTCCCTCTTCAAATAAATGATCTTCAAAGGAAAATTAATGCCTAATTTGAAGTATAGGATCAATTTTATGCTTAAAAATAAGCCCTAGTGATAGCTTTTGCCAAAGCCCTTTTGCTAGGAGGAAATCTTATAGAAATCTTTCCTGCCTCTGTGTTGGAGAGACAGGAGCTGGCTCCTTTAACTCCCATTTCGCTTGGTTTTGGCCAGTCAGTATGAAGAAATGGAAATGGGGATACTGGAGAAGATGAGACTCTTAATCATAAGTTACATCTCCTTCAACACTAGACCATAATTGATACTTGATGAGGGGAAGTAACATTGGAGCAAGTATTTGAATGATGGCTTAGCTGGTATGTTCTCTCATCTGGGGTTTCTTGCACTGTGTGCATGTTATGTATATGTTAATAGACTACTCCCTGATGTATTTTCTTTCATTTACACTTCTGGGATCCAAAATAACTTGTGGCAATGAATCTCACAAATTAATAAATAAAATATGGAAAAAAATTGCAATGTAACTACTAAGTTGTTTATCTAACAAGAGAATTATTTTGACATTTCATAAATAAAGCTTGTATTTTCATATTTCATATATTGTGTTATACATTTAATATTCAGATATACTCATCACAAAAATGAAGCTATAATTTCAAGAAATTAATAAAATGTCTTATTTATTGTTTGTACAGCCACATAACAAATTACAAAATAAGTTTTCCCCAGACACTGAAATCTGATTGCAAATTTGCCTTACCTGAAGTTCCACTTCATTTGTCAGAGACAGTATTAAGTGGTGTTTATAAAAATAGTCTCTCTAGGATTTTTAGTTTATTTTATGACAGTGACTATATTTGCAGTCAGTGTATAGCCCTGCAAAATACCATATGGGCAAAAATGCCCATATTTAATTTAAGACAATGAGATTCTCTTTGTTCGACTTATTAAAGTAGCAACCATATCAACTAATATGACAGCTGTATTACTCAACATCATTGTAGCAATGACATATGGTGAAGCATAAGGACAAACATGCAAATATGCATTTTATCAGAACCAGGTCATTGTCTGGGCTTGAAGAACCCCTTTGTTAACAGAGCTGTACTTAACAGCAGCACATTAACCTCTGTATTTATCTGTCAGAGTTTGTTCTGAAGTGAACAAATAAAGGATCCCATCTCAAAAATGGTTGACAAATTGTAAAATATGATTGCTAAGAAGGAATTATGGCTTCAGTGACCTCAGTGGGGGTAGTTCAAAAAAATATTGAACAGTTGCCCATGATCAAGTTTTGAGGGGAGGGAGAGAGGAAGGGAAGGAAAGAGCAAGAGGTTAAGTACATTGGATTTGTACAGTTTCTGAGTACAGCTTCCATTTTATAAATGAGACACGGTGATGTTACGATACCCTAGAGGAAAGATTAGCCTTCAGCTGTGAGACAGCATCAGGTATTGGTCATACCATACTTCTTATGGGAAAACAGAGAGGGGGAAATATCACAATATTAGAGAATATGATCTTTAATCTGTTTAAAATGGGGGGAAAAGGTTTCAAAGCTGCTTCCATTTTCTGTTTGAAAAAATATTAACAATCAAATGTAGGATTTGAGACTCTTTATTTGCCAATGCAGAATACACATAGATACTTTAAATAAATACATTTCTGAAGTGACTTTTCAGAAAAGGCCATGTTTTAATTCAAACAAACTCAATGTTTGAAACATCTTGGTGAAGACTGTTGGCTGTTAAAGGAAGGTTCAGAATATTCTTTATGCCTTCAACTGACAGTATTCATTCTGTTTTGTTGAGAATGAGAGAAGAGATTTCTAGCTTAAACTAGCTGTTTCTCAGGAGCCACTGACAATAATCCATCCTGGTGTCTTGCCTCAGTGTCTACAGCAAAGCACAGGACCTAATCCTGTGCTGGATCAGGGCTTCCCAGCCCCAGACACTTGGGTTTTACTGCTGGAGGGTGCAGGGCTAGACTCCTCCAATTAAGACACATCTCCCCTGTTTCTTGCTCACCTGCCAAGGTGAGGCAGCCTCCAGGCAGCCTGTGCAAGTGCAAAATGTGTCCCGTGCCTTTGAGATACTATGATACAAAGAAAAATTGGTTTTAACAAATAAAAAGCAGAAGTACAACACAGCACCCTGGGGCATGAACAGAATGGAGTTCATGAGCCCCTGTGCTGAGCACCACCTGGTGTCCCTTTCCAGTACAAATGAAAAGGAAAGGGAAACCTGTTAATGAGGATGATGGTTGCAGTCTGGTTGAGAGTGGCAGCCACAGTCCTGTTGAGGTTCTGGTCCTCCTCTGGATCCAATGAGTGGTACCTGAAGTCTCCAAGCCCCAAGAGTATCTATGCTCAGGTTCAGATGGGAATGCCCATCTGAACCCTTCCCTGAACACCTTCCCCAGGGCAATGAGTTTCACAATGGGTGATTTAATTCTGTGAGTCACGGCATATTTTTGGAATCCCTGATGGCCCATGAACAGACATGACCCCTCAGGCTGCGTGTGAAGGTGCTGATGCCTCCCTGGAGGGGAATTATCCCACCTGAGTCATTGGTGTGAAGACAGGAAAACCCCCATCTAACAGAGTTCTTAAACACCCAGCTTGTAGCCTGAGGTGTCAGGTGTGCCCTGAACAGCTGCTACAAACGATCCATTATGAACAGTTCATGAGAAATGATATAGAGGGTGTGGAATACACAGTCTTGGTTACACTCACAGTGATAAACTGGTTCTGGCTGCTGCAACTAGGACAAAGTGTAACACTGCATTCATGTGCATTGAGTGACACGCGAGAAATTACAAAAGAGCAGGAACAGCCCCACCGTGATCTTTCCCCCAGTCAATTTTTCTGAAGGAGAAACAGTATCCACTCTACTGTTTTTATGAGCATTTCTTGAGCCCTGACAAAAATGGCTTTCTGTCTGCTTTGAGCACAAAGCAGCTGAGCAGGGACTGCAGCCTCGTCCCAAAACTGTGTCAAATTCACAGTCTGTGTGTTGGGTGACATAACACCGAAGTCTTCACAATTATATCAGTAAAACATTTAGTGCTGTGTAGCTTCTTAACTAAACAGGGTGATTTGAGCTTGTGCTTCATTCTTTTTCTTCCTCCTCATCGAATAAAGATCACATGGTTTGAAAAATGGAGATTGCCTTGAGAGGGTTCCAGACCAATAATGAAGTAATTCAGTATTAGTACCTAAATCCCCATGGAAGCACAAGTCAAGCTGAAGTATTATGCATGAGTTGGTAGATCTTCCATATGTTGTTTGTACTTACTCCCTCAGGCATTGGGCTATAAATAACAGAAACTGGAATGCAAAGTAGTGCTCATCAGGGACAATAAAAGCAATAATTTGGAGATTCATTCATAAATACGGCTGGAGGGGACCTGTCTTCTGCAAAAGACAAACCTCCTTGCACTAATCCCTACTGAAAATAGGTGCAGCTTTTTATTTTTCTGAATAGTATAAATTTGGGGATTTTTTTTAAGGAGCAAAAAACCCAACTCAGTCTTTGAAAATCAGTTTTAGCACTTAGCAGCTCAGACAGCTGGGGTAAGAGCATAGATTCACAGAATCATTAAGGTTGGAAAAGACCCCCAAGTTCATCGAGTGCAGCCATTACCATGGCACCTCTGTGTTCACCACTGAAACCTCTTCGCACGTGCCACATGCACATGTTGTTTGAACACTTCCAGGAACGGTGATTCCACCCCTTCCCTGAACAGCCTGGACAGGCTACCTTATGACCAAATGGGATCTTACTTTCATTTGATGGTCTCGAGGCTCTGTATGATCAAACCGAAATTAGTGAAAAATTACATGTCTTTATAATTTAGACTATATTATCTTGTGAGGCTTAAAAAGCTAATAAATAGTAAATATATATTAGAAGAGTATAATAAATCACATATACATGCACACACCAAATTTAAGACAATTATATGACAATTACTGACTCATTTTATAACAATTGAATAGCTAATTATTAAAAATCTCCCTAAGTGTTCTAAATTCTTAGGACTCGTTCTTCTCACTGTGCAAAATGGTGATTTATAGTCTATTTATCAGCATAGTTGATATGAGAATGGTTCTGTGTTTGTTCTAAGTATTGAGAGTAGCACTGGGTTTAGGTATCTATAAACTATTTTATAGCAATCTCAGTGCGCTGGTGCAGGTTTTGGAAGGATTTTAAGGGGCTTTCATAGACCATGTCAAGAAATGTAATGTGAATTGCAGTTATCCTGGGAAAATCTGCTAAGTGAATGGGGCCGCAGAATATCAAACTGATTTCTCACACTAATGTTATCTTTCTAGATTCCTCTATAATCATTTCTTGTACACAGAAAAAATAAATTGCTGCAGTAATTAAGTTTTCCAAGACTAGATGAACATATATTCTGTAATACAGACTGTTACTGTTTGCAAAATTTTAATCTGCTACGTCTTTAGCCTCCTTTTAATACTTGAGGAAAAAAATTCCATGTAAATGGATGCACTAATAATAGCTGATTAAACTGCATTAATTTTGCATCACCAAATAATCATCATTAATTTAATTCCAGTACACCATAAAGCAGCTAATTCCTCTTCAGCCAGTTCACGTTTGAATTGATAAGCGAGTTGAAAGTACTTTAGAAACTCTCATTGTGTGCAAAGATATGGTCTTGTTTTTTGTGTATGAGGTTTATTTCTTTAATCAATTAAATGTAATAAACAATATGATAAGATAATGCTGAAACTACACAGGCAAACACAAATTATAAAATGCCAAGTGAAGCATCCCTTGTGAATCACTACTCTTCAGTATTTCTCCCAGTTTATTCCCTCGGGGCTATAATTTAATCCACTGTGCCTAAGCACTGTTATTAAATCCTCAGCAGAACTAGTGATATACCTGTAGCTTTAATTTACAGCTGCTGTATTTTAGGGCCTGTACAAATTAGATAGTGTTCTTTATTTACTACATGGTCACAAACACTTCTTATGCAATCAGATTATCTATTTTTTTTTTAACTAGTTCGTGCTAATTTTCCATCACACCAATTTTTGAAAGTCCTTCCTGAGACTTTCAAGTAACTCTTTCCCTCTAGCTTGGCAATTACACCAAAAATATCTCTGCTATTCTAATAATGGTTATTTATCTACCAGTTCCTACCTTCCATTCTGTGAGAACACCCAGTGTTTGCTCATGAAATAGGGAGTTAATCGGCTTAATGAGACATTCTAAATGGCTTCCATAGATCTAATTTATTAATAATTCAGTGGGTACTCAAATGGCTGCCATTAGTTTGCGATCTCTCGTCCTGCTCCCTGTGTTGGGTACCGTAGCTACTGTGTAATGAAAATATGGCTTGAGGACGTGGAGGGAACTCAGCAATTCTTTTTAAAATACTGGTTTTAAAAATATTGTGCTGCTTGCATTTCAGGAGGGAAACACAGTAGATAGCATTATTCAGCTCTAAATGTATAAATTCAAAGAGAGGTGGTGAATTCAGTGTTCAAAACATATATAAGAGTTGTTAGAATTATTAATTTCTTGTTCTATATCAGCTCTATGCATGTAAGGGGAAGTGTTCTTATTTTTGAGTGTAACTCAGTCCACCTGAGGAGTGACATCTGTGCTCCTGAGGTGACTCAGACATCCTTCCTTTGTTGGCAGACAGGAGGTAAAAGTGGGCTGCATTCTGAAATTATGGATATCACACTTTGGGTGGGATTTGGTAAATTAAATTCTGTATAAATCAAATAATAAGTTGTAATTTAAAACCAGATGGAACCTTCAGCATCTGCTTTAAGAATCTGCTAATACTTTTGAGAGTATTCAGGCAGCCTGGTGATTTCAGCAACTTCCAAAATCTATTACATGAACAGAATTTCTTAAAGTCCTTGTAAACTAGTGTTTTAATTCTAGTGAAAGAGATGGAAATGGACAAGAAGGGGTAAAAAGAGTAAGAGTTAAGGTTTTAAAAGAATTCAACTATAAAAAGATAAATAAAAAACCTTGGTACCTATATCTCCATTGTTATATTTCTAAATATAATTGGAATCCAAATTTAATTAATTATTTATTTGCTTGTTTTATTCAGTGTGTTCCGTATTCATCTTTTTGGAACTTTGTGATCTCTCCTCCTACACTATGTAGGTGTTTCAGTTTTTTGAAAAAAGGAAATTGCACTTCTAAGTCAAAAAATAATGAAGTGTTTTTATCCATCATTGTATCAAAATAGAATGCTTTGTCATTTTATTCCATCACATTTCTATAACTATGCATAAAATAATGACAGAGTGAGAACAAATTGTACTGAGCCATGGATTTGTATAAATTCCTTTCTTCTAATCTTGTATTCATCTGCTTCTCCATGTATTAGGATTATGTATTACCACAAGAAGTTACAGATTTCTATAATGCTTCAAGTGAAAGGCTCTGAATTGGAGCAACTTATTGACAGAATCTGATGCAACATAGAAAATTTATCTAAATAAAAAAAGCAGTATCTTATGTTGCAGGAAACAGTTTTATTACTAAACAAATTTCAAAATATGTTGAATATATGAAATTGGGATAATGGCACCCAAAACCTCATTAAGCATTCCTATTTTGTCTTTGTAACATCTGTCATTATAAAAACAAAATTTAGCAGTCATTACTGTAGTACTGTTGCTAGAAAAAAATTCCTTTGTACATCTTAGTATGGCAGTTAAAAATCCCTGTGGGGAATTTAGTTTGGATCCTTTATAGCAGCAGCATAAACTAATATATTCCAAGAAAGTTGAACAGTCTGTGACTGTTCCAACCACAGATTGAATAATTCCCAAAGTGTCACCTCCAAAGAAAGTCAAACACCACGGGTTGCAAAGCTGGAGTGAGAAGTGCCTTTTAAGTGGAGTGTGACACTGAAGGCAGTGGAGCTCTGTGTGGGGCTGTACTTGCCCCTGGACTGAGCACGAGGCGTTCTGGTCACTACTGTGGCTACACAAATACAGGAGCAGGCATCTTAAAGGATTTAAGGCTGCTTGAAGTTTTTGGATGGGCTGCACATATTATTAGTTTGCAAATGCAAAGCACTTGGATCTCTTGGATCTCCTCAGCACTGGCTGTCACAGCCCTGGTTTGTTTATTGGCCCAATCTTGATGGTGTCATTCCTAACCCAGGGGGCACAACAGGCACCAATGGATATGCAGGGAATTGTGTGTAAGCCCACCACTGAGCGTGGAGAATATCTGATCTCTTCCTGTAAGAATCCATACACAGCAGTCTGTGTCATTGTTTTCTGCTGGCAATCCTCTCCTGTCAGATTCCTAAAGCCTTTTGCTGTTCCTCATGTTTGTACCCTGTAACACAATTGATGGTGGTTGTGGTTCAAATGCCACTGGTGGAGGTGTAAATGTTTTGCCCAAATCAAAGGTTCAGGTTCAGTAGATCTCAATGTGTCTGTTGGGTATGAAAAGACAGTTAAAAGCCATTGAGCTTGATAGAAAGTAGGCAAAAAACATTATAAATCATTCTCTTTTCAATGAATAGATTCATGAATATCTCATTATAGGTGGAGAGTAGGTTGGCACTAGTGATTATTCCACATATGTACTTTGCTGGTGGATTTTCTTTCTAATGTTTAATGCTCCTGAATGTTTTGGTGGAAGGAAAATATATTTTTAACACTCAAAAAATTTTGTGGTTTTTTTTTTTGTTTTTTTTTTTTTTTGTTTTTTTTTTTTTTTTTGTTTGTTTGTTTTTTTTTATTTTTTATTTAAATGCCAATAAACCAGGATTTAAGTGAAAACCTTAGGAAAAAAGATCATCAGGTATCAGAACCCCTAAGCAGCACAAAGTAGAATCACGTGAAAGATCATTTATTCCCAAGCCTTCCATATATAAGAATTTCTGTGTTGCATCAGTTTATTCAGGTTTGTTTATTGGCAAATGAGAAGTGTTGCAATGAATTTTTCAGTATACTGTAAGGGTGCTGAAGCATGGGTGTCCAAAGATGGAAATGAGAAATGGCCTTTAAGCACAATCAGAGACCTTTCTGGAACACAACTACAGCTGTGGTTTTATTGATATTGCTGAGGAAATGTATTTACTAGACACATTACTTTGCCATATAAATCCTATTTTATAGTAACAGGCAGAACAGTGGGAAGTTCTGCCGATTTCACTGCTCAAGTTATTGATGTGGCCCCTCTTTCTATATGTAGGAAATGAGGTGGCCCATTTTATCTTCTAGGTGTTGAATGTATTTATAGGATTTCTCACAATGTATTTCTTGTTATCAGAAGACATTATGTAGTCAATTAAAATAGTGACTGCTTCTTTCCTTCTCTCCTGCCCCTATCCTGTCCTTGAAAAAATGTCTGTGCCTTTTCCTTTTTTTAGTAGCATGATACTTTGTGTTTTGATGAACATTGATTTCATTTGTCTGGAAAAAACAAGGAAAACATTACTTTTGCTGCATCTTGCTATTAAGGGTATTGGTTTAGAAATACATTGTTTTAGAAACCCCCAGGGGGAAGATAAAAAAGGAATTTATGGGCATAGAGTATGACTGGGCTTTGCTTGCTGACTGCAAATCCTACAGGGATGGCGCCTTGCTAGCAAGAACTTCCCTGCAGATGTTGATGGGTTATGACACATCAGTCGCAGAACCACGTTGTAGCAAACAAATCAAGGATCAGCACACGGGCACCCCAATGCACTGATCTGCACATTGTCTCCCTGTGTTTTAAATTATGAGCTGAGAGGCTCATTCTGCTACAACCCAGAGCTGGCACTGGCTCTGCCTACTGGTAACCCTTCAGAAATCTGAAAATTCCCTTCATTAGAAACTAAATAAATACATATGGAGGATGGAAAAGCAAGTAGCAATTCATAACAAAATGACCTCTTCAATTATTAACTGGCAAAACTCCCAAAGGCATTAAAATAAATGAACCGTAGCATGAATCAAAAAGGCAAAAATGATAACTTGGGACTTATACTTTATAAGTTTAATTAAATATGAATGGATTGCTGAAACAGCATATGACTTCCTATACTATTATTGCTAGAAATAATTTTAGTGATTTAAAGATAGAAATTGAATGAGAGTTTTGACTGTATCTCATCTAATTCCATTATTCATGGCTACTTTCCTGTTGTCCCTGAATTGCATCAGTTGCCACTTTACAATTGCAGTCCCTGCAGAGTGCGTATGCAATTCTCAATTTAGCTCGTTTTCCAGCTGTTTATACATGAAACTCTGTGAGCATTTTAGAAGCATTTTACTGCTGTTGCTTTGTAGAGCCTTTCATCAAAATGGAATGAATAAGGAAATAAATTTTGAAACAATTGGAAGGAATAGAGCAAACATATGCAAAATTAGCACTGAGCAGCTTGGAGTGTTGGACTGTGGTATGTGATGCTACTTTGGTCACCAGACCTCAAAGTGCTAAGACATACTGAGAAGTTGTGTCTGATCTTTTCCCAGTTGATCTTCACACTTTCTTAGGTCTGTGAGTCCAGCTAGTAAAGCGGATGAAAGAAAGAAGAGAGATGTAATAGTCTTCCCTATTTAAAAAAAGAAAAAAAAAAAAAAAAAAAAAATCACTCTGTTTTTAAATGTTTTCTAGGAATAATTCTTTAGGCTTTGTGATTAAAATCTTCCTTTCTGTTTTAGAGGCTTTTGCAGAAAGCTCAGATATATTACAAAGAATTTTCAATGGAATTTTGTAGAAAAAAAAGGAGTAGAATCTGGCATTATGAAATTCTTTATATAAAGATAAAACTAAAGGGAAAATAGATACATTGTGCAAGTGCTTGTGGAATTTCTGCCTCAAAGCAGAATTCTGCTCATCAAATGATGGTGTTCATAGCCATCTGAATTTTTAAATCCTCCTTGGATTTAAAGGAGGAAAGGATTTAAAGGAAAACAGTCTTAATTACTTTGAAGGCATTATGTACTTCAACTGTTTGGATACCCAGAAAGGGCCAGCAGCCCCCAGTGAGCAGCTGACGTGGCTGGTGCAGTGAATGCCCATCACTACATCAGAAAGTGGAGACGTGATTCCACTTAACTAGAATTTGGTATATACCATCATAAAAGCTCTTCTGTAGAAACTTAGTTTGCCTTCATTTGCTCTTTTGCATGCTCAGAATGGCATCCTCACACTTTACATGAACAATAAATTAATTAGAATATATAAGAACAAAAGAACAGAGACATAAATTGGCAGTGCTCTCTTTTGGATACAGAGCTTTTAGTATGCACGAGAACAGAAAAATGCACATGACTTTAAACAGCCAAAACCTCTGTGAAGTGTTGTACTGAAACTGGATAACCAATCACTGGGCATGCTGGGTGAATAATATGGATGCAGAGACCACTATATTCCCACTTTTCCCCCTTGCATGCACAAATATCTGTATCTGCTCACACAAATCTAAAATCTCTAGAGAGTGCAGCTGACAAGGAGAGATTTCTAACCAGAAGAATATCAGGGAAAGCAAATATAAAGTGCTGCTATGAGATGTCAATTATTCCATTTATTTTCATATGAGTTTTTAATTTTTCTTGCCTATAATTCTGTTCCTGATTGTTGGCTGAATGACTGCATATTGTCTGTCTTGAAGGAAAACTAAGTGACATCAAACTCAAGGCTAAGTAATGAAGGCCAAAGGTCTACCTGGAATACATATACAAACCAAATTCAATGTATATAAATGTCAAAGTTATATAAATAAAGGCATTTTTTCTCAAAAAATCACAAAAAGAACAAAGGGATGACTGAACAGTACAGTGAAATACATCATTCTTCTAAAGAGTTGTGAAAGACAGTAGAACAGAAAAGATAATTCTCTACACTTCCCAAGAAAATACATATATATTTGTATGATATTCCCCAAAACAGTTAATGAAACTATTCAAATATGCAAGATTGTACTTAACAAAACTTAAGTGAACTGGTAAAAAAGCAATAATCTCTGTCAATTTATTCTGTTGGAATTGGATAAAAATAAGGCAAATGCCCAGCAGAAGAGCTGTGATATTTTTTCTTTGTGTTGAAAATCAATGTGGTCTACTTTTGCATTCCTTGAACATGCAAATTCCTACTGAAGCCAGTAGAATTTCTAGGTGAGGAATATATCTGAATTGACCCCGTAATTTAATCAAAATGTTGAAGTGTGAGCATTTCCCAAAGTAAGCTGTAAATCAATGTGACACAAGAAAGAGAACCTAGTAAAAGCACAGTGCCGTGGTGGAGAATATGGATGGGCAATCAGAGCAGAAACAGTGTGACTTTAGTCACTGAAAGAGAATCTGAAATGCAACTTCAAATGTACTAAATTAAACCCAAATTGACATAATCAACAGTATCAACTAAATTGAAAACAGAAATATGCTGTTAGAAACATTTTACAATTCATAATTTTGTTCTGATTATTGAGAATGACAAATACATTTAAAAATAAAGCAGACAATCACATAGATGTGATTCCTTTGTGTAGATAACAGAATAATGGGCTTCAGAATGAGCAGAGCTTCCTACCAAGTCAACTGTTGGTAGGAAAAGGGCAAAAAATCAAGGGTATTCTGCTCTTGTACTTTGTATCTTACTGACTGTGGTTGACTCGATGCAGCTCTGAAATGAGGCACTGAGAACTAGCATTGCAGTCTCGGATTTGATGTTTTCTGCACCGAGTGATGACGAGTGAGATCTTTGTTTCTGCCCTCTGGACACTGAGATCTACCCCCAGTGGGCTGTCACTAAGTGTGCAGCTCATGTTTACACTGTGTAGATGAAACAGATTTTCAGAATGCGTGAGGCATGCAAGTCCAGATTGGAGGGTTTGTGTTTTTCAAGATGAAATGAGACACAAGGCAAGGGTTCGATGTTCAGGGTAACATTGATATGAGCAGATTTTAAGGTGCTGGGTATTGCCGGTAGGAGTTGGCAGGGACAGAGGTGTTAACACACTGAAGCACAAGTTTCATCCAGTCTTGGAAGACAGACTGGAAGATGTGTATTACTCCTAAAAAACACATATGGATGAATGTCCTTATAGCCGGTTCTTACTCTCTAAGATACAATAAGCAGCACAACTGACATGAATGATTCCAGGAAAGTGCTGTTTGAGTCTGAGATATTCCTCTGTGTTCTCTTTTCAGAGATTTCCTACCGTGACAGCTTAGAAGACACCCTCTGACACAGATGTACATCATGCTCTGTTTTAATTTATTCATTTAGCTTTGGAGGGATTTTGTTGCTGTCCTCATCTGGAATGTATTTTCAGTCTTTAAAATCCTGCATGTCTCAAAAGTTTTGCAGGCTTCTTTGTTCATATTAAAAAGCCCCAAAGCTTACTTGTCTGCCCATGGAATTTCCTATGCCACCAGTGCTCCAATTTACACTTAAAAAATCAAGATAAAAACTTGGTGCTTTTGCTAATCAGAAGAAGGCTCTAGAAATCAAAATACATTTTTTCCTTCCTTTTTTTTTTGCTTAGATAGTTTGCAACCTTGATAAGATCAGAGAAATAAGCGTGGGAAGCTGTTGCCTGCGATACGGAACCATTAAACTATTCTCCTTGCAGAAAAAGCAGTGATCACAACATCTCACATCTGTTCTTGTTCAACCTTAGAGCACAAAAGGAAATGAGATATTACGGGGCGGGGGGGGGGGGGGGGGGGGTGAGAAACAACAGCTCAATGTGCTGCTGCACTGGATTGCAGATTCCACAGTTTTCTTCCTGCTGTGAAATCACTTTCTGTACTGGCTTAGAAATTATAACGAATGTAGCAGTGTCCTAAATGTGTATTTAAGTACTAGGCAGAAGTAGAGTAAACTGCTGTGAGATTGTCTGACAAAATGCTTCCCCAAAGCAGTCAAAGCTTCGTTATGGCCTGGATACCCCTGGTTATACCAGTGACTACTGCTGACAAATGGTGCTTGGGAAGAAAAAGGCTCCTAAATCTCTTTCATTTAAAGATTAATTCCATGTCAAATCAAAGTGCTTTCCTTGCTCTGTCAGTGTCTGTCATTTACTCACCTAGAACATACTCCAGGGGTTACAAAAGAAGTTCATTTGTTTTGCTTGATTTCTAAGGAGCAGGAAGGATCCAGTATTATTGTCTTGTACATTAATTTAATCTTTGGCCTATATTAAGACCTCAGGAGAGGGTCAGCACTTCCTTGTTATTCATCAGTTAAACTCCAGATACCAAATACCTTGACTTTTGCCTCTAAAGTTACTTGGCTGTGGAAATCTGATTTACTCCCCCAAAATTATAAAGATTTGCTGGATATATGGTCAGCTTCTTTACGGAGGTCACCATCAGAAGAGCATAGGCATAATCACCATTCTCTTTGAAAGAATAGAATAAGAACCCAACTGATTTTTAGGGTATCTGGGCATAATTTTTGCAACCATTTTAAGACAAATTTTACTAGACAAAAATAGGTGCCTCATGGAGGGGTCTTTCTTGGGTTTGCTCCTTTTAGGTAGATTATTCTAATCTTTAACCCCAAAGTACAGGTATACTGTGTTACCACTACATGGAACTGCTAAAAATCAATTCTTGTTCCTCTTGCATGCTGAAACTTCATGGGTATTGTTTTGTTTTCTAATTGTTTCACTCAGGCTGTAGTCTGTGACTTAGTCTTTCACACCATTCTCATTAACATGTTTTAAGACCTCCTATTTTCTGCTTAGGTGGAATGTTTATCAGCTGTGTCTTCATTAACATGGGGTGCAACAGCTGAGCTTTGTGGAGTAACACCATGGGTGGTGAGCAGGTCCATGATGTATTTTTTGAAGCTTCTGCTTTGGACTCTTCTCTGGCTGTATATAAACTCTGTCTGTGTAGGTGCCAGCTGCTAAACATTGTTGATTAAACCTCGCCCTATAAAATTTTCATGAGCTCTGTAGGCAGAATAGTGTAAGAAACAGATATAAAAACAAAAAGGAGCATCAGTTCAGTATGTGTCTCCTTCGTGTGTTTAATGGTTCAGGCTGCTGCATACTCTCATTTTCAAAGGTGCCGAATAACATCATCACTAGGCAATACAGCTTAACATAGGAGACTCAAGTGCTTTGCCTCCCCTAGCAAGGGGAAAACAGCAGTGAATTTTGACTAGATTACTTCTACCTTTTTGAAAAAGTTTCCTATTAAATCTAAATGAGCATTTTATTATTAAAATGTTTAAAAACTTATTTTGAAGTAATGCTCATTGTTTATTGAAGACATTTTGTTTTTCTCTTGGATTCGAGGAAGTTAAATGTAAAGAGTAGTAACTTCTTAAGTGCAAAGAAACATTTTGGAACACTATGTTTTAGAAGATTGCTTTCTTTTCAGAGATTTGTAATTAAAACATCATTCAAAAGTGACAGCCAAATTATGTAACAGCAAGTCTGTTGTACTCCTGTTCCTCCCAACATATAGAAAAAGATTTTAGAGAAAAATACAATTAAATTATTTTTGTAGTGGAAAAAAGTCTAGGTCTAAATCTTTCCTGTAGTGTAGCTTTCTGCTCGCCTGTAGCAGAGTGCTGAGGGAAAAGAGCAGGAGCCTGAGATGCTGAAGGTAAACATAACTGGAATTCAAGAAAAATGTTGAATGTCTTTGGACAAATAATGTCATAAAAAGAGAATTCATTAAGATCAGCAAACAGATCTGTATTTATGGACCCTAGTGAGCAGATCTGAGTCAAACAGAGGAACTAGGCCATGCATCACTTTAATATTAAGAAACTGAGTTTGTAAGCAGTGGGAAAGGTGAGAGAATGAAAAAGGGGTGGCACAAGTCATAGCATATTTTTAGACAGAAACACAAACTTAATATTTATTTCCTGTCTGGGTTGGAATAGATAAAAGCTGAAAAAAGCTGCCAGTTATCTAAATTGATACATGCTCTGCTGGAATAAAGAGGAGTTTTGTAATTTATTTTGTTGAGCTCTTTTCCAGTTGTTTGTAGCTGCCACATCTAATTGTGCTTGTGTAGTCCTTTAATTTGCATGAAAGAAGATAACATAATTGAAAAGCTCAGGAGTAAGACAAGTTCAGATTACTAGCAGAGGCAAGTTAATTTGTTATTCATTAAATGCTAATGAACCTGGCACCTATGTTTTATTTGTTTCACTCAGTTTGAAATTGGAAAGGTCTTGTAACGCAGCTAAGTCTATGATAAACAGAGATGTTAAATTAAACTGTTGTTTTCCCTGATGTTCCACTAGAATAAGCAAGTTTGTAAAACTGGGGAACTATAAACACATACATGTGGTGCAGCATCCTCAAAAGGCAAACCTAAAACAGTTAGGAAGTGATTCCCATATTCGGATTCCTTTGAGTGCTGTGGCTGGACTTTTCGACCCTTCAGGGCCCCGTTTGGTGTGGTTTCCATGCAGAATGAGTCAAGTGTTTATGCACTGACACTTACACAGCTTAAAATCCAGGGACAGAGCTTGGCTTTCGCATCTGTTCCGGTTGTGCTGCCACTACAGCTGGATGTGAGCACATGAACTAATCTTTAATTGCCACTGATGTTCTTGATAACGTTTCAGAAAGGGCTGAAACGAAATCTTCAGTTGTTCCCAGAAGTGCTAGTGATGTGCAGAAATCTGTGGCTTATTTTCCTTTCTACTGCTAAAAGGAGTTTTGAAACAACCATTTGTGTTCATGCATGTTATATTCATTATTGTATTTCATTTTGGCATTAGTGTCTTTCCTGCTTAACTCTTTAAAGCAGCAAGAATGATACTTAGCCTTAGGGGTTAAATTGTGTGACTTGCAGGGCTAATTCGTATTTGGTTTAATTTGGTTATTTATGTGATATTATACTGAAAAAGAAAATGAAACTTTTTTAAAAAAAAATTTCTGAGGACAGTTTGATATCTTCTTGTTCTGAAAAGTTGCTTTTTGTCTTTTCTGAGCTTCATTTACTGGACCTTTAAAATATGTACAGCCTGGAAAGCAAATACATTGTATTTAAAACATATCTCTAACTACAAAATATTGAAAAATGTCCCCAGATCCAGGTCCAAAATTCATCTTACCCATGCACAGCATGGCTTCTACCACTTGTTTGAAGGATAATTCTTGTTCTTGAATATGGCAGAGAAGGAATAAAATACAGAATAAAGTAATTTGACAACTTTCTAGTTTGATTCAAGATTAATAGTGTGCACACACTCAAAATTATTCATGTTATAGCTTTTGGTTATGTGGAAATTATTTCAGATTGACTAAAAGTTGAAGAGAAATTTGGTTTATTCTATTTGTGGTGATCAGATAAGACAGTATAAGAAGTATTTTATGGACTCAAGTTTGAGGGTGTTCCCATCTGAAATAAGGTATTTTAAAAATTTATGAGAAAAAAAATGCCTCTAATGTATGTGCTATAAGTCATTGTTGCTATTTTTATGTATAACGTCTTATAAACAACTTGAACCTTTTCCTCCTGAAATTTGAAACTACATCTCCAAATAACCCATAACCTCATATTCTTGCTTAAAATCCATGCTGGCAGAAGGGGGAATCTGAGGCTCTGAGAATTCTGCTGGGCAGAGGGCTGCCTGTTCCTGAGAGACAGGGCTCAGGGGAGACCTGCTTTCCTACTGCTTGTCGGTACATATCACTTGCTGCTGAATCACAGGCTTTGAACGAGTGACATGCAAGTTATGCATGTGAAAAATATGGCCAAAATGCTTTCCCAGTTAGTGCTCTGGTCTTGGCTCAGGAGATCAATGTGCTGTGCTACAGAGGGTTAACTGGATGTTTCAGGTGAACATCCAGAATTTAGGTATTACCTAAGCTTTATTCCAATTATATCATTCTGTGAGATATGCACAAATCAATGAGAACAACGATGGAATCAGACTCCTAACTGCTTCCGCTAAGAATTGCTGCAACATTTTAGCACTTCCTCACCATGTCTCTTATCCAGCTATAGCTGCAGAAGTAAAACATAAAATGGTCAAAACTAAGCTGCAAATATTTTTTTTCAGTTTATAAACGACATGAAGATATTCTTTGTTTTTCATTCTTTCACCTCTGCTATAAAGCAACAGAAATAGTTAATTTGAAAACTAAGCTTGATGTCTAAGCTAACCTGACAAGCTGACAATGGAAAAATTGAATAGATTAATTTGATTTATGATTTATGCTGTGATAGAAAAGAAAAAAAAAATAAAATTGTTCTAATAAGTTATGGTGTTTGAATCTTTAAAAGACTGAAATTCTCCAGACATGGTTCTCTAACACAAAGATGCTAGTTGTTTTCAGAAGTAAATCCCTGTGTTTTGAAGCCTGCCCTTCATACTGAAAGCATCATTTTTATTTTCTTCCACTTCAGTCCATGACTGGTGTACTGCTACTTTGTGTTCACTTGCTTGCTATATGTTTTTCTCTCTGCTGAAGGAAGATAAGGGCTCTGTTGGGGGAAAAAGAGCATCTGTTTCTGAGAGAAATGAGGAAATGGGCATGTTATTGTGCTGAATCAAGGAAATTACTGCTATTTTGCTCTTTCTTATAGAAGGGAACAAAACCTGCACAAGAGTTTTTGTCAAGAGAATAGCTCAACTCGCCCTCATGAGTGTCCCTGGATTTAACACCAGTTAACACCATAATGTGTAGGTTTTCTATTCTGAAGTAACATCCCTCTTCTCCAAGACCAAGCAGAGATTCTCAGACATCATCCCACCTAGACTTCCTGTATTTCTGAGCCTCCTTGCTTCTGAGGGAGCTACCCATTGTGATCAAATGCACTATTTAAAAATTAATGTATAAGGACAGCTGAAGAGATTCAACCTTAAATGAGCATCAGTCTGATACTTTCTGTGCACTGAATGAATGGAAAAGTTTGAGATCATTTTATGCAGCATATTTCTTGGTATCTCTTTTGGATTGTATTTTTTAGCTTCTTGAAGCAGCAGATCCTGATTTTGTGTAGTTGTACAACCCATTCCATTGGGTTTGGTAGGTCCATGGCAGCTCCAGTTCTACTCATCAACCCTGTTGACCCAGGCCTGCCTGTCATACACAGGTGAGACCATGGCTGTGTGGGAAAATTCCAAGGAGACCTACATATCCCACTACAACTTTCTTTTAGTTGTAGGATTAATTATATTTCTAGTAGGCAGTGATATGTAGGACTATATTAGCATCTTCTCGATCATATCAGTGAACACATCTGCTAACATGGAAATGTCTGGACAAAGCTTTCATGTGAGACTAATATGATATTCCTGCCAGTTGGCATACATTCTGTTCTGGTTTAGTATCAAAGTTATGCTTCAAAATTCATCCTGGTTGTGATGGAATGAGTGCAATAAAATCTCTTTTAGAATTTTATTATGCATCTCAAGAAAAAAAATAATTGCATTAAATGCTGAAAGCCCAATTCAGTTGTCTTGAGTAGAATATTTGGCTCTTCAGTCATTAGCATAAAAGAATAGGAAGTATAAGGAAGTAAGGGACATCACTTTTTCAGGGACAGAAATAATGTTCAACATACTTCTCAAATAGGGAGTTATACAGTAAGATATTTCAGATAAAAGATAAGACACAGTAGTCTTCCAATTGTATCCTGGTTTGATAGTGCCATTCCAGAAGGTATCCTCCATACCAGCTCAACTGCTGCAGCTTATAGATATAGCATCACCTTCTAGGTCTTTCTCAAAGAAAGAGCATCTCCAGAATTGCTAAACCATTTGTTATGCCAGTACGATTTGCTACATGCCAGTATCTGAAAATGTATCTGATCTACATCACAGTTTGATCCCTGGTCTGCAGTTCCAGTGATTGTTTCTCCTTTGCAGATGGAGGTTTGTGGGTGTTTGAATCAGGGATGTCAAACTGCAAGATCAGAAATCAGTAGCTAAACTTGCCTGAAATACTTGTCAGATAGAAAATATTTTGAAATGCAAGGCAAGCATGATCTCTTAAGGATGACCTTTTTTCCTTTTTATTTTATTTTTTTTTTAAATTATAGGAGTGAAAGATATTTTAAATGGGTTTTTTTGGGTTGTGAGCTTAGAGGGAAAAAATGGAGAAAAGCCATCTACCTTCCAATTCAATTTCTTTCCCTCTTAGTTTTTTTGCATCTGTAGACTAAAACCATGATGTTATGTTTTTTAACAAAGGCTTTCTGAGATGTACCTCATGAACTGAGCTAATGTCTGCACACAGCAAAGTAAAAATACGTAAACTAAATGAAGTATATACAGGTAATTTAATATCAGTATATTAAAATAAATAAATTAATTGAAGGTAATATGCACGTTTGATAAATAGAAAAAATATGACATTATTACCAGAATACAATATCAAAATTTAAAAAATGCTTCATAATTACACTTTTTCACTGTAATTATAAAAATTAAAATAACCTAGTTTTTTATTTTGAAAATTCTTCTGATCAGCCTGGCAGTGTAGAAGTCTTCAGTTATCTGTGTGAAAATTCCATTAATTCAAATTGACAGAGACTTGCTTATCAGCTGCTGTCAGCTCTGTCAACAATTGAGAAAGAAAAGCAAGCAAATGTTTCAGGTAATATCTGACTAAACTATTGCATACCTGTTTCATTAACAAGAAATCCAGACAATTATTACCTGCTAATTAGTGGTCATAAAAAGACTGATTGAAAGTGTGATAGTCATGAGCCTCAGTGTTAAAAGCTATTGGATTTTGTTGCAGCTTTTGTCCCTGTGTCTAATCTCTTTCCATTAGTAACAGCTCCAGAGTTATTTGAACATCAGAGACCAGGTAAAATTTTAGAAAATTTTGGTGTTACCATCTGTTAAGGAAAAGAAAAAAGTGTTTATCTCAAAATCAGACAGCTCTCATCATCAACTCAAAGCTTAGAAGGGCCTTGTATCTTCTGGTGTAGTTACTGTGGTCCCACGAGCACCATTCTACGCAATTACTCTGTCAAGTATGTAGGTGAGGACCTGGTATCTCAATAAACCATAAACAGGCTCTGCCTTTGTGTAGCTGCATAAGGGCAGTGCTAAGTCCCAGTTTAGGATTCACCTGACCACATGTCACTTAAAAAGCCCTGTGGGTTTTACTCTGCTCTGCTGGAAAGGCCTGAACTCTGCTGCTTTGTCAGGTACCTTTTGAGACTGAAGATTTGCAAACACCTCTGTATATCATGGCTAGGGACAGTATTCTCTTCCTTGTTTCTTCTACAACATCAAAAAGCAGCAAGAGGGCTTTGCTGATGGAGTTCCATATGATTTTAAGATCAAATTCCCCCAGCAAAACTGGGAAATATACACTTCTTCAGAAAGCACATCTGTTGAATCTGTTACATTCATCTCTTGTGACTGGGAGAGTTCCCCGGTCTCTTGGTATTGCTGGATTTATGCCAAGGAATTAAAACAACTCATACACATACCCTTTACTCTTGTCTACAGAATATGTTCAGGACTACAAAGAACTTTATCACAATATCCCACATTCTTCTCTTTCTCTTTGCAGGAAACATTTGGTTATTTTCTCTCAAGCCCAAATACATGCGTTATATTCTCACATGCCTTACTCTCAAAGGAGGTGCTGCTTTTATGAATGAGATAAGGATGACATGAGAAATACCTTTTTATTTTGTTATTGTGCTAGCTAAGATCACGGCCTCCTGACCCTGGGTAGCAATGTAAAATAAAACTCAGCATTTTTACATTTAGACGAATGAGCAGCTTCTGTTCCATCTGCCAAGAAGGAAATGCACAAATCTCTTGAACTCCTTCAGTAGTGACTAAAGCAAGCTCTGATGGAGTGTCAGTGCTGGTGCTTTGTAACGGGCTATACCATGACCTCGGTGTTATTTAAACGTACTTGCTACAATTCCTATATTTTTCTAGCAGCTTTTAGGTCTGTGGTGGCAGCTTCTTGAATGACCTTGCTTGCTCTCTTGGCTGCCCACGCTGCTGACTGCTGTGCTGTTTGTAGCAAAGCCTGCAGTCCTGGTGACAGATTTCTAGCACAGATTTCTGATGTACTGGTTTGCCCTTCTGGGTATCTCTCTCTTTCATTCTCTCTGATTCAGAAAGGTTGAGGGGAACACTGAATACAGGATAACTTTGTCTCTGCTAATGCTTCACAAAGCACAAGTGTGGAGTTATTTTTATCATTCGAGAATATAGAACATTTTCTCCTCGTAGGTAAGAAGATTTCATATGGTGTTTTGAAATAAAAGGCTTTTCTTAACCTGCAAGAACTCATCATTAAACACAGCCAAGGTCATATCCCCAGAATGTAGAAAAGAACATTTTAATAAAATATCTACTCAGTAAGCAAAGGCGGAAAAATCCAGCAATGGCTTGCACTATGAACTTAAGTTCTAATGAAACTGGTATGCACATTTGTAACAGAATAATATACAGATTCCTCAGATATAGTTTTTTTATATGCATGTTTATTTATATGTGCATATAAACCCAAGAGTTTAACATCAGGATTGATTAGGAGTGTGCTGTTTTCACTAACATCATACTGCTATCACTAATATCATACATTTTTAGGCAGAGACATGTTGTAGCAATGAACCAACGTTTAACTAAAAGGGCCACTTGTCTCTGCTAATACAGGATGGGTTAAAGCATAACTGAGTAGACACCAAAATATCCATGACTTCTGCAAATAACCAGCAGGTATAAATGAAAGGAAAAGCATGTTAAGAGCAGGACTCAGTCTTCCTTCTCCCTCAGTACTGATGACACAGGCTCGAGGGTGAACAGAGATGCACGGTTGTAATTTGAAGGTTTTTTTCTAGTTTTGCTCCTGGAAAGAAAAATTTTAGCCTCTTTCTTTCACATATAAGCCCAAAGGAGGAATTGTCTTAGAATGGCCAGTAGTTAACAGGCTTGGTTTAGGAATGAGTTAAAGCAAGTACTCCAGTGTATGTGCACAGGCACTGACATAGCATGGATAGAAACAGATCTCTGGGACTGTGTGAGTTGCATTTTGGCAGAGATAGCCAAAAGAAGAAATTAATTTTACTCCTTTCCTCGGACACAAAAAATTGGCTGCCAGGACTCTGAAAATGTACCTATGAAATATGATATGGACATTTAAGTTCTTAACTTCATTTACCTTCACTTTGGGCATGTGCTTCAAAAGCACTTCAAAACCAGACACACAGGAGGACTGTGTATTATAAACTGTAATCACCCCTCCTTCAGTCAGCATGAAAGGTTTCATTTTAAGGCAATCCATTGAGGAGTTAAAAAAAATATAAGAAATTCAAAGTCAATTCAATTATTTTTATACAATTCTATTTCAAAGAAAATTTCCTTACATGTCCTTTCTTTGCATATTTATATTTTACCAAAAGAATGTGCAGGCTTGATATCATATAGAATCCTTCATTAGCGAGAGAAGTGCAAGAACCTGGTGTCAAAAAGCCGGAGTTTCTTGCAAGAGAGTTCTTTTTACATAATGACTCTCCTACCTAACAAACCTTGAACCATTTAGCATGGGAAGCATTCTCATTTTTCAGATAACAAAAATTCATCTGCAGTATTTTTTCCATAGCCGTGTAATGAGCCTTGTAGAAACATGACACACAGAAATAGAATGAATAAATCAAATTGTACGGAAAAAAACCCTCAAGGATCTGACAGTAGAAATGACAAACAGCCAGGAGCTCTGCAGCTTTGTTCATTGTCAATTGAAAACCATTTTTTCCCCTTACTCCTTAGGAGATTTTAGGACAATATCCCTTTGCCATTGTATTGCCAGGGCAGATTAGGGACTCTAAGATGAGATGTTTAGAAATGTCTAGAGTTTATTTTGAGGGGGATACTGGAAGAGTTGTGAATGAAGAAAGTGGTTGGATTCCCTGAGGCTTCTATGGGATATTTAATTTATAGGTGATCGTTTTGGACCTTGCGAAATGCTTTATGAGTGCAAAAATGGTCATAAGAGACTTGTAGAATAGAAAAAATCCACCTCTTTCAGTTTGTGAGTGCTAAGTCTGAAGGCTGGTGGTTGTGTGTGGTTTATCTTCAGTGCAGAGACTTTGCCAGCACAAATGCCAGTGAGGAAGTACCAGCCTTTGTTTCCAGCAGCTGTCCACAATCACACTCTCTGTTTTAATGAGTCTGAGATGAAATACAAATGTCAAGCAATTTCTTCTCTCTATCAGAAAGGCTGGGAAAAGTGGAGGTAGAGTGATGCTTCCATATGTTCCTGGTGTGCAGCAGAGTTGTTCAACTGTGTTTTAAGGGAGGTGCATAGGATGAAAATTAGAAGGAAATGACCCAGAGCCATGGAATGAGCTCCAAGCACATTCTGATGCATTCCAACTCCGAAGATGGCAGGGCTGGCCAGCCTTCCCACACCTCTGAGTGTCAGGCTGCCTCTCCTCCAGGAAAAGGGAGCTGGCAGGTTGCTGGCAGCCAGGATTGCTGTGCCTGGCTGCTCCACAGGTCACTGGCAGCTGGGAGCATTTTGATCTCCAGGCTATTTTTGTGAGATAGCCTAGCAGTTGTTTAAAGATATTTTATAAGTTCATAGAAAAATGAGAGTATTCTATTACTGCACCAGTAATTTTGCTGCATCTTAAGTAGCTGCATGGTAATGATTATCATTAGTGCTTTTAGTATTAAGTCTTGCCACTGAAAATGCTGGTTTTAGTAACATTTGACTTTATACCCTAAGTCAAATTCCTTGAAGGGATACGAAAAAATTTGCCTGCTGTTACAGCCAGTGAGAACAAAGGAAATCAACCAAAGATTTGAGTTCTGCATATCAATAGGGATGTTTTGCTTTGCATGGGGATTTTTACTAAATCCATGCCAGCAGAAAACTTATTCAGGTTTTTCTCTGGCTTGGATGGTCGAACAACATAAAGTTGCACATACAACCGTATGTATACTAGAATATGTATAGTTTTTCACAGCTTGACCTTTTGGCCATGTTTAGTTTAGGCCATTTATTTTTAAGTAGGCTCTGAAGCTCATCTGAAAAAAGAATATCAGGGCCTGTGCAGCATTATGTGGTTTTATGCTCATGTCACAATCTGTATTTTAATGTGCTCATTTTCTGAGTAGTAAAACCAACATTTCATATCCATAAATTTTAAACTAAAAAAAAAAAAAAAAGAAAGAATAAAACATTACTTAGAATAATACATTAGTTCTATTAACCTTTAGTGAATGAAAAGTGAAAAATAGAAAGTTGCTGCTCCAGGTGTGACAATTACTGGAAACTGCTTTGTTCAAGCAGCAAGATTTCTTATGGAAAAATGGAGAATTGCAAATGGAGCACTTTTTTTTTTTTTTCCCCTAAGGGATGAACACCAAAAAAAAGAACAAACACTTCAAGTAATTAATCAATGTCTACAGTGTAGTAGCATGTAACTTATTCTGAGTCAGTCAGACATTTCATAATGTTTGTTTAGCACTGAACTTTTTATATCCTTGCAGATGGAGAGGTTTGTACCACCTGTGGCACAATGCATGAGAATTCATGACTAGACAATGAGGCCAAAGATTCTGTTTGTAGTTTAATACACCTCTAACAGTGGTTTTTTCCTTGGAGTCAGAACAGAAGTGGTGTGAATATTTCATATACTGCCTGGATTCTTCACCTATAGATGGAAATGTGGAATGTGTAAGATGTGTAAGATTCTTTATGCTTTTCAGCCTTCATTTGTTCCGTTCAACAGAAGCACATGGATTTCCCCTACCTCGTGTCTACACAGAAACTCTTCCTTTGTCCTTCCTCCTTCTAAACGACCTCATATCACTGTTCACACCCTGTTATTTTCACTTATGGTCTTCATTTGAGTTTAAATCAAAGTGCCCCAAAGTAGTGGAACAGCCTCTCTGGGTAGTGTTGCCAGATGCACACACAGAAGGAAAATCTGTGATCATGACTACATTGTGACTTGCTAATATTAAGGACAGGGATTTCAGAATTAAAAATAAAAAACAAAAATTCCATCTTTGAAGCTCAGCATGAATATCAAGTTACTTTTACTGTAGCTGAAGCATAAAACATCAGAGTTTTTTTTCCCTTTTTTTTCCTCAATTTAATTTTTTGCTACCAAATGTGTTAAAAATAATAATGTTATAAAGGAGCACTTGATGTTCTTTTTTTAAATTAGCTTGGACATTGAGGAGTTCCAAAATGTGTCTCTAATGTTCTTCCTGTAAAGCAGTGTAATAAGATGTCATAATAAATATGTAAAATTAGATTTATTTTATCAAGAGGTAAAATAACTTCATTACACAGAAAGCTTCAACAAACTCAAGCTTACCTAATATATAATCCAGTAGTTTAATTTGTAACCGGATTATTGCTCTTAACAGACTTCATTAGTACCTCAGAGTCCTATAAGATGTTTGAATGATACTTGTTATAATTAATATTTAGTCTTTAATACTGTTCAGAGTTTCCCAAACTTTCAAAATGCCTCTTGTAATTGCCTTTTTTTAAAAATTTGCCAGCTGTGCAAATTTCACTGCTGCAAGGATGCAGAGGGGCTTCACAGATGGAATATGGCCTTGCATTGACTAAATAATCATTTGTATTCTCCCACAGCAGAAGATTGGAATACGCTGTCTGAATAACATTGCTTTCTCTCATTCACAGGGAGGTGTTATTCCTGTATCCTTATTTACGTCACTTAATGGGTCTGTGGTATGCTGGTTCTGGCTGGAATATCCTTGATTTTGTTTACTCTTTCCAGTACGAACCCAAGCCAGAGCCCCAAATGGCCTACTGTGAACAAAATTAGCCAAACTCAGCACATGTGGACATGGATTGTCTCCAGGGAATGACACTGGGGCATCAGTTCTGATTCTTCACTGAATCTACAGAAAGAGCAGTTCAAATGTTAAGCTCTAGAGAAGTGAATGTAGCAAGTGTATATCTTACCCAATTGGGCAGTTCAAGTGTGATTTAAATCACTGGTGTTTGCACACTTGAGTTATGAAATTCCAGGATATCTCAACTTTAACTCTGAATACTTGTGGTTTGCTCAGCATGAAAGTTGGAGCTTAAAAGAGTTGCCAGATCTAAAACTGCCTACTCTGCTTCCTTGTTTAGAAACAGAGAACAAAGTCCTGTTAGTGAGGCTGCTGCTCTGCTCCTGCAGCTTCAAAGTGTTGGGGGTGTTTGTGGCTCGCTGCATTTCTGCTTCTCTGCTCATTAAGAACTGCACATCAGGAGTTCGTTATGCCTTTTCCTCCTCTGTTTCCAGGCTAGATTGTACCCTCCAACTGCTGGGAGTTTTGCTGCCTCTGGATTTGAGCCATTAGGATGGGACAGCACCACTTCCCTGATGTGCTTACGTTTCATGTCATCGTCACAGCACTTGGTGAAGTGATGTGGCCGCACAGTGTGCAAACACTTTAAGAAGTATCAGCTGATTGATGCTTGTTGCACTTGATCCCCTCATGATAGTTATAAAAGCTCATAAGGACAGTGCTGTGTAAGCAATGGAGTTGCCTCCTCCAAGGCAAGATGAAGAGACAAAATCTGAGGGGATGCCACAGTTCCTGCCAGAACAAAGGACATGCTCATCCCTCTGCTGGTCACTGATATTCAAGATGAGTATTCAAAACATCTGGGCTCAGTCATAAACAGGGGTTTCCTCACTGGCACAGGAAAGATGTGTAGAAAATACTTTTCACAACTAGAGGACTTAGGGACAAAACTTCTGCTTGAGGTGGTGTGAAATTGAAAGAAAAAAATAGGTGCCAAAAACTCCTATTCTGGGGGGGTTCTCATCTGGTAGGTCCAGCATTAGAAATTAAACACCTTGGCACTGTTATCTTTTGTGGTTGCAGAAAGCCCATTAAAAATTTAATGTAAAATAAAAATGGCTCTTGAAATTATTTTGGTTTTAACATTAAAGAATTGATGAATACCATTTGAAATTTATAAACTCAAGTGTATTTTCAGAATTCATAATGAAGTGTTTTATTTGTGCATCAGCCAGCTCACTGACAATTCAGGTATTGAAATTTCCAAGCCTTTGAGGTTTAGTTTTCACTGTTTTTGATAGTAGTAGCAGCACAAATAAATCTTTCAGCATAGTTTGAAATAACCACAACTGATTGGAAAGTTCTCATAAGTTCTAAATGTTGTTAGATCTTTGCAGGAGTTTATCCCAACAGAGCTGACTCAGTTTTTCATTCAGCACTTGTAACTCTTTACTTTCAGGCTCAGCCTAAGTCCGCAGCTGTACTTTTAGCTGCTGCTTTTGTTTTCCTTTGCTTGGATAGAGACAGTTTGAAAGGTTAACATAGCTGTCAACATCAGCTCTGCTTAGCAGGGTAATGAACTTAGAGAACTCTTGCTTAGACCATCTTACAAGGGATCCTGTAGTATACATAGTCATCTGTTATTCCATTAAATTTGCATTCTATTTTCATTGGTGTACAGGAAGCCTGATGGGAGCAGGAGTGTGTTAATTTGTATGATTTTATGTATAGGTTTTCATAAGGTTCAAACAAGCCACAGAAGGTCAAATGCTCCATTGGTGAGAATCAGTGTACTTGAATTGATAAGATGAGCAGCAACATTTTTGCACAGTGTACAAGAAAGGATGCTATCAGTGCAGCACTGCCATTATACCAGCTTGAGTGCTCACTGCTGCTGTGGGGTTTTTTTTCCTCTACCTCTCTTATTCCCAAGATGACAGCAGCAGCCACACTCCAAAGCTCTTATCTCCAGTCTGCAGATGGAGAAGAGAGGCATGCAGTATGCTAAGGGTGAAATTTTCAACAGAGATTAGTAAGTTATTTAGGTGCCTAACTCCTGTTTTCAGGAGTGATACAGGGCCTTTTTAAAGTAGCTGCTCTGTTCACAAGAAACTAATCTACTTAGTTACTGCAGAAAACATGCAGCTTTATATTAATCATACAACAAAGAGGATGAAGGGAAAGTTCTACAGAATAGACAGGAAACAAGAGACAGGGAAGAAAGTAGCTCTATCCCTTATCTTTTCAGGCAACTGGTTGACTCTGTTGACCCCTTTCTTATTCCTAGTTTATGAGAAAAAAAATATTTTTAAAGCTCTTTTTTTTTTTTTTTTTTTTTAATTTAAGATGGCAAGAGTTGCTTTCTCTTGCTTTACCTTTTACTCTCAGTTCTATAGACTCTCCCAGTGCCTGCTGTACCCAGAAGGCTGAAATCCTCCTGAGTCTCTTCCTTCAGAAAATCATTAGAAAAAGCAAAGCACCTTTGCACTCCATGTCACTTCACAAGTAAACCCTGTCCTGATGTTTCCTTAGAGCTCAAACATTAGTGTAATGCTCTGCGAATAACAAGGATCCACTTTGCTCCAGAATGGTACTGGAGGGCAGGTAGCTCACAGGACACCTGATATACGTCAGGTTCTTTTGGCTTAACTCTTTTTTTGGCGGGTATACACAAACTGATTTTGGAAAGCCTGGTTTATAGCTCTTTCACCATCTTGGCATAGATTAGATCTGATTGAATTCTTGTCATCCTTTTCATTCAAAACTTCTGAAGGTTTGCTCTTGTAAGAGCTCATGGAGTTACACAGCATCTAAAAAAGAAATTGCCTTGTCCAAACTGTTTCTGAACATTTATTCACCTCACTCTTAAAAAAAAAAAATAAAAAAAGAAAAAAAAAAGTAGGATCTGGACCTAATGTTGGAATGGGGATGTTTGATAGTATTTATTTCCATTCTATCTCATGGCAGAATCCAGGCATTCATAAGCAAGAAGAGTCACCAGGATTGTAAACTCTTTCTGCCATATCTGACACTGCACATGTATCTCTGCTGCTTTCTCCAGGTCTGCTCTTATGAGCTGTGGATTTCACACAAACAGCTGGGTGGCTGAAGTGCAGACCACTGCCCTTGTTTGGGGAGTGAAAGGTGGCTGCTGTGCCCCACAGCCTTTGTTGGTGTCACAGCGCTGCTCCTGTGCCCTGGGAGCACACAGCACATGCTGCTGCCTTCGAGATATGTCAGGGTCTTGTCTAGCCCTGAGAGAGGAGATTCTTACAGGTGCCTAGTTATGATCTTCTGCGGATAGTACAATCTCTGTAGGATGAGCACAGAGCACACTGGATAAGAGGGGAATAGCAGGAATCTGTGCTGGCACAGTGCTGCCCACTCTGACTGTGAGTTTAGGCAAAAGCTGAGCACTGTGTACAGCCAGGTGCTTTGGTTGCCTTCACAGCTGGGTCTGACTGGCCAGGTGTGACATGTCAAGCTGGTAACAGGGATTTCACACAGGTTTAAAAGTGATTGGTTTGTGGTTTGGTTTTTGTGGGGTTTTTTGTGGGTTTTTTTTCGATTGGTCAGGTTTGGATTTTTTTTTAGTTTTGCTACAGCTGAAAAAAGCCCTAGAGGGAGAGATGAAAACATACCCAACTAACCTTTCCTTTTTTTTTTTTTTTTTTGCTATTTTCCATATTGTACTGCAAAACTGTCCCAGCTACATGAGATGAACAAGATAAGATTCCTGCTTTGCCCAGATTTATACATGCCAAACTGTGTTCTACATGACTGAGATTCATTCACATGTCATGAGCTTGTCTTTCACAGAAACAAAGTTCATCTTTTCCTTGGTCCTGGAGGCTAACTGTGTTTAGTTTCAAAGAAGCACCCCCTGTTTCTGACACTGCCTTCAGTTTTTGCAGTACCGTCTCTAATGATGGCAAATATTCAGCATCACTTCTGGTTGAGAGCATTGTCAGTCCTCAGTGCAACAGGCTGGGTGGGCATATTTTCCACAGCTGTATGAAAAATCCCAGACATTAATGATATTCTGTATGGCAGTCTTGTGATAATACAGTACTTTCCTTACAACACTACACTTTCTTCAGTTCTCTAACCCAGCTGGCTGGTATGCTTGTAGCAGTAAAATTGCACAGATAAAGTTGCCTTTCTCTGGCCCACTTATCTCAGTTTCCTCTGAGGTAATAAACAATTCTGATTTCAGGTGTTTTAGCTAGACCTCATTCTCCATATCATTCCTGACATTCACGTTATGCCCTCAGCCCTTCTTTAGAAGAGCTGAATATACATTCAGGAATTCTTGAGAGCTTGTACTTTATTAGGGACTGAGATAAGAATTTCTGACTGATTTTGTTTCTTATGTTGCTTAATAGCAAATTTATATACTAATAATAACAAATAATAACAAATTATTAGTAGTAAATTAATGTAGTAATTTGCTTAATTTTACTTTTGGGGTGTCAATTTTATAAGAAGGAAGACAGGACCTAATCTGTGAGTCATTACTGCGTTTACAAATGCCTCCCAATTCATGCACCTCTTGCTTCCCACTTGTAGCCTAATCACACAGCAGCAGAAGCTCCTGTACCTGTATCCATCATTTCTCTGCTTCAGGCAGGAGCCAACCTTATACCCCTTTAGCATCTGGCATGCATCACCTCCTCTGTGTGTTGCAGCTTTAAAGGTAAAATGCTCAGACCTTTTTTTCTCTCACCTTTAGGCCCTTGAGTCCATACCCTTCAGCTAGAAATATTCTTTGATGTGTATTTTAGCATTTTCTGGCTAAATGCCCTCGCTTAAGGCATTTAGTTAACTTTGATGCTTAGACATTTTAATTTAAATGGCTGATTAGATGTTAACTCTCCTGTGACAGCAACACACATTAGGAGCCAGGGCCCAGTTCTATTAGACTCCTGCATTTTCATTCCTTTGAGCTGTTCTTGCTGTGTGGGTGCAAATCTTAAGTTATTCAGTGCTTACCGTGTTGCTGTTAATCATTCTGCTTTAAGCCCTCTGCGCACTTCTAATTTTGTTTACAGATGCAAAGAGGTGCCTGAGCTCTAAACTTCTGCTGCTTTAGAAACTCTTAAATGAAGGTAAGAAAGTCTTAAAATTCAAACACGTGTCTGTGCCTTTAAAAATCTGACCCCGAGTACCTGTAGCCCATCCCTATGCTTCTGGAAAATATGGCAGTATATACATTCCATGGCAGTAAAAGATTGGCACTTTACCTAGGCACATTTGGAAAGGACGGCAGGAACACCCGTTTAATGCTGGTGCTGAGATATGTGTGACTGTCTGCCACAAGGCCACAATCACCCTGGTTTCCCTTAGGGTGTTTTAAAGAATAGGTGCTTCCAGAGATGGCTGAACCCTCTGAGCATCTCTGTGACCTTCTGGACACTGCCCCATACCTTGACCAGGGAGAAACTGAGAACTATCAGTCGTGCTTAGACTCAGCTGGGATGAAGTCAGACCTAACAAGTTTATCCAAGTATGGTGTTTGAAGATGAACTGGGAGTGAAATAAATCCCCCGTTCACCACCATATCTAAATATTAAGCTTTTGTATGACACACCCCAAATCTGAAGCAGCAGTGTTTTTTGGTTGGGTTTGTTTGTTTTGGTTTTGTTGCTGTTTTATTTGTTTGTGGTTTTTTTAATGGGCCTTGTTAAAAGTTTGCACAATATTCTATT
>JAWWTY010000002.1:408725-467029 GCA_035222235.1 Margarornis squamiger
GTTTTGGTTTTGTTGCTGTTTTATTTGTTTGTGGTTTTTTTAATGGGCCTTGTTAAAAGTTTGCACAATATTCTATTAGTCAGTAATGCGGATTTGTTTTTTTCCCACAACCATAAATAATTGCCTACTCTAACAGACTGTTTTGTAGGCATGAAAGAATCACTGTAAACATCCTTGAGAAAATACTTGACTGACCAGACAGATTGTTTTCCTGGGATGTGAAGTGATGTAAGTCTTCTGAGGAACAAGACTTCTGACTGATAGCTATACCATACTGTGAAATGATTGTCACATTGTCACACAAGAAAGGATAAGGACAGGTGTTGCAAAAATTATCCTAAGTAGAGTCTAAGAGCAGGCTTTTAGTTGGTAAGGAGACAGAAGCAAAGCAGAGTTAATACCGTGGTTAGATTTCTTACCTTATAAAGTATAGTAATTTCATTGTGCATTAACTTTCAGACATATGTTTTTTTAAAAGTACAAAAAGGTTGTAACAGTGGCAGTCTCAGAAGTTTACTGTCTTGTTTTTCCTCTGATACTACATTTTAAAAATATATCTGTGTGTGTGTAAAATATGCAAAATACTTTAAAACTGCAAAGTGTGTGTACTCCAAATGCTGCCATAGTTCTCTACAGTGATCTGTAGACAGCCTTGCCATTTACTTTTTTCTTTATTTCTCTTCTCAAAAGAGAAATATCAAAGGCAGAAAACAGCTAAAAGCCCTTGTTCTGAATAGACAGGCATTGTCTTGCACACATGGTGTGTAATTTCTTTCTTCTTTTCTTTTTCCTGTGTGATTTTTCATATAGAAGGCACATAAAAGGTACTAGCACGGCTTGACTGTGGTTCTGTGGGCAAGTGACAATAAAAGGGAAGCTGAATGTTGGGACTTGTATCCCCAGATCACTGAGGAGGAAAACAGAAGCTTGAATAAAACATTGAATATCATTTGGGTTTGTGCAGATACTTTTAATTGCAGGTTCAAATAGTTCAATGCAATTTGTAACCCTTCGGATATGTATCATAGTCCATCTGAAATTCTTCTGACACATCCAAGTTAAGATGGAAAAAAATACAAAAAGTAGATTAGTAATAATAATTTTAGCAAGAATTAGCCACTTAGCAGGTCCTGTTTTTCTTTTTGATTTCTCACTGTAGTTTCTGGAAGAAAGGAATTCATTAATGCAGTGCTTTAACATTATTTATTTTAGAGATTTACAACAAAATCCAAGATGTGTGGCTGTCAGAAACGGAACAGCTGTGAGGAACTTTTGTGGATTTAACACATCTATATCCCACCAGTGGCCTTTTCAGGAAAGCTTTACCTATGAAACCTGTGTATAATATGTACACAAATCCATTTGACTTCAGGGAAATACCTGTTTTCAACAAGTAATTTCTATAATAATGCTTGAAACAGCAGAGTTGGAAACCTAAACTGTAAGTTCTTTGAGGTTCTTACATAACTAAAAAGTGCAGGAAATCTCTATTCTGGTGGGATGCCAGTTAAACAGAGAGCACTCTCTTCTCCAGGATAAAAACCATGTGAATTCTGAAATGCCAAGAAAAAGCCTGCCCTCAGGCTTACCTCCTTCCGAATTTGATTTCTTGTTGTTTCAGATAGACTTAGAATAAATATCTAAGTTATTGGATGTCCATAAAAGGTCAGCCTTTAGAATTTTTTTGATATTTACAGAATTTTCATAAGTGGTTTGTTTTTTTCTGTACTCTTTAGTACTGCTGATATGCCTTGTCCATCGCTCTGGGCACACTAATCCATAGTACTATGGAAATGACATGTTTCTGATGTCAGTAATTGCATTGTTCAATATCAAGTGCAATGATCTCTGGAAATATTCCTGTTTAAATACCAACTGCTACTCTGAAATGTCAAAATATTAATTAGTTTCTGTTTAGAGAAGTCACACCAAGTATACAGAAACTGGCTTTGGTTTCTGTACCTCAGAGAAGGTCTACTCCAAACCCCACTGAAGTCTGCAGGAGGTTTTTCAAAGCAAGGAAGATCAAGACCACAAAGTCTTTGCAGCTCCACGACATCCAGTGCTGTCTTTGCTTTTCTAATTCAGGTAACGTTTTCATGTGGCTGCAATTTTCAAGCCCACTGGATAAAAATTAAAAACAATAAGGAGCTTATTTGTGCACTCAGAGGAACTCAACGCTGTGCAATTGTTTGGAAGTTTGGATTGTCTATTCATCGCAAATAGCATCTGTGCTCAATTACATTCCATCCATCAGCAGGTAACGCTTTCAGAAGTAATAAAAGCATCTCAGAGATGGTTTGCACTAGAGAGTAATGATTTCTGAAACAGACAGACAATTGGATTGATTCCACAGGTATTGCAGAAGGGAAAATATTCCAGATGAAATGGAAATTATTTTGTGAAACATCTCAGGGTTTCGCAGAAAAAAGGGGAATATTATTACCAATTATTCTCTATAAAATGAGTTTAGTAACACACCATCATCTAAAAAGGAAAAGTGAAAGGTTGCTAAATTGGGTATTTAAATTCTGCTAATGAGAATGAAGGGAGTTGATGAAAGTTGAATCTCTCCATGGCAGTTTTAAAGAAAGATTATCATTCATTCTCCTTCTTGAACTGACAGATGATGTTTCTTTTTGAAATGAGGCTTCATGACTTTTGATAAAGCCTGCTGAAAATAGCATTCTCCTGTCTAAACTGCATGTTCTGTTGTAACGTGTTGGACTAACAGTCATAGAATGATAATTTGGGATGTTCCATTATCCCCTGCCTTTTTGAAGGATTTGAGTTTTTTTGTTTGAAGCATATGAGCCATGACGCTGCTACATCACATGACACAACAATGATTTTTAAAGCTTCAAAACAAAAGTATTTCCATCTATTTAATATTCTTTTGTTTGCTTAACACTGTCTGAGAAAGTCTGTGCTACATGTCTATGCAAAATTTCATGTACAACTGTTCTTGCCAGATATGACCTGACTGATATTTGCCAATGCTAATCACCTCAGAGGTATTGCAGGAGTTGATTACACAGAAAAGGACCTACTAGGATGTTCAGTGGCAGCACATTCACACGTTGGGATGCTACAAGGAAAATCAAAGCTCTCATTTCCCTCTCATTAGTGCCAGACAAACTGATGTCCTTTGTATGTCCTAAATACAGCTCCAACTGTCATTAGTTCACATTCTGGACAATAACATTCCTGAAAAACTCCATTCTTACTGGTTTAATATTTTCTCTCAAAATTATAAACTTTTGAGTAACTTGTTGAAAAAATAGATGTTCTGTTTCAGCGATTCATGCTGAATTTGTGTGGCCTCTTCCATCTCCTAAAAGCAGGGCACTGGAAAACCAAATTACCCTATTTGGTATAGCAGATGAGACAAGGATAAAGGTGATATTCCCTGCTGAGCTGGGAAGTAGGTGAACTTCTCCTGCCTTCAGCTCCATCACTGCTTGTTCCTTCCTGGAGACTCCTTTTCTTGTCATGTAATTTGCACTCTCTAGATGATCACAGCAAGTGTGATGGCTGCTTAAACTCCTTCCCTCATTTCCTCCGTTATTGGGATTTGTGGTGAGTTGGATTTAAGACTGAAAAGAGCATCTGGTTATAGCTAAAACCCCACTATATATATGCTATATATGTAACTCTAAAAAAAATTGTATAGACTCATTTCTGTGCGTTTTGCGTGTTCATGTATACCTGTGGAATGACTATAAGAGGGTAGAATTGAAAACAGAGATGCAAGGCACAAGCTTGGAAATGGATGTTGGGATATTTGGAGCAGTCTGTATGTGGATGTAGGCAAATGTGCTTGCCTTCTCTGCTGGCCTTTGTGTGTCTCATTGTTATTGACCAAAGAGGAAAGAAAATACTGAGGGTACTCATTCATTTCTAGGAAATACAAGATAAACAGTCCTAAAAGTGCTTTGGTTACTGGTCAAAAGGACCAATGGGAAGGAAGCAATTAGGTATATAATCAGATTGTGATACTTTGTTAGTGTTCTCTGCAAGTGTGCACTGGAAATGTTGTAAATTTAATATCAAACATCCAAAGATACTGTTAATTCTCATTTCATCAGTAGGCACAGAATGATACAGCTGACGATGATCTAAACTTAGAAGTGAAAGAGATTAAAATATCTTAGAAAAACAATCAGTAACTTTGAAAGAAAGAACATAATCAATTGACTGAATTTAAATAAGAGCTAATGCTAAGAGTTTTGTCCACGTCCTCTGAGAGTTTATCCAGGATTTTCCATTTGTAGTCTAAAAAGTTTTATGTAGCGTACAAGAATCCTACAAGTTTCTCTGGGGTTTTGTTGTGGGGTTTTTTTTGTTTTGTTTTGTCTGGGTTTTCTTTTTTTTTTTTTGGTTTTGGTTGTTGTTGTTGTTTGTTTGTTTTTGTGGTTTTTTGTTTTGTTGGGTTTTTTTTTTTGGTTGTTAGGGGGGTATTTTGTTTTTAAGGGATTGCATAGATAATCAGTCAAAGGTCTTTCTGCAGGCAGAATTTAATGTAAAATATTTTGAAAAGAGAAACTGGTAGTGTGTTTACACTGGTTTATGCAACTGTTTCTCTTATTTTCCTTCACTTTCTGCTTCCTTTCACTCCTCCATTTCACTTTCAAGGAAAAAGAGAAATAAGTATAAACATTTTGTTCATATGTTTTTAAATTGCCTGTGAGTGCCTCGCTCTCTGCTGGCTGGGCAGTATGGCCATTCCATGATATTTGTATTACTTTACACCATCTGAAGTGGCAGAGTTTTGACTTTATTTAAGAGTTCTGAGCACAGATGCTCTACAAATAATACATAATAAATATATCAGAGTGAAATAATTGATTTCCACTTTGCTATAGCATCCTGTCTATGCCACATTTAACAAATGAACTGTCACCTGCTGAAGTTTTCTCATATATCCATGCGTAGATTTAGCAAGGCAGGACAATAATTGCTTTTCTTTCACCTCCCAAATAAAATATGTGGGGTTTACTGAAATATGAAATCAACAATGCAAAATGGATGGGTTCTGTTTTACAAAAAACCCCAAATGTGTTGGAGATGGCTCCCTGTGGTGTTGCCTGGCCAGCAATAGTTTTCACAGTGAAATTCCAATATCTTCACAACAGTTCCATTATCCCACCACATCCTACATCATCTTTCACTTGAAATAGAACCAAAAGCCTACTACAGTGGGATTAATTTCTGCAAATCAGTCAATGGCACAGTGTGTAATGCACACAAATGAACTGGGTATAATGAAAAGCCATTTCTTTAAGGGTGTATTAGAATGTTGAGAGTGGAAAAGTTAACAGTAGTTAAAATGTACAACACGTGGAGAGTCATAAGTGGATAGATGTTTCCTTAAAAAGTAACATTGCTGGGCCCTGTGCCATTGTTTGGGAACAGACCTGTGTTCTTAGGAAGGTCCTGCACTGTGGCTGACAACCTCTTCATTCTGTGATTTCTGCTTTCACCACAATGTGGGGCTTGTCCAGAGTTCTTGCGTTAATAGTACCGCACCATGTGACCCCACAGCATGAGCTGTCTTGAAGGTACGGGCAATGACTGCTCTAGATGCTTTCTGTGGAAACAGGGATTTTGGGGTTTTTGTTTTGAACAACTATTTAAAGAATGGTAAATCATAGATGGAACCACCAAAATTTCAGATGTCCAAAAGAAATTTAGCAGAGAAACTTTAATGAGACCCCTATTCTGTGCTCATGGATGGTCTGTCTGATCTTGTTCCTTGTATTCAGTTAGAGCTAATTACTGATGTCTCTTCAGTTCACAGTTCAGCATTGTGTCTGTAGTTCACTAACAAAAAACCTCACTGAGAACAATGTTTTCAATAAAACTTAATAGGCTAACTCCTTGGATCATAACCAAATCTTTGTCAAGAAAACCACACTGAAATATCACTTCCTCACCCTTCCCTCTATTTGCGTGCATGTGGGAGAGTGCTCTTTGTGTACTCCCATTTTTACTGCCCCCATACATTTCAGGCAAAGCCTCCCACTCGTCATTTTGTGCTTCCTGAGTTGCAGTCTGCAGAAGGAAATACCCAAATACCAAATACCTGCTACCCAGCCAGAAGGTAACTTAGCTCTCTATTTTCCAAAGGTAGGACATTAAAGGTGCACATTCATTATTGCCCAGTTTAGAACTTCTCTGGGCTCCCTCTGTTTAACTGAATTTACCCTTGATCTTGGATTGCCTATTTTTTTTATTTTTTTTTTCTGAATAAACAGAATATAAATAGAAATTATTTTTCTTCTTGCTTGGGACAAAGAGAAAAAAAGGATGTATCTTTGGAAACATTGGAAATGCCCCTCTATATTTTGTTTCCTTCTTTTAATGTGGTCTCATGCTGAACTCCAAGTGAACTGCTGAGAGGGACCTGTTTAATGCTGGTTTTCGTTGTACTGTGTTTTTTTTGTTTTGCTCTGGTTTTTTGTTTGTTTTGTGTGTGTGTGTGTGTTGTTGTTATTGTTTTTTGGGGTTTTTTTTTGGGGGGGGAGGGTTTTTTTGTTTGTTTGTTTGTTTTTCAGGGAAATGACATCCATTTATCTAGAAAACTCTCTACGGATTTGGCAACAACTACATTCTACAGTCAGGAAAGGGACCAGGTATTTGTATCCTTCCTAGGAACAAGTTCACTGAGAGCTCTTGTGTAAACATAGCTCCTGCCAGTGTGGAATAGCAAAGACATGGGACCAGCAGGCTGCTGATTAATGAGCTCTTGTGGGAGTGGATGCCTGTGAGTCTGCTGTGTGTCTCCTCTTGCAGGGTAAGGTAACTAGGTCTGCAGTGATCAGCACACCTCTCATATCTCATTATTTGATCTCCAGACTGCCAGCAGCCTAGGCAGTAAACTACAGATTACAAGCATCGCTTGAGATGTGCTTGGGCACATTTTTCAGCAGTGCAGGAAAAAAGTGTAGCCAATGCATTCCAAATAAATACATTTGCTCTTTGTTTATGGAGCTTGGAACAAGGACAATCACTCTGTGTACACACTGAGATCACATGGCTCATGGAGAAGCTGAAGCCAGTGGTCCCAATATAAGCTGAAGTTGGCTGGATCAGAAATATGACATTTGATTACAGGAAGAAATATTACACAAATTGATACAGCATTGAACAGACTTATGGCTGTCAGCTCAGATGATTCTGGAACAGTATATCAGGCAGAGATAATTGTATAATCGTAAGGCTGAAAGCAGTAAACCCTCTCGTTGTCTGTGCTGGCTGCCTTTGGCCACGTGGGAGATCTTCACAGAAATTTGAGAATAAAGGAATTATATCACCATCACTCAAGGAGATGAGAGCAGACATCTATTGCTCTTTAAGCAGCTGTTGTATTCCACATCCATCAGAGGATCTCTATGGTGCTTTAACTTGAAATTTAACTCAGAAAGTTGCCAGCTACTAGCTTTGCCCATGGATGGCAGTTGTGCAGGTTATCCAGACAAAGGAACCAGGGGAGAGATTGTGTAAGAGTTAAATATTTTAAGCCCATAAGAACAGTCTGTAATAGAGGGGCACAGTGATTGTAAATACCACACTGTGAGTGCTTATTAATAGAGCACATTTCTTTGGAGGAGATTAGAGAGAAAACTATTAACTGATCATTTTTAACAAACTATTATCTGGGTAAGATTTCCAGGCTGCACTGGCATGGAAGCAGATTGTTAGTACGTTTTCCAGAAGCTGGACCAAAAAAGGAATTAATAAAGCAGCACATCATTAAGCAGACTCTAGGTTCAATGCATAAAATACCATTAAAACAGACTAATCTAATTTTCTTCATAATAGAAAACATAAAACTTGCAAGAAATAAATTTAACTGCAAGATGCTTTTATAGAATCCACCACTGCTGCTGGCTATTTGTTTGAATGACTGATTGCCTTCACCATTTAAAAATGCTGCACTCTATTTCTCGTCTAAATCATGGTTCAATTTCCAGCAAGGCTTCGTTCAGATTAAGTAGTCATTTTACAAGATTTTTTTTTTTTTTTTCCATAAGAAGGTGTATTTAATTGTAATAAGCTCATCTTTTAACATGATCCTTGAGTATTTTGACCCCCACTATAGTGTTATAATTACTTATCTCTCTTTAATTCCATGCACCAGCTGCATTTTCCCTCCCTGAAGCACACTGAAGTGCATGACAAGGATCTTGCCAATGGCTGTGAAAGACACCAACCTGTCACAGGGCAAAAGAAACTGTGCTTAGAAACTTTAAAGTTAGAAAGCAGAGACAGAAGAATTTATCTATTTTTACAATGAAATGAGATGCTGGAATGGTTGCAATTTTAATATTCTTGATTTTATTACTTTGCTATTTTACATATTCTTGTATGATGGAAAAAGAATGAATAGGAAAGCTTCCTGATGATGGGGAGTATTGAAAATGAGGACAGCTCTAGACCACTGTTCTACCATCTCACAGTGCCAAGTAAGGAGCAGTTGAAATTTACTGTTGATAAATAAGAAACCATGCACACCAAGGAAAGCAAGCAAAATAAAAAAAAAAAAAACAAAAAACAAAAAACAAAAAGAAAAACAAAACAAAACAAAAAGACAAAACAAAACGAAAACACACACACACACAAAACCCCCTTCATATATCATGGTAAGTTCTAAGTATGCCATTACTGAAAGAGAATTATAAGCCTGTCTGTAGTGGGCAGGAAAGTGAAGGTGGTAGGAAATACTGAAAAAGACATGCTGAAGCATCACTTATACAGCTGCATATGTTTTGGGGAAACGACATTTAAGTATATGCCTCAAGTCTGCTCACTTTGTTTCAGAAAAGGATGTAGTAACCTAGAAGGACACAGAGAACAGTAGTCAGTGGTACAGAATACCTTCTTTATGCAGAGGAAGTGAAAGAATGAAGAATCTATAGCTTAGAAATTAAATGACTGCAAATGGTTATTACAGAGATCTATACCATCCTGAATAACACAGGGCAAGTCTTGAGGGAATGATTATTCACTGTTCAAAGGACATAAACCAAGGCACATGAAATTAAATGATCAGGCAGACAGTTTATATTCAATGAAAAGAACTTTTTTGTGTTATGCATAATTAAGTTGAGAAACATACCTGGTGATTTTTTAAGTTGCTGCAAGTTTTGATGGGTTCAAAATATGATTAAATAAATGGCTGAAAGTTGAATAATCATGACATCATTGAGTCAACTGTCAGTTTGGGAGGTGCTGGAAGCTCAGACACAGGGGAAGTATCGCTCCATCCTGGGCTTACATACTTCTGAGCCTCTGTGAAAGGCTTCTGTTAAATGCCAAATACTGGACTACATGAATCTTTCATATGACTAGTGGAGTCACCCTGATAATCTTTAGATGTCTGAGACAAATTCAACATTCTATTGTGCTAGTCAATCCGTCAAGTACTATTTTAACTCGTATGGGATAGTCCTCTGCTTAAATACATCATTGTAACCTTCTCGGTTGCAACATAACACCAGAGCCTAAATCCCCATGAGCTCCAGGAAGACATTTTCCATAAATTCAGTCCTCTATCCAGTTATTGGTTATGTTCAAATTCCAGGTTGCCTGTAGCTTTATTTTACCCAACTTCATATTAGAGCTCACTGATCCATGATTATTCATGGCTGAATTAGGTCTGGTAGAGATTTAATTTTGATTTGTCTCTGCTCTGGACTAACATGGCATTTCAGCAGCCATGATCTTGGCTGTGTAGTCTGTGGGCAGCCCATGCCCACTGTGTGTTTGCACTCTGAAAGTCTAGTAACACTGCAGAGTCTCCTTACTTGTTTGTTGTCAGAAGTTTAAAGATTAATCATTTAGTATCCCTCTCCGTTAAGTGTTCTTATTACTCACCCTTCCTTTTACACTGCCCAAACCCAAACTATGGTGTTTGTTCACAGGATTTTTATGCTAAGGTAACTAGAAGGAATACAGATAGCCCACAACAGGGTTTGGGGTTTTTTTTATATTCAATATTACTTTTGTATTAAATCATAGTAGGAAAGCAGTGTGTTGTGTACAGCTATGCCTCTTGACTCTGCTCTGTCTTCATACTATTGACTCTTTGGATGGTTTTATTTGAATATGAATGGGAAAGATCTTATGCTGGTTTGTACTGTCACTGTGTACTTACATTGTATGTATTTCTTGAGTTCCCACGTGTATTGCCCCACTAACACATTGAACCTTACAGGGAAAACTGTTTAGTTGTCTCTTGGGTTGTAACTGTCACACTTTACAAGTGTCGTGGGCAATAGTTCGTGTCTGACTGAAGTTCTTTGGTTTCTCCTCTAGTCATTATATTTATTGTTCTAAATATTTTCACTCCAAAGTCATGGGTCCTGTGTGGTGTTACATCTATTTATCTCAGCTTTAAAATTCTACCTATTGAGAGAATGTATGAGAGATCATCATATTTTTGATAAGACAGAAAACACTTTTTATGACACTGTTAAGTTTTCTGTCAGTTCAGTTCTCAAAGACATTGACAAAGATGCAGAAGGCAAATAAAATCACTTATGTTAATGGGACTGCCTGCCCCATCTTTGGAAGTTTCATGAAACTTTTTTTTTTGCATGTGCTTTACCAAAATGCTGGGGGGGGAACAGGGGGGAAGCATGGGGAGTTGATCTTCACCAGTATGCAGACAATGAAATCACTGAGTTTCCCCTGACTGACATGAGTGAAGATCCAACCTAGTTTGAAAGCCTCCCTCAAAAATTCTTGAGGTAGAAAAGCAATAAAGTGCCACTGACTCATACAGAGCATTCTGCTCCCAACAACAACAACAACAAAAAAAAAAAAAAAAAAAGGGAAAAGGCCTTTACATGGAACAAGTGGAATTATTTCCTCTATATTTAGATTTTTGCTAAAGCAAACAGCAGTAGTTGTGACGGGGAATGGATATTTGTATGCAAACACACTAACAAGAGAAGGAAAAAATACTCTTTAGTCCTTAGGGTTTCAAAGTATCTCGAAGATTACATCAGATTGTGTTATGTTTCCTCATTCTAAAACTGCAGTGGCTCCTAAGGACTCTGCTCAGGCTGAAGTTTGTGTTTTATGAAGTGTCCCAGAGGTCAGAGGCATGATATGAATGGTGTGAAGAGTTATCAAAAAAAAGTTAAACGCTGCCCTTTGCCCGCAATATGCTTCCCACTGATACCAGTGAGACTTGTTCTTACGTGTGAATATATGACTGCCTGTTTATTGCTGACAGATCAGAACTCACAACCTCAGGCCTCCCCAGCTGGAACTAAGGTTACTGTCTGGAGGACTTTTTTTTAATGATTACATGTTTTCATAACTGAATTTGGGACTGTGAGCACTTGGTTGTGCTTGAACAGATTGATGTCAGTGCTCTGGAAAATTATTTCAGGGATACTGAATAGCAAAAGCAGAGAAAAAAAAAATCAGTTTAGAGAGGCAAATCCTTTGTTCCCGCTATTATCCCCATATGGCAATATGCCGAGGCAGGGGAAGCTGGAGCTGCTGGCTCAGTGGTGGAGGTCAGAGCTGTGCTGAGCTGACAGGCAGTGCCTGACAAGGCTGTCAGGGGTGGCAGTGTCATGGATTTCCAGTTTCGGCTGGAGCAGTCAGTGGGGAGCTGGGCTGGGCTGGCAGCGGCTCATCACTGCCAGGGAACGCAAGAGTTTGTGTAATCACTTCAGTGTGAGGGACAGCCGTGATACTGCAGGGGTCCTTCCCGCAGCGGGAGCTGAGGAGACCTAATGTGCTGATGTGCTCAACTTGTCTGACCTGCAAGGAGGGAGTGAGGCTGAGGAGGGAAATCTGTGCTCAAGAAAATTGCATAGTCTGCTGTAGTGCATGGAAAAATGTTTGAATATTCATTAAGCGTGGCTGGTATTTTATGTTACTAATTGAGATCTTTGGGATTTTTTACCTTTTGTTCCTCCTGTAAGTTCTCTGTGCTTAATTTAAATGGAATATGCTGTATAGGATGGAAAGTCTTTCTTTAACTCAGTCTGACCTTTTATCTACGATAAGGAATTCAGTGACTGGAAACACTTGAGCTTCTGACTGATTCTTCACTGTATTCAGGTGTCAGAGTAGGGGACCATAAAATGTTACCTTATTTTTATGTGGCACTGTGTGTGTGTTCTGTAAAACTGGTAAAACAAAACCCCATAAATCCTTAGTGAAATACCTATGCAGAGCTTTGACTTTCACATCACAAATACAGTTTAAAGTTAACTTTTCATTTATCTCGTTAAGGCAATGATGAATTATCCCCAGAAGTAATAACCACAATACAATAGCAGAAAGGTTGCTTTTTCAACCCTAAAATAATCACTTTTCGAAAACAGTTCTTAAAAATCAATTAATGACTATGATATACCATGTAACTTTTCTTACGTTTGACTTGCTCTCAGACTATTTTTGGGGTGGAAGAAGGAAGATGTTATCCTAGCACATGAAACTCAGCAGACTTATCAAGAATGCTTGAGCCCCTCTTGAGGGACTCATCAAGCAGTGAAGCCACAGCCTAGTTTTATACACATGCTTGCAGTGTCACAGTCACAGTCACAAATGCCCATATTCCCCCCTTCTTGGCTCTTAGGATTGGTTAAATAACACTGGCTGTTCTCTGTCTTCTGTCCTGATACACAGCCAGAGGTCCTCCTGCTTGTGCCATGTCCATCTTTGAGTGTCAGTGCCTTGATTCTGCTGCCCCTCTTCCCAGAAAGGACAGTGATGCTGCTGAAATTCCAAATGAAAGAAGCAACAAGAGAATAGATGTTAGTAGCCACTCTTTAATACTGCCAGGAGTGTTATTTTGTGAGATTCTTCGTGGGGTTGCAGAGGAGAAGAAGTTAATTTCCATTTGGCTGTTTTCTGGTATCCCAGCTGTGCAGATCTCTGCTGCCTTATATTCTGTAAGCACTGCAGGATGGCCTTGCCATCTGGTTTTACACCCTAAGGATCTGGATGAGTAACCATTCACCAAAAGTTCACAACTGGTGAGTCTCTGAGAGTCTGAGTGAAACCTGTTCTGTTTCAGGTTTTAATTTTAAGATCATGTTCCTGTCCAGTAGGATTTTAGGTGGACATTTGCTCTATATTGCTGATATGATGTTGCAACAGTATTTTCTACTCAGACATACACACACACACATACACACACACACACACACACACACACAGACAAAAAATAATCAGGAATGTGCCCTAGTTATGTTATTGCCTGTTTTAAATATGAAGAATTGATAGCAGAACCCCAAAATCTGATTAAAATCTCTTCCTTGGAGCCATTCATTCAAGACTTTACTCTGAGAATCTTCCCAGCAATATATCAAATACTTTAGTTATGGGGTCCAAACCACTTACGGTAGCATATGCGTGTATACATTCATTAAAATGTAAATATTAATTTAATTCTTGCTAACTTTTGCCTTATTAGTAAAATCCAATTCCCCATATTGGTGAAACTATGACCTTTATATTATAAATTCAAGGATTCATAAAACAGATGGTGGAGACTTAAAAAAAAAAAAGAAAAAAGAAGGAAAGAAAAAGAGACAACAAATGAACCCCCAGCTAGTCCGGCTGCAAGGACTGAAGTGTGCATATTAAAATAATCTTGAAAAGCTGGCTGGGTTAGCAAAACCATATGGACTTAGTTATGTTACACGGTACCCTTGAGTCGATACTTATGAGCATCTCCTCTTCTGTGGCTGATGAACACTATGCAAAAAGACATCTGATGGTGGTGGTGAGAGATTTCACTTTAGGGAACCAGAATTAGGAGTCATAGGATTTGTGCTGTTTGTAGGATTTGGGATTCATACTGGTGTTGAATAGACATTGTGCTATAAAGGGAAAGAAAAGTGGTACTAAAGTGGCTGCAACTGTGGTGCTGAATAGATGTAAACAAGAGAAGTCCTGTGGGTTTAAACAGCACAGGAGACCCAAAGAAGGTGTTATGTGACAGAAAGCTCATCTGCTTTTCCAAATCCATCAGATGCTCTTGTTAAAAGTTATTACCTTCTTATAAAACTCTGCAAGAAATAAAGGGGAAAAAAGCCTTAAATTTTCTTTAATCCATGGGATCATTTTCCAGGCCTTGTAAGAGGCTTCTGAACTGGCCTCAGAAAGGATCCCCACTTGCTTTTGTTCTTAATCATGAGTCTAAGAAATTGGTGTGTGCATTCTCTTCAATCTCCTTTACTGAAGATGAGAGGGACATACTGGAGACATGTTAATATGTGATCATTGCACAGGAACAGAACCTCATCTATAGAAAAGTAAGAAAGTTAAAATAATATTGGCTTTCATATGGTTAAGCAGTAAAACTCCAGATGAGTAGTTTTCTGGGGTTTAATTATCAAGAACTAGAAGATATGTTATATATACTTTTTGTATAGATAAATTATACATACCAAACCTGTCCATAGATTTCTGCTCCTCGGATCTACAACTGAGGTGTAGGGTCCAGCACTTTATAAACGATCCCATGCAGATAAAAGCAATAACCAACAGAATTAAGGTACTATACGAAGTAAATCTGAACTGAAATGGAGTTGGTGAGAGAGATAAGATGCAATGTATGCTGAAGAAAAATTTCTTACACCTTTTTAACTTTCATTCATTCCTCCTGGCTGGCCTTGCCTATTTCAGTTATATTTTTGTCCCATGTCTGTTTCCTACTTTCTAAATGTAGCTGGTCTATTGTGTTATAATAGTAAGCTGCTGACAGAGTCTTCCTAGCACAAATAAAACAGAAATGACATCTTTAATTAGTTTTCTGCCATGACATCCAGCATTAAAAATAGTCACTCTCAAATGCATTTGTCATCTTGATGCTTTTCTGGGGAGGCAATTGTCAATAACCCTGAAACTATCAGCTACTTTCCAAAGATGATTTCTTATAGGCCTATAAAAAAAAAAAAAATATAAAAAAAAGAGGCCTAAATCAATCATTCTTCAGAATGGTAGAAGCAAAAATTTGTCCAAGGGTGAAACTAAGACACAGCATATTTGAGTTAGGACCTACTGGACTCTTGATTGATAGGATCAAAGTAAGAGCAGACCTTCCTTGTCAGTTCAAGATTTCTCTTTTGACTGCTGTGAAAGTATTTCCAATGAAGAGCACAAATCTTCTTCTGCCTTCACAGACAGTTGTACATTCCCTGTGCTGCCCTTAGTTGGTACTTGGTTCACATGGCATTAATTTTATATTATTGGTGCATATATCTATCTTTGACATTTAGTGTGTGCATCTTAATTCATTTTATACCATAGTGATAATTCTTGTTTTGCTTTAAATGCTTCAAAACCTGAGCCATTCAAGAAGAAATTTGCATTTGACCTGTCAGAGAAAGAGATTGGCATCTGTCATCCCTGCTCATTGTTTCAAGGTTTCTATCTGAAAAATTCAAATGTAATGGCTGTTGTTCAAGGCTGCCAGATGTTGATGCTACCATCAACAGATAAGATGGATCTGAGAACAGCAGCTGATATGCAAGTGACTTGCAGGAAGGGAATTGTTAATTTTATTCTCTTGCTGCTAAAGTACAAAAAATATACAAAATATTTTATATGTTTCACAACTATGAAATTCAAACTGCTTTAAATGCAGTGAAAGTACTTTTAAAAGAACTATTAATTTTGGAAAAACACCTCAATTTTGTGTGCTTATCTCCCAACTTCATTTCCAGGAGAAACAAGCATTTTCCTCTGAGTTCTAGTGTTTTCTGCTGCTAATAGAATAACAGTCTCTCCAGCACAAAAAAACCCCAAAACCAAAACAACTCATGCTAGGAAAAAAACCCCCAAACACAACAAACAAAACCAAAACAGCAAACCCAATAACTGATAGAGTTAGAACAGACCAGAAAATGCTGCCATAGCCAAAGTAAATTTAATCTGTGCATCAGCTCCTTCGTGCATTTTACAGGTCTGCAGCTCAGGTTTCTTCTTCAGTCCCATTTCCCTGTATGGGACATGAGAAACAAAATGATGGGCCAGTCCTCAGTGTTCCTCAAAAGACTGGTTTCATTTTCCAATACTGTCATGAGCCTGTGTGACCTTGAACAAATCATACAGGGAAAAAACCTCAGCTGCTTTAAATCATCCTGCTTCCCCTCCCCTTGCTGGAGAGTCAGTGCGTGCTCTTGGTTTTAAGAGAGCTTTGACAATCTATGCCAACTGAGGATGTTCCCTACAGTCTCCAGGTTTTAGTTTACTAGGAGTGCAATAGCAGTAATAATGCTCTCCTGCCTCACAGGATCGTTTTGAGAATAAACACATTAAAAGGGTGTAAGGCTCTCAGATACTATGCAGATGGGAGCTATAAAAGTTCCTCAGACAGAAAAACCTGAGCCATGCAGTTCTGTGACCTAGATCAAGCTGCTCTGCTCCTGTCACCAGCCTTGCCTGAGCTCAGCTCCCTCAGCTATGTAATTAGCTGGTCTCAAATAACCCTAAAAACTTCTAGAAGCTTTTGCAGATCTCCCCTTTCCCTTAAGGTCTGCCTGTGCCACTGCTTCAGACATCGCCCACTTTTAGGCTATTTCCTGTCAAACACACTTCAAGGCTAGTTTCTGCCTGCTTTTCTGTCCTCCTCGCAGCTGCTCTGCTGACACTGTAGCATTCAAAAATTAAAAAAGCTGTTTCTTATAAGAAGCTTTTTCACTCCTGTAAGGCAGAATTAGAGCTTCTCTAGAGGAATCACATCTCCATTGCAGTGTCTCTTGGGATATGGAGGATTTTAGCTAAGGGAATAAATTATTTCATCCAGCTCTTGATATAGATACTGAAGAATAAGTTATTTTCTGCAAAAAACACTTGTTTGTTCTAAATTTGGAAATTTAATGATACATATTGCAGAATTCTTTAGGTCCTCATTTTTCTGTGCTAGTTTCCAGTTCATACAATCGGCATCTAGGAGGGTTAAGGAATATTCTGACCTTTTCAACATACCAATTCTGACTTTCTACTGGTTAAAAGAAAGTATTGCCATAGCTGAGCTACATTTTCCTCCTGCCCATGACTTTTGTGGGCAGATAAGTAATTTGGTAAATCTGATAAAGTAAACACAATGCATAGCTCAAAGCTACGCCAAGTGGAGCCACTTCTTAAACGGATGCCGTTCTCCAGCTGAGTGTGTAGAAGCAGCTTTATTCCGGGGGTTTCAGCTGGCAAGGGACAAGCTTTCTTTGTCAGTACATGGATAAGAAAGCTGATTAATACAATTGCTAAATTGTTTACATTTCCCTCCTATACATCTGAGCAATATAAAGTATTTTTGTTACTTCCTGATTCTTATCTTGTGGAATACAGCAGTGAGGAGGAGAGAGAAAGGAAGTGGCTGAGAAAAGCAAATAGGAAATCTTTTGACACCATTTAGGGAGCTTTTATTAAGGCACTCCCTTCACTCCTACCCACCAGCATCACCTTTTCTCATACTTCAACCTCCGAAATGGCCATGTCTCTGTTGTCACAGTGTTTGTGTTAACTTTGGGCTGGGGCATGCCCCTGCAAGTAGGCACAGGGCTGTCCTTGCAGTAACTCTGCTGTCTGAGGATCTCAAAAGCAGCACTCCCAAACTGCTCTGTTTGAGTCTCACACTGAGATGAAGCCACACCAACAAAGTAGTACTTTTTCTGTCTTGGATTTTTATGAAAACTGTTACCACCAATTCTCCAGGCAGAAGTCCCAGACACCATTGCCTAATACAGGTCAGGTACAAGGAAATGTCTCTTTTAGGAAATTGATGCTTGCACTTTTCTTTGAAGAAAGAAGTTCAGGAGTCCTGTGATCCCAGCAAGCAATATCTCAGAAACTAATTATGAAAGGAGTAGATTGACAACCCAATGCAAGACAGAGGCTCACGGTGGGATCAGAGTGACCAAGACCTGAAGGACCTTTTCAGTCCTGGTGAACCTCTCTGGTTCAGGACAGGGAAATAGAAATAGAGAAATAAGTTAAAATTTGCCCTGAGTTCTTCACTAGGTATAATTTTTCTTAGAAATGTAGCTATTTCCCACCCAAAGTAGATCTCATAAAGACTGCTGAGTAATATTATACCTTTACACAAATGATTTTTTTTTTTTAAAAATCAGTCCAATATCTGGAATGAACTTGTTTTTCTGCAACTCCATGAAAAGAGGAAACTCAAAATATTCAGACTGGAAGAAAAAGAATGTGCAGTCCTGTACTAAATCAGTTGTGATCTTTTATAAACAAGAGTAAAACAAAGAAAGGCAATGGGTTGCAAAATAAAGACTATTTAGTGACATCCTTTGTTCATAATGAGAAATGGACTTCTACAAATTTGTTCTCTTTCTTCCTTTTAGAAAGGATTAGTTACCATAGCAACTGATACGTAACATGACATGCTTTGCTACTTCTGAGATCTGCAGAGCTGTTTTTAAGAGAAGAAATGTTAATTAATATCTAAAAGAATAAAAGACACAAGGTCTTTCTGCACTACAGGGAAATTGCACTGTTCCTTGATTTTCCTTTGTGTGTGTTGTGGAAGAGTCGTTTGAGGGACCTGTACTGGCAGTAATGATACAGGGAAGACCAAGAAGACTGTTTTGGTCCTGTTCAGACATCAGCGAGCACAACCTATGACCTGGCCAGCTGAAATTTTGTCTGAATTACACTGAAGTCACAATAGTTACAGTGAGAATCTCACTTCTAATGCTATAAATTGCTGCATCATCCCAGTGAATTCTGTTCTCAACACTGCTGTACATTAAGTGCATGACCACAAAAAGGACACACACATCTTCAAAGCACTTTAAGTATCCAAAATATGGAAGAAAATCCTGAGACCAAACCACCAAGGGTATAGGACCATAGAATCATTTAGGCTGGGAGAGACCCTTAGGATCATCGAGTCCAACCTGTATGAGGATGTGAATCTTAATTTCTCTGCCAACAGTGTTATATCAGCATAGGGAAGAAAAATACTTTCCTGTAAACTATCTGGTACTCTCTTGGCCCTGATTCCCTGGCTCAGGGATCTCTTGGGAACAGGGTGAGCAGGCTGGAAAACCTGACATGAACTAGGGCTTTACAATGGCATAGGGGCACAGCTGGTGGGAACCAAATAACTCAGAGGCACCTCAGCATCCCCAGTTTAGCATACAGACACTTGAGAGATAGATGAATATTTCAGATCCTTTACACCTTTAATTCCAGGTATTCATATGATACGATGTGGGCAGATAGTTCTTGTTTTCAGTGAAGGGGCACAAGAGATGTACACGCTGTTCTTTGCACACAGCATGAGAATGGCACTGGTTTATACAGCCAGGCTTCTGGCTGTGATGTTCCAGTGGTTCCCACAGGGTATAGAGTTCAAGTATATCTGAGCAAAGTATAACACTCCATCCCAGAAACTTGTCATGAATGGGATATTGAACGTGGAGTTGAAATTTTCCACACCCTCCTTGTCTCCAGTGATCCTGCCAAGCAAGCTGTTAGCTCAGATATGTCAGAGGACAATCCCGTTACCTTCTGAGAGGCATGTGCTGCTCCTGATGGAAAGTCCAGTGTGTGAGGCTAACTCCCAGATGCAGGTGACAGGGACAATTAAACAGGAAGAAAACTGCTCATCTAGAATACCTTTATGTTAATAGTGCAGTGAAAAGACAAACTGCAGGAAAAGCCCCGGATGGATAATATATCTAATTCCTCCTCTGGATAAATAACACACAGAAAGAAATGCATTTTTCCTGCTAAAAGCCTGTAGAGCACAGGAAAAAAATCTCTTGCTATGCCTGCCAGAATATTTCTCTGGGTAGTGGAAAACTAGTAACTGGATGTTTTACAGCTCTTAGGAATAATTTTCAAGGGTTACTTCTCAGTTTTCTATCTAATATCTTGATTTAAAATTAATTACTGAAAAAAATTATCTGATGTGGGTTAGCATAATGATTTCCTGTTTTTAAACTATGTGTGGTTCACATCCCAGGAAACTGAAATAAGAATGAATGAAAAATCCTTGCTTTGTCCTTCATTTCAAAGAAATTCACACAGCTTTTCCCCATAACATCCATTATCAGTTCTCTGAGCCTGTCCAACTCCCTAGTAAATCACATTAAAGAAATTTACAGTACATTTACTTACAATTGGAATTAGGCTATCCTAGACATTTTGAAAAAAGATGCTTTTGGAAAATGTTTGTCTGGATCAGGACCAATAGAAAGGCCTTTGGGCTGAATTTTCAATTGTTATATATGTGTTTGTTTTGCTACATTGATGACCCTGCTGTTTGTGTGTCACTTGGACAACTCCTGAACTGATGTAAATAGCAAAATCTTTCATATTCACTATTTCTCCAGCTATGAACTAGGAGTTCCTTTCATGCTTAATATCACAGAGAAAATAAAACAGGATGGTTTACTTTTCACTGTGAAAGTTGGGTTTGAATGAGGAATCATTAAAAGGTTAATACCTTTTCTAACACTTCTGGAACATAAAACTCACTGCTCCTGTCACCTTCACATTCACATCCTGAGTTCCAGCTGATCCATAAACAGACTGGAGATTATCACAGAAGGTACATTCATGTGTAAAATGAAATTCCTATTAAAGTTCATTGCTTCAAATGATATATGCTTTGTAGCTCTTCCTGTAGACACTCCTGCTGAGTTCTGTCATGATATGCTGAAATCCAGTCTTTCTTCTCTCATCCTTCTCCTTAGCCCCAGAAGAAAGTGGTCTCTTTGATGAGCCTTTGTAAAGTTTTTGACAGAAAATTCCAACAATCGTTCAGTTTCCATCTACAGAAAGTGGTCCTGGGCCATCAGTGACGTACTCATTAGTTTTTCTTTTTTTTTTTTTCTTTTTATTTAACCCGATTTTTGGTTACTTTCAGCTAAATTCTTCTGAGTGTGTGCACAGGAAATAGAAATCTTCAGCCCCATGTATGGACGAGAGTGCATGAAGATGACTTGTGCCATCTTCCCTAGTCCTTCACGGGTAGCCCAGAAGGCTTTGCACCCTCAGATAAACCTGTGTGCCTCTATACCCCATGAATTCAACTTTTCAAGTGGCCAGCAGATATGGCAGCATATTTTTGTGGAATACTCTTTGTCCTGGCTTCAGACCCCACAGCACTGCAGGGTTGAGCCTGGCACAAAACTGCTTACACATGTGCTTTCCCCTTTGTGACCTGCTCAGCAGCACTTTTGAGAAGCAAAGTTAGGTTTGTTTTGCTTTACCGCCCAGCAAGTAAACAATCACTCTGACATCACTTCATTATAATCGAGGTAGTCTTATTTCTGATTTTCTGAAGAAAAAAGTGTAAGCTTTTCCTGCTATTTTTCTGCTATTTAAGTGCCATATTAATTTCTGTATTGCTGTTATCTGGGAACCAAGATTAATGAGGGCTTGCAGTGATGTTACTCCTATGACATTAAACAGTCCTTAAACCTAATCCCATTAAACTGTGGACTGTTGCCAGAGATGTTCATTTCAGATAGAGTATGTTTAGTGAAAACAAATGTACACAATTGTGTGCTTAGCCAAGTATCCCCTAGAAAAGGATCTCAGGAAAGTGAGATCGAGAATTAAGATCTGCAGAACTGGCTTTGTTTGTTTGTTCCAAACCTACAGAAACAAATCTCTGCTTCCTTTGCTTTGGAGGTGTGGTGGTTTGACTTTTATTGTGCTACCATTAGCACTTCTACTTAGCTTGTATTTTTTTGTATTTATGCAATAAGCCTCCACTTTCCTGAGTCACTTCAAATTGTTTAAACAGGCTGGAAATGTGCTGTCCCGGGTGTTCTGTTTTAAGAGCTATAATTAATTTTCTTGGAAGTATTCCCGAATATCATAATCTACACATCTATATTTCATGTGAGACTGGGTAGTTATGTTGTCTTTAAATCAGATGGGCATGTACATGATGCAACTGTGGACCTAATTTCATCTATTTTAATCTAATGGTCTAGAGGGTGTGCCTGCAAACTCCAAATCTCTCCCAGATATCTATTCGGTTCACAAATCATTCTTCTCTAGCTAACTCTAATTATGCCTATTTCAGGTCTATGTCTCTATTACCATCAGCCCCCACTGAGTTACTGTGTCAGGTTGTTTATGTGAGTGGCAGCTAATGCCAGGACTGAGGATGATTTTACTTACATGCCCCTATAATATCCAAAGGTCTGCTAAGGGGTGGCAGGGGAGGAACAGTGGAGGGTATTTTTAATTCCCTTGGGGATCCACTAAACACAGTCAGGGAAAGACCATTCTGGAGTCCACGAGGCATTTGAGTGATTTGCAATAGCAAGATAGGACTCTGCAGAAAGGAGTGGCATCAGAGGGGAAGAAATGAGTCTCCCGGGGTGGGAAAGGATTCAGCAGAATTTGCTTTAATTCAAAAATTCAGTGGAAATGAAAAACATAGAGAACAGGCAGAGTTATTTATGGATCCTTATTTCTTATTTTTTTGGCCATGCCCAGCTGTTCCACCAGGCTTAAAATGTTAAATATGTTGGCCTATATTTCAGTGTATAAAAAACCCCATTTTATTCAAAAGCAGCTCCTTATAGTTGAAAAATCTTTTCATCTCTCTGAGGGGAGATAAAGGGTATTCACCAAAAGAACAATGTCTACCTAGACACAGCCCTAATCTTGGAGCAATTTGTGCTCCTGTAGAACAGGCTTTTTATAGAAGCAATGTGGTAGTTATCTCCATGTATGAATGTCAAAGCCATCTCTCCTAGTCAATGACTGAGCTCAATTTTTGTTCTACCATCAAAATACAGAAAACTTCTAGGCTCCAACTATCCTGGTGTAAAAACACTTTCCCAATGCTCTTCTTGCAGCTGCTTGGATTGACTTAGGTGTGTTAGAGTGGGGCTTTCTCTGTTTAATTTGCCAAGTTTCAAAGCTTGTTTCCCAGGTAGACATACTTCAGATGTGTATCTTTAGTAGAAATTATTCTTTTTAAAACATGACTTGCTCTCAACTTATTTAAAATTATGGCAAGTTTAGGAAAGTAGATTAGATCAATATTTGCCTACATCCTTCACTATTGTGAAGGGTCTTGGTTGCTCATTCCTTGTGTTTTGAAACAAAAAGATCAATGATATCTTCAAACTTGTGATCTAACTGGATGAATTGTTGTATTAAACATTTTTCTAGTTGGATTGTTTCTTGAGAATAGAATTTTCATCTGTGTTCATCTTTAGCCAGTGCACGTATCTGCCTGGTACAGCTGCAATCCTTTTTTCCTCTGAAAAAAGCTAAAGCAAACCTGCATGATGTGTATGGCTTTACATGGAATGCAGTGAACTCCAGTAGCTTCTGTACTCATCCAAGAATACTCCTCACAGAGGAGGTGCTTTGCCTGGTTAACTACTGTACAGATTAACTGGAATCTTTCAAAATAGCAAATGCTATTTTCTGAATTTAAGTCCTTTCCAAGTATCTTATTTGGCATAGGGAATCTGCAAGTCCAGCCAACCTTCTTGAGGTGCTTTCCTTGCTTATTTAGATTTTTTTGACTTCCACTCTGAGGGGTTTTTTAAGTTGTATTGCTGATAATGTGTGGTGCTCAGGAATCCCTCAGAGGCCCAAAGCCTACACAGTCCTGTTCCATTTGTTATTTGCTTCCAGCTGACTAGCATTATCAAATACAGCTTCTTCAAAGCTTATTAGAGATATTTAGTTTCCCTGGATGAAGACTCTTAACAGAGGGGTTTTCCCAGAAAAAAAACCCTGTATTTCTATAAGGGACGTCAGTGTGACACAGTACATTCCTTTCCTACTAAAAAGAAGCACATGATATTTCTTATTCTTGTCTTACTATCTGTTTCTTTTGGCATTTAGACCTATTCTGCAATGACTCTAAGACATTTAAAATCAATTTCCTTCATTATTTGCATTTGTATGTAAACAATCACAGCTATATTATTTTCCTCTCTCTTCCTGTCTTTTTCCTTCTGTCCGTTCTTCTCTTCCTCTCCTGACTTCGTTTTAAATGCTTGTGGCTTATCTCTTCTTAAGCTTCAGGACGTGCAAGTTCTGCTTATCTTTGGTAGCAGTTAGAGGAAATAGCATTAGTTCTAACAAGTTTGTGCTGCATGAATTGGACGGGACAAAGAGGTGGGGAAGTTTGGAGTTCTAACAAGTTTGTGCTGCATCAGGTGGAGGGGACAAAGAGGTGGGGAAGTTTGCCCTCACACAAATGATTGGCGTGTGAGGAGGGCTCCTTTGAGCAGCAATTAGCAGCTGGAATTAATCTGGGCCGTGTGCTGGTGGCACTTAGTGAACTGCTGGTGTAAAGTCATGTACAGCCATGATTGAAATATAGAATCACCATCCCTGGAAGTATTCAAACGTGTGTGGCTGTGGCACCTGGGGACATAGTTTAGCAGTGACTACGGCAGTGCTGGGTTAATGGTTGGACTTGATGATCCAGAAGGTCTTTCCCAAACCCCAGTAACTCTGTGAGTGCTGTGGCTGCCCTGGGGGGATTCGGGCATGGAGATGTCAGGATCCTCTGCCAGCAGCACAGTTAATTGTGTTGTGTGACTTGCTTGTAACACCCTTACCTTCTGCATCTCTGCTTACTTTTTCCACTGGAAGTTCTCTTTCCAAAGAAAGCAGAAGGGTGCCTTGGACTTAAATGAAATCTTGCAGTGCCTCTTTCCTATGAAGTTGTTCAAATTGGCACTGTATTTTTCACTTATGTGTGTGAGTTTAAGACAGACTTTCGTATCACCTTTTGCTTAGCAGAGCTATGGCTGAAAAATAAACCTGCATGTGCCATTCACAATATCAGGAAGAATACTGAGACATCCAACTAATTTACTAATTTTTCCCCTTTTTAAATATTTTTTTTTTATTTAAAACCAAGGAGAATTTTTTGAGTTTGAAAGTTGATGTTTCATTACACTAGCACTCTATTCTTGAAATGTGAGGTTGAAGCATCCTTGCCTCTTGCTTGGGTTTCATGTAATTACATTGTTTTGCTCTTAGTCTTATGCTGTGACTGTCCCTCTGTATTGGTGAATTCATTACATGATAATGTCATTTCAGGGTTGGAACAAGTTGTATGGGACAGATGTAGATCTGACAAGTTTGGTGCATTGGGTAAGTGGGGCAAAGAGGCTTTTGGAATTTAGAAGTCAATGTAGCAGTTCCATCCAACACAACTCTGCAATTTTCTGTGAACAGTCTTTGCCATAAAAAAGCCTTTTACACGTGCATGTGTCTGGGACAGGGTTATGCAATTATGATTAAAAAAAAAAAAGAAAAGAAAGAAAAACAGGAAAAATGCAGCAAGTCCAATAAATGATTTAATACTTCCCGATTTAAACTTTGGCTTCCTGTCAAAGTTAATTTAGAAAATCTTTCTTTGAGGAATTTATTTTCCCTGTACTACACATTTATGATCTTTAGAGAGGATTAACTTGCTGTGTATTTTCTTCATGACAATCATTTACACATTTTATTTATGCCCAGATAGGGGATCTGAGGTCAAAGCACATCTTCCATTCATTCTGTTTTCTTTAAATAGGGTTTGCCTAGTCCAACCACCTACTAGAATTTGCAAGAGGAATGTTTACAGCAAACCTGATTTCTCTTCCTTTATTTTTTTCATGTTTCTGCACTTCACAGGCATTCTACGTGTAAGTATTTCTTGAAATGCTCTTCTGCTTTAGAACAGAAAGGAATACTTTGAGACTTTTGACACACATATGCATATACTATATTCAGGTTTATATCTGATTTAGATTTCTCTTGACTAAGCCCAGCTAACTGATCCATTGTTCCTGATAATGACTGCTGGTCATGTTAGTTTTTCCCGTGTGCTGCCAAGACTGTGATTTAGGATGGGACACTAGCAGATAATTTCTAGCTGTAGGATTGGAAATAAGAGCTTTAACTCAGATTATCCACTTACTCTGAATCCCAGCTTAGAGAGCTGTGTTTTTTACTTTTCCCCAACCAATAATATACTCATTTTTCTTTTTTTTTTGTCTTCTCCACTTATGTTTTTTTTACAGCTTTATTGACTATTTTGACTTAATTAGAAACTCCAGAAAAATTAGTGATAATAAGGATAAACTTCTTAAAATTTAGGAGCATGATACATGTAGAGGTAAAAAGTTCTTATCTTCCCTCTGTCTGCTTAACAACACTAAGTCTCCCAGCCAGAGACACAACCGTCTCCCTCCTCTCCTCCCCTGGCTTAAATGGAAACTGCTGCGAACAAACAGAAAACACTTTTACAAGCTATTTATTTTTCCATCGTGACAGGAGATGCAACAGACAAATGTGCTGCAGCACAACTTTTCCATGGCATTGCATGCAAAATGCATAAATACAGGATCACTTAGCACAAACTCTTTGCTTGCCTACCTGGTTGAAAAGGGTTCCGACAAAGTTAAACTTTGCTGGTGTTAAACTTTGCAAGCATTTTTGCACAGGTGCCTCCAATGGTGGAACAGTGTTATGGCCCAGTGATGCTGAACACATTAATAAATGTGCTTGGTCTAAAAAATAGGGTTTACAGTGGGCAGAAGCTTCCTATGTATCTTTGCCTTTTTGAAGGGAAGTGGTTCGGGGAATATACTGAATTATAATTTCTCTCTGAAGTGTCTCAGCATGTTCAGGAAGATAACAGCATTGCACAGCTGAAAGTGCAGTTTGACTTCTTGACAGAAAAATCAAACTCACTGCTGAAGCCCATTTCTTTCTTCAGAAATTGCATGCATGAATCATTAGCACCTTTAACAAGCTGGAAGGTCTCCAAGTCTGTTTGGTCAATAACTTTCAACTTCAAATAGGGAACTGCAGTAATTTCAGGGTCTTGGCAACATGTCTCTCACAAAGCTGATGAGCATGTTCACAGGCACTCTCACTTTACAGTGAGGCATATGGTATGCTTTGTATTTGTGATTTTCTTTGATATTATCTCTCTGGCACAACTTAGCATTCTTTCAACGTAGTGTTTTGTTTGGAGAAGTAGAGAATCTTTTAGTTAAAGTGCAGCAAGTGTGTTTCAGGAAAATTCTTTTTAAGTCAATAAGGGAGATTATAAGGTGAAGTATTTGTTCTTGCTCTCTTAATGGATAGTTACTCTTATTGAGGTACTTCCAGTGAAAAATCTAGGCAACAGATGTTTGTATTTAAACAAATACATGCATTGCATGTGCATCCTCCTGGAGAACACTTGTAGGAGATGTCTCAGTTCCTCTCCAGGACTGAGGTTCTGTTTTCTCTGCAGAGCCTTTGCTCCTTGCAATATGTCCATTCCTTCATCATAACTGGAAGTGCTGAGGTTCCTACCAAGGAAGCAGCCCATTGCTGCATTTATCATAACCCTGTGGTCCAGCTCTGAAGCTGCAGTCAGCAGGTAAACCCTCATATGTGAGAGTAGAATTGTTCTTATTTCCTTGGATTATGATATGGTCTATATATATTCATTTTCATTTGTCTTCACTCCATGGTGAAAGATGGCCCTGGAATTCTTCACAGTAGTCCCACAAGTTACTTCCTTCTGCAAAGTGTTACATTTGCTGAGGATTTTAATCTTTTTTCAAGGAGAAGGGGCAGAATTACATGTTTTGAGAAATGGTCAGTGAAGAAACATTCCCTTGTGAGGTGAGGAAGAGCCCAGCAGTCCAAGGGGTCTAAAGTTTCTGAAAAAAAATGCACTTTCGGAAACAGTAATCAAGAATTTTGTCAAAGAGAGGACAAAAAGATGCTTAAAAAAAAAAAAAGGAAAACAAGAAAAACAAGACAAGAAAAACAAGAAAAAAATTCTCTGCTGGTAGAGAGCGTATCTTATAGTTTTTCCCTTGCCTTTGTTTTCTTTTTGCCTAAAGTAAAAGTCATAAAGGGTGAACTGTATAGTTACTCCTCACATGAAAAGCTTCCTAAAAATCCCCCAAAACAGCAAGGGGCAATTGCCCTGCTTCAGTGTTGTCATTGCAGTGATCAGGCAGCAATAAAATTCTTCTTCCGTAATCTTTATTGTCAACTGCTGATGGGAAGCTCCCATTGCTCCAGGCTTCTAAACTTGCCTTTTAGTATTGGACCTAAATTATTTGCTAGATACTAAATAAAAGAAAAATTGGGGGATGGTAATAGAAAACTGACTGATTTGGGGTGCGTTTAATCTTTTAGTAAAATCTGACTTTTGAACATGGAACCTACTCTGTTTCTTTGTGGGTTTTTTGTTGTTGGGTTTTTTTTTGTTGGTTGTTTGGTGGTGTTGTTTGTTTTTTTCTTTAATGACTTCATGAATGTTAAATACATTACAAAGAAAGGAGAATTTGTAGAGTTAAATAAAATATAGTGTTTTGGTACAGATCTTGTATAGAAGCTGGTGACCTTTCACTCTATGAAATCACATTGCCTGTATTCCCTGGGTCCTATTGAATACCAAGTGTTTAGCAGGAGATGAAATATCCAGGTGATACCACGACTGATGGATTATCGTCAGTTCTGCGATTCATAAGGACATTTCCCCTTTCGGACAATTTTTGGAATGTGTCTTGTGTCTTGTAGTTTAAAATCTGAATCACAAAACTCCCTGGAACTGGCCTGATCAGGCTTAGGGGCTCCAGGTCAAACACAGGAGTTCTCAAGTAAGACTGGACTGAGGACAAGCAATTGAACTGAACAATCCCTCCCCCTAGGAAGGGATGGAAGCAGCTTGGAGTTTTTTGTACAATGTAAAAAGCTTCTGAGAGTCTTTCTGTAGCTTGGATTGCTTGAAGGCTGAGGATCTCACGTGCTCTGTTCCTAGACAATTCCTGGAAAGTGTTCCTTTGAGTGCAGATGCAGCTTTAGGCATGTAGGAGAAGATGGCAGTGGAGGTTCACTTCCCTAATGTTTGCAGCTGACTCGAAGCCGTGTACCCCAGGAGGATCAATAGTGCACCTTCGGGTGGACCTGTGCTGTCAATATTGTGTCGGATTCTTTGTGCTCCTGGGTGCCCTTGGCCAGTGACTGCTGCCTTCAAAGGTTACTGTTGTGCTAAATGGCTCCTCTAGGTTATGCAGGGAGATGGCCAAGAACTGATTAAAAACTCAGAAGTGACTGGTGCAGACAGGTCTTGCGTGTCTTTATTAGCATAAAAATTGATAGTAAATGAGACTGTCACTTCCATCTAGTTTGAAAAATCTGTACTTACTGGGCCATCAGCCAGGGACTCTTGGATCTCAGAATGATTTTGCAGCTTGATGTACAATAGAGCCTTTGCTAATGCGTGCTGCTAGACTGCTTCTCTAATGAACAGAGTGCATTTCTCAGCCTGTTACCTCTGCTCTGCTAGACCTGGGGCCGGGAATGGAAAACAGGCAAGATCAGCATTATCCTGTCACAGCTGCCCAGAAAAGCTTTTGGGTGTAAAAACATCCTGGTGCTAGAAATACATAATTCAGGATTGGGATTTTTTTGTTGTTGGGTGGTTTTGGTTGTTTGTTGTTGGTTTTTTGTTTTTTGGTTTTTTTTTGGGGGGGCTGCTTTTTTTTTTTTCAGTAGGGTTTTGGGTTTTTTTAATTAATTAATTAATTTAAACAATGTCTTTGGTCAATGCAGACTCTTATTTTCATGCATGCAAAGCAAACCTATCCCATATGAGAAATTATTCCTCCTAAAATACAAAGTAAACTTGGAATGTGGAATTATTCTTATGACTCAGTGGATTGTCTCCCTTAGGTTTTACTAAATTAAGGGATGTGGTTTTAATTCCCCCCACACTGTGTGGTGTTTTGTCCCCCATGTCCACTCATAAATGTCTTCAGCTGTACTTTAGAACAGTATCTTTATGTAAAGTTAATTAAAGTAATTTGTAATGAATGAAGTCAGATGTTTTCCATATTGAGACTATACCAGAGCAACTGGTACCTTTTTAAATGCAGTTGGATTAGTTATGGGGATGAGTTTTCTTAGAAGCCAGGTTGTCAACAAGGAATTAGCTTCACAAACATGAAATAAGTAAAGGGAAGGTGATAATGCCTCAAATCCCACTGATAAAAATGCAGCAGACCTTTGCTTGTGTGGATTTTTTAAAGAGAAAATATTTAAAGTTTGGACTAAATGTAGCAAAATGTTTTCTTTTAAGTGGTGAACAGCTGTACCCACCCAGACTGCATTCTGTCATTGTTAACGGTGTGTGTTTCAGTCTTAAGTTTCTTAATTCTATTTAATATACATTAAAGGATATTTTGGTTGTGAAGTAACACTAGTACTAAATTAACTTGCCTTATTGAATAAGTAAATATATTTGTGTGAACAGTTTCAGAAAAATCACGTGGTGAACAAAAAAATTTACAACATTAGAAGTCTAGTTTGCATTCAGATTTGCTAAACAAAGACCTGTGTGGTCAAATGGGTGACAAATTGGGTGTTATATGGAAAGATTTTACCTCTGTGACTTGGAAGCTGTGCATGTTCTTCATAGCACCTGCCCCTGTATATATTAATATGAATGAACTTAAACAAAATTTCATTACCAGATTTGACAGTGGAAAACCACTGAGGTTCATTAGGGAGCCTGGGGCTTTGAGATTTCAGGTGGTAGGTGAGATACTGGCAAATGTCTACTTGCCACTTTATTTGGAAAGCTCTTTTTTATGGATCAGGTGCTGCTGGACACATCTAACAATTAGAGTGGTAGTCTGAGACTCTTGAAATTGCCTAATAAAGCAGAAATTTTAGCCTACACTGGGAGGGTGTGTCGTTACCTGTGTGCTACACAATAGTTGGCAGCATACCTGGAGACTCAGCTGGAAAGCAGCCGTGTGCAAACAAATGAAAAAAAATTTATTAGTGCTGTAGAACTTGTTATTTTATACCCTGTTGTTTTGGAAACTTTTCTGGAAGACATTCATTTTCATACTAATGACTTAGTCTTGAAAACATGTTAATGGAGTAAGCATTAAAGAAAGTAGTTTTTAATAGAATCAGGAAATAAACTAGTCTGGGATGTTGTTCTTGGCCTCTGGGTTTGATCTAGGGAAGTCTGAACGGTTGATTAGTTGGGCTGTGGGAGGGAAGAGGAAAAGTCACTTTTAAACAAGTTCACTGATATCAAATGATGCCTTACTGGATATTCCCTAGGAAGGATTAGAAATGTTTTAAAGCCACCGTGCTGTCTGTCTGTGCTTGGTTTGAGCAATGGATTCACTGAAACTGTCAGCATTGCATGTTTCTGAGCTGATTTCTGCAAACAGGCATTGAAGTGCCTAAACACTGATTCCCAGTGTACAAACCATCCTGTGGGAATCTTACCAGAGGTTTTGAGGTTACTCTTTCTCTCAACACTTAGCACTTGCATGTTCTCTTTTGTGGGGGTGGAATGATTGAAGCTGTGCTGTTTCTGTCAGATTTTCAAATGTGTTTCTGTAGTGCCCAGCAGTATGTGTGTCTGCTGAAACAGATACATATTCCCTGAGTTTGGTTTCTCATAGTGGGTTTTTTTTTTAAATTTTTTAAAATATTTTCATACTTTACTGATACGTGACTCTTTGATTTCACCTGAGCTTTAAAAAGAAATGAATTTAAAAAAAAAAAAAAAAAAAGAAATCTGGGAAAAAAAAAAAAGTTAAAAAACCCCCACCAAAACAACCAACCCACCCAATATTTAAACCAAATCAAACTTTTTAAATTTCCTCCATTTATCAGAGTTGGAAAGTACAGATAGGAAAAGTAGAAGCACTTGACCAAGTCTGTCATTAAATCTATGACTTAAACTTGCTGGTTAAGTTTGAGATAACAGGTCATTCCAAATGTGTTCCTAGTTGAGCTCTTGAGCAAAAACTCTTCAAAAGTTAGATGAGTGAGAATTTTACATGGCTTCAGGGAGTGATAACACTTTTCGTGCAATCCTGCAAAGTAAACGTGAAACCTGCACAGATAAACTGACCAGACCTATTGATCTGTTTGATCCATGGGAATTTGTTGTATAGGAAATGTGTTATCTAGACACACATGATTGCAGAAGCATGTTTTTCTATCAGTCAGAGAAATAAGATAAATAATTGCTTGGCTTGGTTGACTGAACTGGTTGGTTATGATTAGACTGGGAAGTGTGCTGAGGGGTCTGCTGGAGTAGGGAGGGCTTGGTACATCCATGTCTGCAGCATCTCATTTGCACTAAGTTGTTTATAGAAAGCTGGATACAAAGTTTGGGTACAAAGCTGCTCATCTGTGAATACCATTTACTTGCTCTGTTATTTACAGTATTTTAAGGAACACAAACTTTATCACTTACAGTTTTGATAGAGCTGTTTACATACTTTGCCTCTGTGTATGTGTTTGTGTAGGCAGCACACACACTGGCTTTAGTAGCTCATCTGTAGAAACAAAGCTATTCATGAAGCAAGTGTGGAAAAATATTATATTCCATGGAGCTGAGTAGAACTCAGTGAACATTGGATTTCTAATTTACAGAACGTGGAATAAGTGATGTCATGCTGAGCAAAATGAAGAATTATTTAGGATCCAGTAAATACTTCATTCATATTTCTTTTTTCATCTTACTACTTACACAGCTACTAAATTAGGTATTTTACATAAAAATATTTGTTTGGGTAATGTTCCTTAGTAAAGAACATTTTGAGGAAAACAGGCAAATTGTTTGGCTGAATAATTATGTATAAGTGAAGTTGTCTTTTGGGATAGAAAACAGTTGTCCTGCTCCTAAATTAGTACTCAGCAAGACCTTTGAACACAGCGTGTGTGCCACTTTGTGCTGGTCACTTTAACAGCACTGGAGAAGAAAAAGGAAGAAAAGGAAGAAAAGGGGCAGAAAAAAAAATAAATCTTTGAAGTGGGATTTTTCAGTTGCTATGGCTAGTTCTGTCTGAAAAGAAGTCTAAAAATCCCTGTTCTAAGTGATCATTTATTATTTTGTGCAGATGCTGGGACAAGATCTGGCTGATATACATCAATAGTGCTAAAGATAATTTGCATTATTGATGACATGTGGCCAGTAGTCACAATAGCTAGATTAAATTTCTCAGGAGGAAAATTTATTTGATAGTTTTCAGTAGAACAAAAGTGTAGGAGAAAATGTGCCCTGTTTAGAACCAGCTCCTGCCTGGGATTTAGAAAAATGGTGTTAGAATATGCAATTGTATTACTCAGCAAAAACATTACATTAAGGCTCCAGTTAAAGCTGACTGAAACAATTTTTTTTCCCAAATGTTATACTGTACCTGAATTGCAGGGGTTTTTTTCTGTGCCACTTTTCCATGGAAGTAGTCTGGCAGTGTTGAACTGAAGTTTCCCTGCTGCATCACTGAATGTGCTGAGCTGAGAGCCTCGGGAGACACTAATGTTCTCTGGAATTTTTTTGAAAAATTTCAGGAGTTGTCACATCTCTGGTAGCCTCCAGTAAAGTAATTAAGAAGTTATCCAGCTCGAACCCAGCTAACTTACATTATGGAGTTCATTCAAGCGTTATTTTCTTGCCCTCCCTGGGATCAGCAGGCACCAGGACAGTCTGAGTTCATAGCAGAGCTGTGTGCAAGGAAGCCCTTGGACACATTTACAAAAATTCCTGTGAGCTTGGCCTTATATATTTTTCCATAAATTATTCTGTATCTTATTTCACTTCTAAAAACTGCACAGCCGCTATCAGAAGTCACTTAAATCAAAATGCAACTAAATGAAATGTATGAAAACACCCACCAGCCCAAATGTGGACTGTATTTTAAAACGCAGGAGCTGCGCACTGTCGTGACAAATTACACCTGTCAACTGTTAGCAAATCACATTTCTCATGTTGTAGTATTCAGAGATCATTTGTTTAGCTCTTTCTTGCACAATAAACTCTATGCTTATCTGCAGCAACCTCTGAGTCCTCGTGTCTGTCACCAAATCTACATCTTTACTGTACTACTGCTGTAGGTGTTGCCACTAAAAAAGCTTTCTGATGACAGGGGCTGGTGGTGCTTAATCAAATTGGTGTGACTCTGGGTAACTGGCTTAAAACTGAGCCTAAGTTGTAGTGCAAAAAAATGTGCAATAAAACACTTGTGTTTCACCTCAATACTGTTAGAATGAAACTGCAGTTAATAAAGGAAGGAAAAGGAAGCAACTGAGATTGACTCTTTTTATTTTTACTTTTTCTTCCCCCATGTCTTAACTATGAGGATGAGGGCAAGAAGGAACCTGAAAGCAGCAGTAGTGATACTGCCAGGAGCACATCTCAGAATTGACAACCCTTAAAAATAAAAATTTGCTAGGCAATAGTCCTTGCTATTCTTAGCTGTGAAGGATAAAAATCAAATTTTGCATAATTTACTGGACAGAGCCATGATGATTCTGTACACTTCTTTTTCTATATGTAACAAATTAACGTGGGAAGGTTGTTTACAATGGTATGTCTGTCAAGGCTAAGGGAAATCTGTCCATCTTCTCAGACTAAGGCTTTTAGGTTAGGTAATGTTGGTATGCTTTGAGTAAAAACTACTGAAGAAATAACAGGATTCATCTCCACCTGGTTTTGTTGCAAGTTCATAATAACAGTGTGTGTAACAACATCTCTGTTCCTTGGTACAGTCTCTTCATGTTCTCTGCAAATAGTCTGACTGTAGTTTGGAAATACCCAACTGAGGGACTAAAAATGGCTTGTTTCACTTTGGAGCATAGGGTAACTACTGTTGGATGTCTTGTGTTCTGTACCAGTGCCTAAGTTAAGCATTTCTGCTAAACAATGAGTTCTTGACTGTGTGCATGTAATGGCATGCACAGGTTAATATTACCCGATGATCTTTGAATTATCAATGCATAACAAGTGAGCAAGAATTACTGAGTAATTGCTGAAACTGGCCCAGCAAGGAATCATCATAATCTCACAGAACCAAACACCAATATATTCAAAAAAAAGTTTGTACAGCCTTAATAGAAGGAAGTCTGAGTTTAAGAGGGAAAACAAAGCAAGGAAGATGGAGAGGGTTTCAAGAGTGTGAACACCCATGTGTTCTCCCGTGTAAAATGTGGGAGAAGGGCTGTCTGGCAGCTGACTCCTCCCAGCCTGTGAATTCATGAAGGAAAAATAAATGAGATGCTCCCACCCATACATCCTGAGCTGCTGTGCCCAAATTGCAGTCAGAACTCTCAAGGCCCTTTCTTAAAGAATGTAAATAATAATGCAGGTTTGTTTTATGTATTATCTTGAGTTAAAAAAAAATAAAAATAAAAATATTTATGCTTTTCTTTTTAAACAGAAAAGCCCCCCCAAAATCAAAATCAAAACCAAAACCAAACCAAACCAAACCAACCAACCAACCAAACAAAAAAGAACAGAACAAAACCATCCCTGTGCCATGCAAATTGTGACTCCAGATACAGGCTTGATTTTATCTAATTTTTTTTCTTTCACAAATCTCAAGTTCCATGCTTGAAGCAAAGAACCAAATTTGCAGTCATCAGCAATATTATAGTGTGAACAGGTCCCTGCGCTCACAATGGCAAATTGATCTGGCCTTGTACATTGTTTTTCCTGTGGATTTATTTTCTTAAACTAGAACTTTTCATTTGTCAGTATGGTCTTCGATGTATACATTAATGAAAATATAAAAACTGAATACATATAAATTATGAAAGCTACTCTGCATGTTACAAACTGTATTTTACTTAGTTAAGTTTAATGAATGTTTCTTAAAACTATTACTGTCTTGGCTCTCCATGTGTCTCATTTGTCTTGGGCTAGATAAATCAATTATGCGTGTCTTAAGCTTTGACATAATCTATGAAGATACAGTTTCCCCAGGTAGAGCATATTTATCTTCATTTTTTAAAGAGTACACCTAGATATTCTGTTACCTAGGGTTTTCAAAATTTTTGTTTAACCATTTTTATCCCTCTATATTTCCCCCTGGCCTGCGCTTAAATAGAATGTCTGTAATTTTTTTAATGGCAAACTGAGAGGCCTGAGTACAAATGCACTTAAATTTCCATCCAATGTGCCTGTTCATCTGTTTACCACAACCTGATCTCCTTGTCTGTGAGGAGATCAGTCTGAAAGTTTTAGCAAAGTGGAGCTGCTGTATTAGACCTGTTTCCCTTGGTTAAAAAGGTGAGAGATACTTTGCAAGTCTTGCAGTTACTCGAAACTTACTTAAAATATGCAATATTTACTCTTTTATTATCAGAAGACGAATTTCTTGGCCCGTGCCCTCCTTTCTCCTGCCTTCCCCGTCACTGACAGTCTTGCCATCAGTAGCAGGCTCAGACACTCGTGCATGAATGTTGGACTAAAACTGGTACTGGAGTGGTTACCCACAAGGACAAGTGCATTTTCTATCGTTAGTGAGACTGTCAAAAATCTGATGATGAAAAATGATCACATTAGTTGTACCATCCTCATCAAATTTAACTTAAGAGTCTGCATTCAAGCACTGGAATAAAAATTGGGTCTGGTGGAAAAAAATGGAATTCATCACCTGAATTCTGTGCCTCTAAATCTGTTGACTGGAGGAAAATGTGGGATTTGGTGGGAAGCGGGATCCCTATTCTGTGAGACTTGTAAGGTGGTATTCCACGAGGGAAGTCAGCAGGGAGGGCAAGCTTTGTGCTCCTGGGTTAGTGTGGGCAGGAGTCAGGGCATGCATCACACAGCTGATGATGGGCCTGTGCTCTTGTTGCTGCAATGGGATGAAGTGCTCCAAGAGTAACTCCTGACTGGAAAGGTGAAGATACTAATCCATTTTCCTTCTCTGGGTATTCCCAACACTGCTTGTCTCCTGCCAGCCATGGCTCTGAGGCCTCCTGAGATGACATGGATGTGACATGGAGAAGCTGAGCTCCTGTTCACAACTGAATTGTAATACAGATGATGATGAGGGCGGTACAGCTTACTTCATGCACCTTAGAGGCAAAAAAAACCCAAACCCACATGTTTTTATCTAATGCTTGAACTCAGTGTAATATGGGCCAAAAATGCTTCAGTTCATAGCAGAAATTCTGTGTCCTGCCCCCAGAGCACTCCAACACCTGAAAAGAGAATTCCTGTTTAGCTTTAAATGGAAATGGATGCATTTTTAAGGATATACTACTATATTGTCAAGAAATACTTTATTTTCTAGACTTTTGTTAATAGTCCCAAAGCTGCTATATTTTGCTCAGCTTTATCCCAGTCAGAATACTAACAATGGTAAGTATTTCTGCATGTGAAGTGATGCATTTGAGTTTATGGCTTTATGTCTGGTGAGTTTTGGCTAAAGCAGCCTGCCACTGCTATTGGCTGAAGAATACAGTCTGATCTCCTTACTATGAGGGTGTTGGAAATGTCTGTCAGTGTGATTGGTTTGGAGTCATTATGTTAGCCTGCCTTTTTGTATGCAAAACCATTAGGCCAAAGAGCTCATTGACATATTTGATTAATGATGAGTGAACCCTCCTTAAACTGAAGCTGAAATTATTTCAGTGAAACCTTAATGGTGTTTGAAAAGTTCTGATTAACTCTTCTTTTGGGGCAAGTTTAGAAGTGCTTGTCAGTACTTTTGGCAAAAACAGTAAGAGAAGCTGGAATATTGCACTTAAAAATCTTACAGCAACTGCTTTTCTTGGCTTATTTTCAACAGAGTAGCCCTTAGAAGACTGACTTTTTTTGTTGTGACTACTTAGGACTTCGAAGCATAACAAGAACATGTCAACCTTTGCTTCTTGTTGCAGTGATGTTATATACAGAATTTGCACCAAATATTGGATCGTAAAGTGAGGCACTGTGGGAAATAAAGTTGAACCACTCTCAGGTGACAAATTTAAAATTTCTTGCCTGTTGCTGGAGTGATCTTGTGTAAATCATTTGGGCCATGTCCTAAGAGATGACAATGACCTTCTGAGCACCTTCAACTCCTGTGACTTCAATCATAACTAAAGATGGTGGGGATGACTTAGACCATGTTGGTCCACCTGAAAAGTAATTACTATCACCTTACTTGAACCTCCTTTAGCATTTCTTTCTGCTGTACTTCTAATTAGTGTAGCTCTGTCCCTTTCTGTAACCCCTTGGAACCATACCTGACTCCAGGCTTACTGACTGTAAATCATAAACTGTTTCTGTAGTCCAAATTTTCTTTTTTTTTTTTTTTTTTTTTGTCAGGCTGTAAATTAAGATGTTGGCAAGGCCAGACTAGTCCCACTGAACTGAAGAGCAAGAGTTCCCCACTGTGTCTTTGGGCCCTGGCTTTCAGGTTCAGAGTTCTGAAATAACCCATGCATGTTGCCACTGTAATGTAATTACCATCCTTAAGCTGGTACCAAAAAAGGCAGTGAAAATGAGGTAGGTGTGTATTTTGTTTCCTGTACCCTGAAGCAGTCAGGGCACTGTCCACAGCTCACTGGGGATCCGCTTATTGTAGGCATTAACAGGGAGAGGAGCCTGGCTGAGCGACCCAAACCTGCACGAGGGAGCTCAAATGCCAAGGATCTCACCTGTGCACCTCCAAGCCTTTATTGCCTAGAACAAATTGGCGTCAAACTAAGTCTAGCTGCCCTAAACATGCCTGTCTTCTTTTATACGATCTCACTAAAAGCTTTATTAGTCGTTTTGAATGGCAGAGCCCCGTTACTTTATTTGGAACTCAGACTGATGGGGCAGAGGTTGCCTGATTCATCTCATTTACTGGTTTTAAATATAGCCACAGCTTTTGGAGTCCCTCCAGTTTTACAGGAATTATTGAAAATCAATTCTGTATCTTCAGATGACTCTCTTAATTTGTACTCTAAAGATTTCATTTTAATCAAGAGCTTTCTAAGTCACAATAGGAGAGGGAAGGGATTGCATCAGTCTTGTGGTATGATCAGTCTAGCCTAGTTTTTTTCTAAACATATACTAGGCACATTTGGTGCTTTAGGTCCTAGTAATAAGACTGTTGACACTTTCTATTTTACCATTACTAGTATTCTCCTTACTGTTGTTTGACAAACTTTTATATCAGAGTTTGGTCTGGGGTATCTTGGATCTCATATTTCTGACTCTTTACATGCTTTTCTGATTGGCTTTTCTTCCCTCATTTTATAAAAATGTTTAAGTGGAAGCCAGGCAAACTAGAAATCCAGTGCTTCCATTTTGGAAGTTGAGAACCTCAACTTCTTTTCATATAAGCAAGCTTTTTTTAAAGAAAACAAATCATGTTCAAAATTGTGACCTTGAGATGTTAAACTGCCGGAGAGTCACAAAAGCTGGGGCTGAGCTGGGGCTGTCTCCCTGGTAAAGCTTTCAAGGGTGGTCCTGAATCCTGAGCTCTGGGCAGACAGCACATCACAGGAGTGGGAAGCTTTTGAACAACTTAAGCAAGCAGCAAATTTGGTTTTCTCAGGCCTGCTTGCTATTAACATAACATCAGAACCTGTTTGTCACAGAGTGCTGTCACAGTCTGTTTGTATCTCCCAGAATTTACAGGACAATGTACTCTGTAAACTTTATTTCATGGGCTCCTTTGGTTTGAAAAAACCCACCCCAAAACCACACAAATCAAAAGAGGATTCAGTCCCCTTCACACAGACTGTTCTGGCATGTGGGTTCCTCAGTTCATTACTTGCTTAATTCCCAAATTCATTATGTGCTCCCAAGTAACTCATGTGCCAGTGAGCAAAACAATTCCTCTGTTTTGAGGGAAAGGTGCCAGATCTGCTTCAGCAGCGTTTTGGGTAAGCTGGCCTGTTTATACCTTCCAGCTGGCAGTGTGATGGATACCAGTTCTGAGGGTCAGTGGATCCCAGTTGCCATGCAGAGGTGCAATGCAGAGAGGCCCTTCCTGTCCCCTGCATGCTGTGCATGTGCTGCTCTGGAATAAGGGAGCATCTGAGAAGCAAATTATAAAAATATTATTATAAAAATCAATTTTCCAATTGGTAGAAATAAATGAGATCATATTGTACTTGAATGTGAGAATACTAGGGTTTGAGGAAGATAAGATGATTGATTTTATTTCATTTCTGGAATAAAAAAATTATCAGAGCAAAACATTGCTCCATTTTTTAAATTTTAATATTTGCAGTCTCACAACTGCATTAGTTTTTAATAACATTGCATTAATCTAGCGGTATGCTGTATAAAATAGTGATAGTGGCACAATGGAACTAGAGCAACAAAACTGAAGGCATTGTGATGGACAGTATATATATGAAATTATCTTTTTACCCCCTGTGTGTTGGTTTAATTAGTCAAGTGCTCTTGCAAGAAGTGCTGTGTAACAGTGAATTAACTGTTAGAAAACCCCCAAACAAACACCACACCCCCCCAAACAGAAGAGAGAAAAAAAAAAAACAAAAAAACCAACAACCTAAAAACCAAAAAATGAGAGATTTGACTTTGTCTTGCTCTGATGACCGATTGAGTTTTAGTTTAGCTGGTGACCTGTATGTATTGTTTGTGTGCCACTAAAACCAAACAAATAAAACTCTTTGATGTGTGATTTCTTTTTAGCTAAAGAAGACTTCAAAATAGATCCCTGTATAGAAACTTTAAAGATGACTGTATTACAAAATCAATTTTCTCAAAACATTAACTTTTCTTTCCAAAAGTGCCCAAACAACCACAATGCTCCATTTGCTGTTTCCCAGCAGCTAAGGGGGCATTGTGTATCTCAAAATTTGTAGGATTTTTTTCTCCAACCCAGTTTTTTAATGAAGCATCACAAATTGTGGGACCACAATTTAATAGTTCGATTTGTGTCATTTCTTGCGAGTTGGTGTAAAACTTGGTTCTGCACAGACACAATGTAGAATTTCAAATACTTGAAGTGAGATTGTATGACTTGTATCGGAGCAGTTCCAAGAGCTGTGTTACACCTGAGTCCTTCAAAGAGAAGTATTTGCTTTGCTATTCCTGCACAAAACTGGTATGTAATGGCAAAGCAGGAAGTTTATTAAGGGAAACTAAAAAAATCTCTTATTGTATTTTTTTTTTCTTACAGGCACTAAAAATTCTTCTCTCACTGTGAAGGAACTGATGGAAGTAACCTCGCCTACAAAACTACCTGAATTATCTGAGAATGTGTAACATAAATAAGGTATAACACGCACTGATTTTAATAGTGCAGTTTTCTTTTGTCAGACAGCTGAGGACTACCAGACTCATCTGTAATGTTTATGTTTAATGTCACTAGAACTGCAGCTTCTGGTAGTTTAACTTAAGCCAATAGACACTGATGCAAAAAGAAAAAAAAGGGAAAAAAAGGTGGAAAGCAGGAAATTAGAACACATAGTAGATGATATGTGTTTTCTCAAAATACAGATGATGTGTTGAAAAGGACCATGTGAATGGACTGAATGTTTATGAGTGAGATACAATGGAATGATTTAAAAAAGCAACTTTTAACTGAACACCATAAAGCCAGAAATATTGGAGATCAAACTTTTTTGTTTGAGAGTATATTTTTTTAATGTCCATTACAGTTAATTAGACACAGACAATGAATTGATTTGGTGTAAAGGGGGTTGATAGGGCTTCAAAACAGACTTTTTGTCTTTTTCCATTGTCTTCAAAAGTAGTTGTTGCACAATTATTACTGTAATGTGATATTTAATTAATTTTATTTGGCATAATTATTGCATTTAATAATTTAATTACATGTGCTATAATTAACTTTATAGATAATTTTGAATGTTCTGATTCTTTCTGTAGTTCAAAAATAAGTAAATTAAATCACTAAATAACTTAGAGGCTTTATTTTAACTCCAATTTAGATTCCTTTACGTTGGGATTATAGCCTGTCATTTCTTTCATAGTATCAGCAAAGGAAGACTTTTTAGGATTAGTAATTTTTTCTTTAGGATAAGCATCTTCTCTAAAGTACTTTCTTCTGCCCAGTGAAATACTGGAGGAAGGCAAAAAAAGCATATATTAGAATAAATTCCCAAGATACGGATGCTCTGTGGAGTTGCCAGTGGGGTTGCCAGTCACGCAGTTGTCATTAACTCTTTCTTAAGGACCTGGTAGATAAATAGGAATTTAACCAACACACATTTTTTGATTTGTTTGAAGAGCAAAAGGACACACCAAACACCCACAGGTAGCTCTTTCTGTAACAGTAATGGCTACACCACACAGTTTTAAGGTTGTCTTGTCATCCCTGAGCCGAAATGTTGCCTTTGTCTAAACTCTAAGCTAACCTTAGATATGCAAGCAGTGCTTTGAAACTTGTAAATTTGGGAGCTCAAAGAAAATGTAATTTTCTGGGTGTGCTTTGCTGTCTTGGATTGCTTAATCAGCTGTGATCACCAACTGATGCTTTTTTAGCAAGACAGGGGAAAATCTATTCTAATGGGTTTTGCTGCACTGATTGTGCTGACTCAGTGATTCAATCTGCAAAGTTAATTGGAGAGATTCATTAAATTGGGCGGAATTTGAAGGATTTTAGTGTTCTAAGCTTCATCCCCTCAGGCTTCACACAGAATGAAACACATAATCAGCTTTCAGTAAGCACTAGTTTTCATTAATCATAAACTGTAGGCAAAGTTGGAGCTTGCAAATTTAGATCTTTTATTGTTGTTTCATGTTAATGACTATTATCTCTTTTTCCTATTGTGTGCCACTCTCTCAGCAACTGTGTTAGCACAGATGGCTAAAATCCCTAGCAGAAAAGTAATCAGCATTTGTGAACACGATGCATTCAAAATAAATGACAGAGGAGGAAAATGCATTGCTTCAGAAATTAGGAAGCAGATCAAACCATAATAATGCATGTAAACACATCCAGGAAAGCAGGCTGCATCTTTGTTTTCTGCACAGCTCTAACTCCAATATATGTAACCTTCTGTTGAATTTATTGATGATACAGGAAGCAAGTTAAATTAAAATTGGAGAGCAACTGGTTTTATATAAGTAATTTGGAAAGTTCTTTTTTTAAAGCTTAACAGAATGTGATATAATTGGCATAAATTATATAGTAGAGTGAAGAAAAACAAAGAGCACACTATCCTACAGATCCCATTTTAGCTGAAATGTGACTGAAAGGTAAAGCTGTTCACAAACACTTCCATTTGATCATCATGTGTAACATATTGACTGGAGTTTCCAGCAGCCTTAGGTTTAAACTCACTATGTACTCTTGTCTTCCTAAACTGCAAATAGCCTAAGAATAAATCCATAGTGGGGTTCTGTGTTGAGATTTTATGGCGCCACAGCTGCCACCATTCTCATGGAGAACTAAGTGACTCATGGCTTGTTTCTTCAAATCATGAGACCTAAATTGCAAAGATAATTCCTGAATGAGCAAGTTAAATTATTACAGCTTCTCACCTCTGATTTTATTAGCCGTGGCCTAAATTAAAAGCTATAACTGAATTCATGCTGTAAACTGTGGGCTCAATCTAAATATCATTAAAGCCAAAAACAAAAACATCCTTTTATTACAGATCATCAGCTTTTTTCCTGTGTTCTTCCCATGGAGGTTGCCTTCCCCCTCCACCCCACTTTCTTCAACATGTGCTTATTGCCTTGGTTGGTGTTAGGTGTGAAACCTGTTGGTCTGGTGAAAGCAGGCAGCAAGTTGGCAAGGAAAAACACAGGAAGAAGAGTGTCAGGAAAGCCAGATGCTTCCCCAGGGGTGGAAATGAAATCCAGGAGTTCACATTTGTGTTCCTTTATTAGATGAATAGTAAAGAAAGCTGTTAAAAGCATGATCTTCCCCTTTTTCTAGCATTTATTGGCACTAGTCTGTTGCAACAGCAGCCAGAAGATGGTGCATGGTATGTTTATGGTAGTTAGGTGTGCCATGTGCTGCTCTTTGCACTGACCTTTGCCTGCTGCTCTGCAGAGGATGAGTGGTCTGTCTGGTGGTGGGTCAGCACCCAGTGGGGATCCTGCTGTGAGCCTTAGAGGCTGGGGGGGTAATGGGTATAATGCTGTGAGTGAAAAGGGATGGTTTCATTTGAAGGGCTGAACTTCATCATGGGCAAATACTCAGACTCTTCCTCGCTTATGTGTTTATTCATGGGGGAGTTTCTGGCACTTTCTTCCCCTCTCCCCCCAGCTAATGAGAAGCTCATTGATAACTTCTCTTTTGGGGGTGAAGAAATTGAACTTAAGGCTGACTTCCAGAACTACAAAATTCTGCAGTATTTATCTCAGCCTGTTGAACTGTTCTTCTGAATATACTAAAGATTTCTGAATATAATAAAGAAGATGTGAAGTGCTCTTGAATTTAGGCTTCACTTTCTCAGAGTTGCATATAAAAATTATTGTGTAGCCATGGCTTGCTCTTCTGCCTCTAAATGGGAGATGATATCATGTCTTTATAGATGAAAACTGTCTAGAGAAGGCATTTTTACTGCAGGAATTACATTTTTGCTATTTCATCTGATGTTTTATGGGTTTGTGTGTGTGTCTGTCCTTTAATTATTGAGGAATCATACGTGAAATGCTTGTATGATTTTGTACCATTTAGACTACTTTTTATGTCAAATAATGCCTGATCCAGAGGAGAGAATACAATTGATCTTATTCATGAAGATTTCTGTAAATTACAGTTCAGATGTGATTGATCACTGAGAAGAACATGACCAACTTTTTAAATAACCTTGAAAACCAAAAGTTTCTAATGAGATTCCTATTCAGTAGTATCCCCTTCACCTCTATCACCCCAAACCTTTTTTCTGTAGTAGCTGCACTGTCTCTTTTACAGCTTCTTCTGAGATTTTTCTCAGGACTTGTCTTTGCAATCACTTTTGGCCTTTTCATACCCCTGAACTGCTCAGATGCCATATGCCACCATGAAAGAGTTAATGGGTAATGCAATGATAGATTTAGTGTCCCTCTTGGGGTTTGGTAACATGCAGAGTTTTATAGGAAACATTTTTCTAGCAGAAGTCTCTGTTTTGACCATTTTACTGTTATGCCACCACTCAAATTCTTCTAATAGTTTAGTATTGTTTTACAAGAAACTAGAGGGGAAAATAATTATTAATACAATATTCCTAAATGATGTCTTCTAAAATACTGGGTTTAAATAGTCAGTAATTATATAACAGAAAGAAAATGGATAATAGTTTTGGGTTTTTTGGGGTTTTTTTGTTTGTTTTTTTTTCTCTAATGGATGTTAAGCTGTAGTCCTGCTCTCTTATTTTGAAGTAATGGCATTTAGTTTTGTTTTTGATTCAGAGCTGGGCTTCACTTGGCAGCTCAACACCAGAAAGTTTATTTCCAAAGTATGTGTGATGCAGTTTAATCCTTTCTTCTGGGCACAGAGAGCCTATCTCCAGGATGTGGGACTATTGCAGCAGTGTCGCACATATGAGCAGCTATGTTTGTTTGTTTCTTGGTTTTTTGCTTTTTTGTTTGTTTTGGTTTTTTGCAAAATCCTTTCAAGGCAAGCTTTTTCTTGCTTCATGCCCACAGTGTCCTTCCTCAGGGGGTTGCTTTGCTTCTACTGTGCGCTGAGAGGTTCTGCAAACAGGGAATGTTTGCGAGCCTAAAGCAATTATTTGTTGGCTAAACATGCAGTAGAAAGCTGGAACTAAACTTGCTGCTGCACTAAACATCCCGGTGAGGCTGTTGGTGAGCTTTTGCCAGATGACCTGTTGTCAGTCAGGCCGAGCAGTCAGTCCCATGTTTCTTGAAACAGGCTGAATCTCCCTGAGATCCCAGTTTGATAGGGTTTTCCCCCCCGTATGATTCCATACCTTCTCGTGCTGGTGTCCTTTCCTTTTGAATTCCAGAGGCACTATCACTGTCTCTGCAGCCTCACGGCTGCCTGAGCTTTTTACCTGGTTAACCTGCTTTGTTCTGTCTGGTGTTTCATAGACCTCTCTCACAATTTAGCAGTCTCTCAGGCATCTGAGAAAAGGTTGCACTGCAGACCTGTATCAAAACTAACCCTCAGCTCCCAGACACCTTTGCCCCTGGAAGGAGGTTTATAAAACCTTCTGATAGATGGGGTGAGCTGTTCTGCTTGTTTTCCAACAAGGAATAACTTAACTGCTCATACCTCCCTTACTGATGTAGAATTTTTCCATAGGCAAGTCCTTCTGTAAGTCTCCTCTTTAAAATCTATAGCACTGAACAAATTCTGCTGCCCAAGACACCTGAACTGTGATAACAAAACTAGCTGGTTTCATTAAGAGGTTTGTCAGAAAGAGGCTTTCTTTATAATTTGTGTGTTGCCTATCGTGTATGAGTTTTTAGGGAAGGGAGTGGTTTACAAACCAGAGTCAATTGGATCAGTAATGCACCTTTGTGTCAGACTGTCTGACAGTAATCACTGAAACAGCTTTAAGGAAAAGAATTATATACAAATATGGTAAGCCCTACTGGCTCTTTCAAAGTTGTCCTGAGGAAACATTTTAGATAGGACTCTCAGACAACTTAGTAGATGACAAAATTCACTGTACTGTCATGTGTTAATGAAGGCCTAATTTAGAGAATTAATCTCTTTTTTTTTTTATTAAAAAGTTGTATGTTTATTCTCAGTAGTTTATTTTATGCCAATATTTCTATGATTCTTCTCCACCTCTAAACCCCTAGAAAATCTTTGAAAAATGGGAGTTTAAAAGGAAAAGTAGATATTAAGGTGCATGAGGTGTGATTTCCATGGAAGTTCTTTAATCCATACTAAATTGAGGTAAAACATATCCTTATGAATCCGAAGACTCATAATTTCACTTCCTTTAAATTTGTCAGGAGAGATTTAAAAGAGGTCAGGAACTGGCACGTTGTATGTGACTATTCTATACCTGTGAACAACAGGTTGCTTTATGTAACATTAATGGTTCACTGTATAACACATGATTTTTGTCTTCTGATAATCTTCATTGTCTATTACAATTTCTCTGAATTCAGTTATCAATCATATTGGTCTAATTTGTTCATGGGTAGACATAGCAAGCTGAGCATATAATCTATATATGTGTTCTAAAAACTACTTAGAGCTGGTTTTGTGTTCCAATATCAATCTGGATTAAAAATGACCTGAGGGGAAAATGTCTTACTGACTTTTTCTTTTTAGTTTTTTTGTAATTTGATAGAATGTCTGTCCAGACTTAAAAAAATGATCTCTTTTAATATTGCAGATTTTTATTATTTAAATCTTCTCAACCCCCTTAAATTGCTCCTTAGATTTCAAGCTCTTCGAAACAGGACAAACAGATGAAGATTCTGCTACAACAGAGTAAAGCAATGCTTTTTCAGGGAAAATAAATACACAGAGACATCTAGAGAGATCATATGTTTAATAAATAAAAGTATATTCAGCAAAAATACACATAGCAGTGAAGGATGCAACCTTGATTTGTACTTGGGCATTCTGGGTTGATCACAGATACTGTAGCAGTGAAATTCTCCAGATGCTTTTAATGAGGGCTATTAATTCTGTGTTCTCCAATGACATTAATTGTCCAGTACAGAACACAAATAACTTGCCCTTTGAGAGAAGCTTGTTACAATCCCTGTGAAATACTTTCTGTCACTTATGCAACTGTCTTTTTATTTTTTTCCCCCTCATTTTGTACTGATAATGGTGTATAGCAACCTGCAAACACAGCAGATCATCACAGGATGGTTTGGATTGGAAGGGACTTAGGAGATCATTTAGTCCAACTCCCCTGCCATGGGCTGGGATGATCACATTAGTATCCTCTGCTTTTTTTTACACTTGTGAAAAAGATAATATCCTTTTCATTCCTTTCATTGGAAAACAGTGTTCAGGGGGTTTTGTTGGTTGTTTAGGGGTTTTTTGAGTTTTGGGGAATTCTTTTTTAGGATTAAGACAATGGAAGATTAAACTTTAAGAACATCCATGAGAGGACTTTTATGCTGTCTTTCACTCTTTTCTCCATAACTAAGTAATAGTCATACTTACATAGGGTGTGAATGATTCTCACTTTGCAAAAATAGACTTCCATTTCCACATGGCCCATCTCTGTAGGCACATAGTTCTTTTCAGAGTTGATCTACTTTAGACTATGGAGAAAACCATTTTTTAATTCCTTCTAATGAAACTTTGCTAGCCCCATGGGGTTCCATAAGAAATGTAAATATCCATTCAGAATTCTAATAATATGATGTGCTGATGGGGGAAATGGAGCCCTAGAAGGAGGTCCCTGGCAAGTGGGACCTTGAGATTCAGTCTGTATTTCAGTGGGTGTGTAATAGACATCCATGAAAAACCTAAACAGATAAAACTGAGACTACTTCTCACCAGAGTATCGTAAGGTATGGAAATCAGAGCATTATCCTTGCAGATAGAAACCCTAGGAGGATGCAGGAGTTTTGGGAATTGCATCTCAAGACGTAGTACTTAACCACAGGGTTATTGATTTTAAAAAAATAATGAACACTATGGCTTGATCTGTCTCACTTCATGCATTTTGCATTTTGGGTTTTTTGTGGCTGAAGTCACAAAAAGTTGCAAGTCAACAAAAATGTTTAATAGCAAATATCAGCAAAAGCTTTGAAGATGGAGATGTTCTAAACAAGGCACAGTTAGAAATTAACAATCTAATGAGCTGTATATTTGCAAATGTACACATTTTAGTGAAGTCTCTTGCAAATCTCACAGTGAATACTGGCACAATAAACTCCATGTAATGCAAGTGGAGAAGCTGTTTTCAGTGCCTCTTAATTCATTGATGCAGCACTAGAGATTAAATTTAAAATATTGAAGGTTCACATACCATTGGCTTTATAGGTAAAATGAGAAGGCATTAGTGATTGTGTTGCATCCTGTTTTGACTTACCTGGTTTTTCATTTCATCCAGGATCCAGAAGTCTGATTAGCACAGAAAATGTGTGTGTGTGTGTGTGTGTGTGTGTGTGTGTGTGTGTGTTATTTTTTGCTTAAACCCTCTATGGATCGGATCAAGGAAAGTGGGGTTAGGTTTTGTCCCAGAACTTTCGGTTTGATTGAAGCTTTAACAAAAATTAATAAATAAATTAAGAGAAGCACACATGAAGGAAACTCCTTGTCTACTATTCTAGATACAGCACATATAGATTCTTGTTTGTAGGACTTCCTAATGATTAGGGATGATGGGGAAACTTCAGACTGCTATAGGTGGTAGTGTATTTGCATTTTACAATTGTTTAATATTTGCATTCTCTACAAAGGATAAAAATTTTTAATTTTTTTGATAGTCCAAAAAATACAAGACTTCCTGTGTGTTTTTTGCATTAGTGGGAGGTTGGAGCTTAAAAGTCTACTAGACTGATATACTGCTGACAGGAACAATTTGAGGGCGATTTAGTAGAGCAAAGGAGCTGAAACCAACAACATATGAAGAATAAAGTATTTTAAATTGGCAAGCTGCTTAGGAAATTTTAGTTCAGAGGAGGCTGAACAGTCTATTAGAATACAGCTGCTTAATTAAGACTCAGAAAGAGCAAATCTTTGAAATCTGCATCAGTGTGAAGCCAACTCTTCAAGACATTTTACAGTGCTTTGTAGGTAAAATACTATGTATCCCCAGTCTAGCTGGGTAATCTTAATAAGATCTTGTTTTAAACATTTGGATTTAATAGTGTCATACGGTGGATGTGAAAGGCTGACTTGGAAACTTACATGACCTCCTCTGAATGATACGACACAGGATATTGTTAAGCCTCTCCTGAAATGGTGTTAAATTTATACTGGCTCCTGCGATGGGCTTAAGCACATGAAGATGGGATGACAAATCAACTGGGTAATTCCAAGTGTGTATTAACCTTTGCTCTCTGAACAGCTTCCTGAGAAGCTGTTAACAAATTCAGAAGATATACCTAAACACTATTTAATGACAGATGTATTAGAGCGGGAAAATACTCTCGTATATGTTAAGATATTCAGCCAATATATTTTAGCCTTGTTTCATAGAATCCAGTCCTTTTTTCACTGCTGATGTCTTTTATATGATTACTAATATATAACTACCTATAGATGTGTGGGTATTTTCAGGTTTTTTCTTTATTTTGGTTTTCCTGTTTTGTTTTTCCCTGGGTAATGAAGTGTGTTGTGCTTGATAAGGCTCATGTAGCTTACTGGATAGATGGCACTTGGCTTAATAGATCCTTATGGCTGTGTGTTGGTGTCCAATGCAACATAGCCAGTGGATTTACTTCTTCAAGCTCTTCAGCAGAAGAGACCGTTTTTAGGGAGTTTGAGTGCATTTGTTCTCCATCTCTGCTCATTTGCTGTGTCAGAACAGCAGCCCATGACTGGAATTTTATGAAGCCTTTTGTAGGTCCTGGGCTGTAAGGGCTGGTGTGTGTAGGTTACTGAGTGACATTAGCAGGATGACTCCTCTCTCAGTAAAGACTGTTGTCCATGAAAGCGACATATCCCAGGAAAAAAGGTTGCATTGTTTATTTTAGGTCCTAGTTGGAAAGGTCTCTTCCTTGTGTCAGCCCTCATGGCTCCCAGACTGGCAGCTTCTGTCTTGTGCAGCAGGTGTGTATCCTTCCCTTCCACATCAGTGCAACAGCCCCCTCCTCCAGATCCAATGGAATGACAAAGAAGCTTTTCTCTCTGGGATGACCACAGTTCTTTGTAGTTAAGAGCCCATATAATCACCCAGTTTTGTCTAATAAGGGTGTAAACTCTGCATTGGAAATCAACTGTAGGACTGTTAATGTGATGTGCACTGGCAAGGTGCTAAGAACAACATGAGAACTGCAGCAGGAGCAGGCACGTAACAGGCATGCAGAGTCTGCACAGGTAAACAGTCACATTTACTGAGGAAAAATCAGGGTGTGTTAATGAAAGGGAAGCTGAGTGAAGGTAGAGACTGCTTGTCTTCTTCCACCGGTCCCTAAGGGAAAACAAAAAGTGTAGATGCACAGAGAAAGGTCTGGTGAGAATTTCATCAACACTTCTGTGAAGTGCTCCATCTGAAGTCAAGACTTGGGCTCTCAACTCTTGTGAGCTGAAGGTGGGTGCACAGCACTGTAGCCTGCCAGCAGACAAGGTACAATTTTTGCAGTTTGTGACAGCTGCAGACAGCTCAGCTGGCAATTAACTACCTTTGTGTTAGACATTAATAATGAAAAAGCTCCCTTTACTGCAGAAAAGGTATATGAGGTGTTCACCAATAGGGACAAAACAAAAGGAATCATCTGTTCTACTGAGAAAAGTTCATTTAATTGTTTTGATTAGTTGTTCTGGGGTTTGAGGGTTTTTTGGTTTGGTTTGGGTTTTTAAATTTAGCATTTTAACTCATGTTGACTGGATAGAAATTTATTTGTTCTGTGTACACCTGTCTGACATGAAGCATACTATCAGAATTTTTCTGATCTTGACCCAGAGTGGTGGGAGTCAGAAGCATTTTCAGAGGTATTGAAAGTGCTTATCCTTTTCATATTAATTTACACAAGTATTTCATGAAAGTTTGAGTGGCTGGATAAAGCAGAGGAAAAGCATTCTTAACTGAAAGGCAGAACAACTGTTTTCAGTGGAAGCAAGAATAGTCTAATCTGATTTTCTCTTTCTCCTCTTCTTGCTGGTAATAAACACAGAGGGGAAAGAAAAATTTAGCTCCATTGTGTATAACCCTGTATAACACCTTAACAACTAATGTTGCACTTAACAACAGGATCAAATTTAAAATCACTGCAAGATGAAGAAGCATTTCCAGTCTTTTGGAACCAATGCATATAAGAAATCTTGTAAAACAACAGGGAAGACTACAACAGCATACCTTCAAAATGAACTGACATACTTCAGAGAATGAATATGGTAAACAGTGCTTGTGTGGTGGGTTGGTTTAGTTTTGTTTGTTTTGTTGCTGAGCATGTGCCAAGTATGGTGGTTCTCTTGGGCTATTGAATTATTACCTCTGCATAGAAACAGTTTTGATTAAGTTAATGATGGGGAAGGATTTCTGCCAGAATTGGGAAGGATGTTTCCCTCTCCAATTACTTATTTTGCAGATTTCCATTGTCCTGTGGCAAATAATTAGTCACACTAAATCTACATAGGCATAAATAATTCTCCGTGCCAAGACATCTTGTTTCCATACAAGCCAGCTGTTTGAAAATTGAAAGCCATAAACATCCTCTTAGCTTATTAGTTAGAGCTTCCAAATACAGACTCTGTGGCTACCCTTTAATTAAGGGAAGGGATTGGATCAGCCATATGCATTGTTTCCAGTTCCACTATAGCTAGTAGTTCACAAATATGTTTTGTTTCAAGATGGCATTTGAAGCCAGAATTCTTATTTAGAGTATTAAACATACTACATAGAGAATTAAAGAAGCAAGAAGGCAGTAAGACCTCATAACATTAGTTTAGCTGTCCTTGGAAATAATTATATTTGAAATAAACCCATGTTTTGAACAGGTTAGTAGTTGATAGGGAGTTATTCGCTCCTCTGTGTCCTAAATACAACAGCTAGGATGGAGTTAAAATGGACCAAGAAAGCTCTCCAGAAAGATAATTTTCAGCAATCTAAACTGACTTGAACTCCAGATTTCCTCAGAATAGGATTTCTGAGTATGTTATACTTGAAACTGCTGGCAGCACCAAAATTGCTATTGTGAAAGAGAAGGAAATTGGAGAACTGTTTGTTTAGACCTTAAGGCATGACTTACAGTCTCCTGTGAGTTGACTGATTGTCATTAAATATGGAAAGTAACTATTCAGATAAAACAGTGGTTTTATCATTCCTAGCAGATACTCATTTTTAACTAAATGTGGTCAGCAGCCAGAGGTCACCATCTGATTGTTTGGGGGCTTTATCCCTGAAATAGTACAAGAATAAACATACCTAAAGTATTTGGAGTAAGATTTTAAAGCCAGCTGAGACTCAAAATATAAATTGTGCATAGCAGAAGATACATGATTTGTTCAATAAGAATAGGAAAATATAGCTTCTCTACCAGTATAGTCACACAGATTCCTTTAAATACATGGATGCACCAAAAAATGGTATGGCTCTTCTGTAGAATGAGAAAACACTTAAATCCCTTTCTCTTCTACCCGACTATTGATTTATATTTTACAGAGAATTCACAAACAATATTCAGTATACCCTGGTGCTTTTGCATTTTTTGTTTGCAATTTATGCAGTCAACTGAAACATAACTTCTAAAAATCATCAAAATCCATGTGTAAATCTACCCTTTGGAAGAGAAAATTAGTAATAGATCTTATGTAACAGCAAAACCAAAAAAATAAATTTGTCATTAAGCAATCATCCAACTTGCACTTGCCCCAAGAGGGACACAGCTGCTGGTGCAGTGGTCTGATCTGTCCTGTAATCCTTAAACCAGGATAAACTTTAAATCTGCATCATAATACTTTAGGTTAGTTGTCATGGTGATTTCTATCACTGTTTCAGGAGACAAGATTTCTATGGAAACAATTTTTATGTACTCTTTTACTCTGAGTGTTGTTTGTCATCCCTTTCCTAAATAACATCCTAAATAACATCCAGTCTATTGGCTGGATTTTACCAAGGCTATCTTTCAGGTAATGAGTTTTCAGCAGCTTGTTGGGTTGCATCTTACACTTTGTTGTAGTTTGTTTTAAAGGCACAGCTTGTTTTAGGAGATGGTGAGAGCAAAGACAAGTGTACTGGCAAGCTCACACTTCTTGCCCAGATCTTTCATTTAAAAGTGGCACTCTGCCTGCATGGTTCTGTGAAAGGATGTGTGTCAATTGGAAAGGAGCAAAAATACTCTGCTGTGACTTGCTGTTTGAGCTGCTATGCTTGCGTGGAGAGTGATTAAGTGCCTAAATGGGCATATTTATAATAGTCTCTAGAATGCAATGTTAATGAAGATAACAGGGCAGTTCACAATGCCATTTAAAGTTTATTGGTTTTTTTCCCCCACAAGTGAAATTGGTCTCTTTCCAGGAATGAAGTGCCATTAAAAGAAGAAATGCTGTGGTGGTTTTGACAAGGATAGCGTGGGATGGACAACCACAGCAGACAGAATAGCATGGTGACTCATAATTCAGTTCTAGTCAAGTCAGTGAAGTCTATTCTGAATGACCAATAGTGTTAGGGGAGCTCTGGATGCTCTGTGGCCGCAATCATGTCAAATTTTAGCTTGCTTTCTAAATTGACAACTAAATCTGCTGATAGGTTTGAATATAATTGGGCTATAACAGGGTGCATGAAGACAGTCTTGGCAAAAAAAAAATAAAATTTCTGAGATCCATATTAGTGATGAGACTGTAACACAATCATTTCTATCAGTTCTAGTGATTCTGACAGCTGATACTGTCTCCTGATTATGCAGTTCATTAGCCCTGCGATATTTAAGTATAACTTGTTTTTAAAGAATTATGTTGCCAATCAAAGCAAGTCTAGAATGCCTTTTCCTTCCTTTCGTTTTACTGTCTATTTTTACAGAGTCTTTCAAGTTTGGAACTAAGCAAACAATTTATGTTTGGTCAAGCAACAACATACAGCTGTACAGTTGTTCATTTGGAATTGCCAAATGACGAAACATGCATTTGTTCTATAAGAATATGGGAAACTGAGAGCTCACACAGTGCTTGAGCTCTGTGTTATTGAACTTGTCAAAAATTATGTTTCTGAGTGAGTCACACCAGATTTCTATGGAATTTAAAATATGTAATTCAGAAATACTGTGTGTATCTCATAGATTTGGATGGCCTGACTTGGCACAGCCTTCTTACATGTAATTTTAATAAAACCGTTTTGTTTGTTTTATATGTTGTTTTGTGAAAACAAAACCATACATACACTCCATTTCTATCTCTTAATTTTAACCTGCTTTTCCCCAAAGTTAAATAGTGTCACAAGACATGAGATCTTTAAAGTAATGGTCATGCTTTTCTACGTAGAATTTTAGGAAACACTTTTCCTGGGAAAATAGATGTAAGTCAAGTTGCTCTAAGAGAATAAGACAACCCTTAACTTGTCAACTACACATTCAAACTGAATTTTTTTGTTTGAAACCAGGCAAGATTCACAAAATGGTATGGAAGAATTAAAAATCCTATAACTTGACATCTAAAATTAAAGCACACGGGAAGTTTCATAAGCAGGTCTGTGGCTTTTTTATTATTATTATTATTATTAGGTCTCATGGACAAACAGCTCATGTGATCTCAATTTGACATGTTGTTTTCATGTGCAAGTGGTTGAAGTGATTTCAGAGCAGTCCCACTCTTGCTGCTTTTGGCAGTTTTATTTCATCCTTAAAGATGATCCTTAAAGATCTCTGCCTGGCCAGGGCAGAGACTGGAAGAGACTTCCAAAACATGGTCTTAATATAATTCTTTCTGGGTTTTGCATTTTGTATCATTTACTTAGAACCAGACACTTCCTGCAAGTCTGGGTGCCCAGAGAGGAAGATGAAGCCCTGCCTTGGGCATCTGCATCTTCTGGTAGTACCTGTGATTGGCCAGCTGGGAACAGCTTCATGTATTTATGTCACTTAAGTGTTGCAGGGCATGAGATAAGTTGCTGGGCTTTGTCTAGAGGTGTAAGTGGTCTTGCAACGAGAAATTTGTTCTGTTGGACTCTTCACCTGTTGCTTTCTTTCTGTGCATCCAGACATAAAGCGACTTGTCTCAATGCTGTATATATTTGGAAATATAACAAAGCACACACGGTTCCTTGTGAAAACAGCTTTTTGTTCCTTTATGTTAACAGGCAGCATATTATTCAGTGCCAAATGGCATCATTTCAGAATGTAAAACGAGGGAACTGACTCTGGAGTTGGTGCAGCATTGTAGCTGTCAACAAACACAGCAGGGTACCAACAGGCACTGGTATAGGTTGGCTTAGATAGAAACAGCGTGAGGGCAAAATGCATTCTGGAATTTCATTGTCCTCTTTCTGCCTTACAATTTGTTCATAAATTTATATTTATGAATTCATACAAAGGCTTCATATTGAAGATAAGCACCAGAAATGGAACACTTATCCAAAACTGGGAGAAAGTGAAAAATAGGATAATTAGCTCTTTATATTAACACCTACCTGATGTGTCATTCATTTAGAAAAGCAAAACCATTCATTTATACACAGCCTTACTGAGATGGGGTTAAAAGTCTCTTCTGTTTTAACAGAGGTGTTCCTCTCCCTTCCTCAACCCCCAAAATAAAGAGACTCACCAACCAACCTGTCTGTTGATCCCTGTGCTTTGATCCTGTAATCTAAAACTGTACTAAATAAGCCTTTGTATCCGCTGATACTCAGATCATTGAACAGAAGCTGAACAGTTTGTCTTTGGTCAGACAGATTGTACTTGCTAACTATTGGTTTGAGAGCTGGAAAGATCAGATCAGCATCTTAATGCAGTGTCTGTGTGAAGATTTCTTCATAAGCAGGAACTGATCAATCAATTGCCCATAAATATAAACTTATTGCCATCTTGCACAGAGTTTATTTCCATGTGGATCCTAAATGTTTGTTTTAAATTTTACTAAGAGATTACATTTCCTGCAGGGAAACAGAAAACAATTTGACTTGGGATAGCATAGACAAATTATTCTGCATTAAAAAAAAAAAAAAATAAAAATTCTGCAAGCTTTATTTTTATCCTTGAATAAAGGTTTTTTTTTTTTTTTTTTAGCAAAGTTTCAATTATATGGTTGAGTGTGTTTACCTATGTCATTGTTATAATCTTCAAATACATTTTTCTTCTTTCATGACACATTTTGAAGACAGATTTTAGTTAAGACAAGATGAATATTCTGGCAAGGAAAGAAAAGAAACATGCAGAAATAATTTCTAAATTTTTAAAATCTCTCTGGACCCTGCACATCTAAAGCTGTTGTATAGCATTAACTCTTTTGAACGGTCAAAAAAGTAAATTTAATGAAGATATACTGGCTGTTACTCTTAAGAACTTTAACTTGAAGTTTTAGTGACAAACACTGATCTTCTAAGTTGGTTTTGAAAAATCTCAAGGGCAAAAAACCCTACACCCAAAACTCCCATCTTCAAGGTAGTTGAAACTTCTAAAAGAGTTCTCTAAGGCTTAATGTTCAGGTTGTGGCCAGAACTTCAGGTTAATACCAAATATTGTCCTTTTAATGTGTTTGGAACTTACACAGAGACCTTTGTTCCATTGCAATAGGACAGTATTGCCAAAATAAGAGGCAAACTGTATTGTTGTACTTCACCTGAGTAGCCTGGCTTTTCACAACTACCATACTTTTAAAATTCTTCCTTTCTAAATGTAGTTTTGATGATTTAGACACTGATCTGCAAGTCAGGAGTTAAATAAAAGGAGAGTCAGTAAGGAATATAGTAACTGCTGTATCATGCTAATGTTCTTGATGAAAAATAATGACAGACTCGATTTACCAATTATTAATAGACCTTTCAGCTCGGATATAGTTATTTTTATACAGTGGTAATACTGGCAATAAGATACTTTTTCATTCAGGAAAAGCTGTGTCATAGCAGTTCTAAAATATTAATTGAGCTGAAACTCTGGGTAGAAAGAGAGATATGCATGTTCTTGATAGTGTAAAATGTGCATTTTCTGTGAGAAAGGAGTTGTGTACATGAGCTGCAGTGAGCACTTTGTTAGGAGCTGTGATGTGGGGTGGTGTGGTCCCTTCACTGGTTCCTGGGACAGCCCGCACAATAAGTCCTATCAGGTGTGTTAGGTGGGTTTGAAATTTTCACTGGTTGGTGAAGAGGAAGATTGTAAATCTCTAAATCTTCCTGTATCCAGTGTGTGGACTTTCTCCTTGAACCCTCTCTTCTGTCCTCCTCTGGGCTGCGTCAGCTTTATTCTTTATATCACTCTTCAGCCCCAGCATCCCGTTAAGAAGAAATGAGGTGGAGATGGGGGGTGTCAGGGTGACAGCTCTATACATCTACTGCTCTCAGATGGCTCAAGAAATTGATTGTTTAATGCTCAGGAGCTATCCAGTGGACAGCCATCAGGGGCTGTGTAGGCATGGTAGAAATAAAGCTCAGAAGTTGTGGAAAACAATTACTAAATATGGCAAAGAGTTTATCAATCACTTTGATAGAAAGTGTTTGTCAGCCTGTTGTCACCAACAGCGTAAGGTTTTGGCTACATTCCTAACTGCTATTAGAGGATCAAATAACAGCAAGCATCCAAAATAACCTTTTACCACCTTCCCTGGAATATGAGGCTTTGACAGCATGTGTACCTGGCTGCTGTGGTTTGTGCTTTTGTCACCTGAGAATTGATTTGTCACAGTATCATTTATATTCCTTCAGAAACAGAAGATAGTTCAGAAAGTATCATCGAAATCTAGCAGGCAGATCTTGCTGTAAAAGCAAGACTTTAAAGGTCTGTTTGTATTTTCTGTGTATATCCGAGGTGAAAGTGGATACTTGTACATTGTGTGAACCACTCAGAATACCCTGAGTGAATTCCATCCTTACAATGAAATGGGGGCGGGGGGGGGGGGAGCTCATACCCATCTGTGTAGTCCCAAACA
>JAWWTY010000002.1:467039-534487 GCA_035222235.1 Margarornis squamiger
CCCCCCCCCCCCCCCCCCCCCCCCCCCCCCCCCCCCCCCCCCCCCCCCCCCCCCCCCCCCCCCCCCCCCCCAGCTCAGACCCATCTGTGTAGTCCCAAACAGAAACACTCAAGTGCTGCATTGTCTCTTCAACGCTGCAGCCACATTGCACAGTGACCTTTCAATAAGCATGAGAGAGCAAGTCCTAAAGAGATGAGAACACAAGTAAAAGAAACCTCTTGACTTGCCCATCATCAAAAACAGTTGTATCACAGATCACTAGGTGATTTGTCTTGCCTTTTCAATTCAGAGGCTATTCCAGAACTCAGCACTACTGACTGGCAGCCTTATCATTCACAGCCTAAATGCATTGATGCCCCTCTAATAGTCATTTGTTCTTGTCTTGATACTGCCTTTTCCACTTCTTGATGTTTATCTTCCTGAAGTATTTGTAGTAAGTGACCACCTCTTTTCTTTATTTCATTTTCGGATGCCAAAACTCATTCTGTTTCTGCAATATTTTCTCATTTTTCACTTCTGTTATTTTGTACTGTGGCTACTGGTAGGACACCAATACCACAGGCAGACTATTTGTAACGATTTTTTAAAATGATAATAGTGAAATCTCATCTGCAGTGAGGGGAGAAATAGCATTCAAATTTCATTTATGAGCTTATTTTTTTTTTTACTCTGCATCAGAATTGTAAGCCCAGATGAACTGAGAAAGAACATACAACATGAGATTAGTGTAAGGCAATTGTTAGCTCCTGGAACATACTGGCAGCCAGCACTTCCAATATTGAAGACATGGGAGCAGAAGGAAGTTGAGATCTTGGATACACGTGATAGTTATTGAAAGGCATTTCAGAAAGCCATAGAAAACACTGAATAGACACACGTATTTGTGCTCTGTACCCTGAATGTCCCCTGTCTGGGACTCCTGTTCAGATGAGCAGTGGCTGCCAGCTCAGGTGTGCTCTGGGTTTGCTCTACACGGAGCTGCAGCCAGAGGAAGAGGTCCTGGGCCAAGGCTGGTCCCTGTGGATGGATCAGGAAGATACTCTTAGCTGTAAATACAATAGCTGAACTGTGTGAATCAAATCTAGAATGAATGCCAAAGTCAAAACTAAAAAAAATGAAGCAAATAAGAAGCAGACCTTACTATTAATCATTTCAGAACTAAGGTTTCTGAGGAAGGGGCAGTCTGTGTGGGTGTAAATCTCTAGGAATAGTTCTGGAGTGGCTGAGGCACAGTGAAGTGAAGTTCTCTTCAGTCCTAACATTCTCCTAAGGTTAAGAACTGCCAAAATGGTTAAAGTTATAGATTCTCTTTTTTCTATGCTTTAATGAAAAAAATGTAGGTTTTAAATTTCAAAAATAACCCTGTGAGCGTTATAACAGTGACTGATGGAATAATATCCTTCAAAAATTAAGCACCTTCCCTGTATCTGATGATTTTTTCTTTGACTGAACCCAGACTCCATTCTCCATAACATCTGGCTGAAAGATATTATGTGGCAGTTGGGAGTATTCTATTATATTTCTCAGTATTGTCATAACCCACACACGTATTCTGAAAAGCTTGGTAGTCACAATAGAGTATTATTTCTCTCTTAATTATTCACTACTTGAAACTTTATGCCTGGCAAAGGAGAGCACTGTCAGGACATTGGAAAAGAATCTTAAACTATCTCAATGAAAAGAAAATAACCATCTCTTCTCGGTGTAAATTTTTCCTTCATTCATTAGTGAGACTTTGGTTTGTAACCTGTGTTTTAAGTATTGGCAAAATGTGAAAATTACTTGAGACAGGGAAGAAAATTCACTTGGCAATGGAAAAACTGTCAAACGTGCTCTCTGGAGTGTTTTGTGTGAGGGATGGGCTGAGCGTCAGAGGAGGATGTTCCTGCTCACTCTGTTATGCAGGATGTGGCTGCATCGCCTGGGCCAGACCTCTTTAAAGCAATTACAAGAACTAACAGGACAAAGACACAGTGCAGTTCCATTTACTATCTGGACATGTTGAAGTTGCCTAATTAGTGAGTACCCTCTAATTAATTAATCCTATGAAAACCATTTGTCACTTGAGCTTAACGTAAGGCCCTTAAGCAGAAGGACCTTGCTGTTTGTGATGCAATTCAGTGAGACGACATTTGGGAAAGGTTGTGAGCAAAGATTCTCTGTAAGCAAACAGCTTGCACACCTGCTCCTAGAAAGCCACGACTTGGAGTCCTCAGCTTGCGAGGCACTGTACTGTTCCTTGTGCTCAGCCATCCATCCCACACACAACAGTTAGCCTGTCCAAATGAAAACATCATTGTAGGATATTTTCCACAGTCTTTCACCTCAGACTGATTATTTGCAAGAGAATAAGAAGCCAAATTTCCATTAATTTGAACTTGTTTTAGAGCATTTGGAAAATCCAACAAATAAGAATATTTTTCCCCATTCCTGAATCATCTCCATTCTTACATGTTCTTCCTGAGAGGAGGAAACATATTAGGATGTCAGTATACATATACAAAAATGTCTATGTTAATTTGGCATTGGTGTACAAGGACTTGTATATGCTGTAGAAGGGAATCACAGTATCCTGCAGAGGGGAATTTTGTTTGGTGGTCATGAAAGTTTTGGTCTCTCTCACTTTTTCAAAAGAGATAGAAAGTGAAGTACTGAAAGAGTAAATGCTGTACCTTCTCAGTCCCAAGGTACCCACATGCTATTTCTTCACTATATATCCACTTACTCTTTGTCACTGTATTTTAATTTTTTTTTAATAAAATCTGTAATCTGTAGAGAAATAAAGCATCAAAAGAGTTGGCAGGAAATTGAAGTGTGGAACAAAGAAATTGACTACAAGAAGCTAATACATATTTCAGTTTTTCAAAGATCTGCTGTTGAAATCTCCACCTATATAGGCATCATTACCTTCCCTGAAAAAAACAGCATAGATTACTCACAGATTTAATAAAATCTAATTAGATCTTCATAACAGAACACTGTAAATGTGTTCAGAATGCAGGGGGAGTGTCTGTGCTTTCAGACATGCTTGCAATGCAGGTGGTTTTGCTAGTTGTTTGCAGCTAAGACAGTAGAAATTTGAAAAATTCATGCTAATATGTATTGCCTCTCCCTGTTAAAGAGGCTCAGACTTCACTGAAAAAAAAAAGAATGATATCTCATTGCTTAGAATGTCTGAAGAGGACACTAGCTAAAAGCAAGCACAAGCATGCAATGTTAAACTGAAGTAAGTGGTGTGTGTTCAAATCACTTTGCCTGTACATTTTAATTAAAACTTTAAGAATTATGTGAGGGTATTTTGATGTGTGTTGTGTCTGGCCTAGGAGTGGATGGAAATCAGTATTCAATTGATAATAATGTCAAATAATTAACAAGTAGTAATGTCATTTTTAAATAAACGTGAAAGTATACAAGCATTTCTAAAAATCTTGTTCCCACAACTGCAGGAAATCAGGGAGATCCCATGTCTCGTATAGTGTTGGCTAAAGTTTGCTTACTAAAGTGTAACTGTACCAGCTGGAATATTTATGATGCCAGTCCCCACAGGGATTATTTGTTGTGGAAGTTAAACCTGTAAAAGAGGAATAAATGAATTTTTATGTCATCAAAGCCTCCAGAAAGGTTTATTCTCTCAGGTAGTGATACTATATTTTTCTGGCAGATTGTATTTGAAACCTACTTACATTTTTGAGGAGCTCTTGAGAAGCACTTTGAAAATGGTTCACAGAAACCAGTTGATCTTTCTTCCGAACTTTATAAACCATGGTCAAATTTACTATACCAGGGTACTTTGTACGAAAGATTTACAAACTTATTTAGAATTAATACTTGTAAAACATTTTGACATTTGGAAGGCAAATACTGACTGTGATAAAAGTCCAAAGTGAGGTAAATACAGACTTAGTTTTTTGTTACACTCTAGTGTCAATTTTTCATCACTTTACCTGCATCTCATTAGCTGTAGTAAAAGCAGATGCGAGTGTGTAACCACATGGAATCCTTCTCTTCTCCGGTTCCTGGACACTTGCCTCCCTCCCATGCACACATGTCCCTAAAGGCTGGCAAAGGTCTTCAGTCTCTCACTCTGTGTAAATACTTTAATTAGTTATGGACTTTGCAAGAAAGCCCACTGAGGCCAATTGTCTTTTTAGTGAGAGACAGCTCTGCCTGCTCATCTGTTTTATTGGCCTGCAATTCCAACCTCGTGCCAAAACTGTTATTGCTGTATAAATTAATGAGAACATGTTGTTGCTTCAGCTTCTCAAAACTCCATAATTGCAAATGTTAGACACTTAATTGAAACAACACTTGAAAAAATTAGTTACCTTTCTCAAATCTTTTTCAGGCTAGTGCCATTCAGATTAATTTCTGAAAATACCAAGAGCTTCTGTATCAAGCTTAGCTTTGAGCAGCTTCTGCTTTGCTGATAGAATTAACCCAGATTTTGATTTTAATTTTTTTATTTTTTTTTTTAATACCAGGAAAATACCTTTTTTATTTTCCAGCTATGCAGGTTAACAGGTTAATAGAGGCACTGCCAACATTCTTTGAAAACACTGGAAGCACCTCTGTTTTGGTGGTGTTTCTTCTCGGTGAAAGAATGGAGTTCTGTGCTTTGCAGCACACTTTTTGCTCTCTCGTCAAGTCCTCCCATTTCTGTCCAACCCAGCTGGCCCTTAGTTTTGGTGCCATCTTTGTGACACTAGCCAGGACAGTTTAAATTGTTCTCTTATGCTTTGCAGGAAGAAACCTTCAGTGAAAGCGTCTTTTCTCTACTCTGGCCTTCAGGTTATCCCTGCACTTGCAGTGTACAAATAGCTGAGTAGTCACTGAAGTCATAGGACAGGTCAAATAGCCCCAGATTTAAGGGTTTGAAAGTCTTTTTATAGCACCAGGTCTAGAATGCAGCAATGATGCCAGAACCCTGTGAGGTTTGCACTCCCAGAAGTTACAAAGGTTATAAAGCATGGTCTGCAAGTCACATCAACCTATGCTAAATCAGAAACCAGAGGAAAACTCCACAAAAATAGCACAGCTCAGGATATTCTCCTCTCTCTGAGACATAAGGAGAAAGTGTATGCCACTATTGCCCTGAGCCTGCAAAATATGTTCTCATTTTTCTCCCTTGGATGTTCTTGGCCAGGATGACTCTGGCCCTCCCCACCAAATGCTGCTTGGGATTTTTCATACAGTCATCCTGCCTATTTACCCACTTGCTATTTTTCTGGCCAACAAAACAATTCAAGAGCAATTTTAATGACTTTAGAGCTCCATGGTTAGAAAATTCTTTCATGACTCTTGGCAGATGTAACATGCCCACATCAAATATCCAGCACCACTTGCGAAAGCTGGCAGGGATCTAAATAATAATTGATAGACCTTGCTGTATAGAATTATGTTAGAAATGTATTGTTAGTGGCAGAAATAATTACAGGCCCACTTTCACATCACCGTAGTTGCAGATTTTTTAGCAGGTTATTTTTATTTTGCTTCCTTGTGATTTTTGTAACTTGAGTGTAGAATGTTCCTTGATGGTGACTCTTGCAAAAGGAGGTTTCTGCACATGAAAATGTTTGTACAAAAGTAGGAATGGAAATGCTGCTGTTTGCACTTGCTGGTTGCAAAAGTTGCATAATTATTTTTTTCCCCCAGTTCTTAAGTGATGCGTGACAATTTAGGAAATCTGCCACCAGGAACTGTCATGAAAACTGAGTAGCATTAGGTTGTATAGAATTACATGTACAAACACACAGACACCATAGAGAAGATTCAACTTTAATATATGAATTAACTGTCTAAATTTAAGAATAATTTTGGGCCATTTTTATGTTTGGATTTTTTCCTTTTTTTAATCTGGAGATTTTTAAAAAATTGGGACCAAAGTGAATTTTTTTAAGAAATAAGGTTCCTAAAATGACACAGTGAAATGTTCAAAGACCTCTTCACCTAGACTGAGTAATCCTAACACATTCTTTCACCAAAAATAAAACATTAAAAGTGACACTTTCCTTTTGAACCTGTAAACTCTCGTGCTTTAGTGTATATTAGATGAAATCATTATTGTGACATAAATGATCTTTTCCATGGCTGTCTCAGGGTACTTTTAGTATGTTGCAGTAATTGATGGGATGTGTGTGTTTGCATATGAGTGCCTTTTTCAAATGAAGACGTGAGATCTAAATCCTCAGCCGTGATTATGGAATGGTGTGAAACTGTGTTAGTCTGAGGAGCGGGATGAAACAGTTAATTTGAAATACTTCTTGAAAATTAATAGTTCTTGTATATATAAATAAGAGATTCAAATATAATATTTCATCTACAATTATGAAAAAATATCTGAAAGTGTTTATGTAAATCAAGGCCATGATACACTTTTCTTGTTGAGTTCTTCAGTGCTAGCCATGGAAGGGTTGTTAACCATTCCATTAGAATTCAGTGCATACAGTTGTTTTTAGCTGTAATAAATGCCAACCTTCTTTAATATTTTATATTCATTTATGAACTCTATTAATATACTGAGGAACTGACTGTTAGAACCAGCATTATACTGTCAATAAAATTTAGAGGAAGCATTTAAACAAAATCACCAAGGCAACAAACTAAATAGAGTATTTGAACTAATTTGATTGAAGGAATTGTATTTACTGCCTATGGTTATTCCCTCTTTCCAACTAATGCAAATCTATATGGATGTACATACTCAAGTGTCACCATTTTATTATAACTTTTAAGAATGTACAATTGATACTGGAAGAAATATCAAATAACAAATCACTGAAAAAGAACACTGTTGTCAACACAGTCCTACATAATTCAAACAACGGCATAGGAAAAGTAATTAGCTTGACAGTAAACCAAGCTAACGCCTCTCAATATTTGCTCTTAAGCTGATAATGAAATAATCAGTAAATGAATGCTTGGGAACCAGTGCTGAATGTGTGTGTTGTTTGAGTCCAAAGTCATCAAAATGGGAAGAATGATTTGTGACTTGATGAACAAACTGCAACCTAACAAAATGGTTAGGTTGGAACCATTTTTAATGCTAGGAGAAGTATTTGAAGCTGCAGAGACAAAAAAGGGCAGCATTGCCACGAGGCCTTAGAGGGGCAACTTCACAGTTATCCTGGAATATAGGAGAGGGTCAAGTTTAGGAGGAATCCTCAAATACTGTGGTAGCAATCTTGGTGGCTGATGTAACACTTTGGCCCCAGAGCTGCAGGTTCACAGGCTCAGCCAGGAGTTTTACTTTAAAATATAGAGCTCTCTGATACCTTGAGTTCACATCTGGAGAAAAAGCCACACACTTTTATTAAGAGATTTAGTGAGAAAATAGGCATTGTGGCAAAAAGGGTTTACAGGAGCAACGTACAACCAAGGAAAATATTCCACAAAAGCATCACACTTAATAGGAACACAAGGACTTCCCTGCCTCCTTCCAAACAGCATTCTGAGCTTCGCTTTTACACCCTCCCAAGGGTTTTATCAGCCAGCAGGCATTGCTGTGGAGTAGGGAACCTACAATCAGTTTTAAGCTATCCACAAGAGGAAGAAAAGAGTAAAGGAAGAAAGACTGAGAGAAGAAATAAAAAAGAGAGAAAGAGAGAAAACTGTAGCTACTGCCAAGAGGTCACAAGTTGGCAGCTTCTAGGGGAGCTCGTGCATGTGTGTTTATAGGCTTTGGCTACTGTGGCCACTCCCTCCAGGCAGGACATCCCGGCCATTGATCACTCAGTGCCCTCCTAGTCAGAGTGAGGGGGCAACCACAGCCAACCAGGTGCTGCAGGGGGTGTGCTGTGGGTGGGCGACCAGGTGGACCTCATTGACTGAGCGTTGCCCCATGTGGTTTCTGTGCCATGTGTCTTCTGACTGTGGAGGCCAAGTTGGCTGCAGGACTTGCCAGGTGCCAGCCCTTCCCCACATGTGCCTGCAGGCTCAGCCTAGCCCTTCCCCACACACAGAAGGTGGTTGGTTCAACCCATCAATAAAACAGCCCAGCGAGACACTAACCTGGACTCCAAGAGCAGATTACCTTCGAATCAGTATTGAAATAGCCCCTTCCTTGCCTTTTAACTCCTGGCTCTTCTGTAAGGAAGAATTGCTACCTGAGTCTGGTGAATTCTAATTATATGCAAGGTTTAGGACTGTTCTAGCAGAGCTCTCAAAATGTGACACTAAAGGGCCTGTATGCTGACAGATACTACAGGTTTTTTGATCTTATTAAACAGCAAATATTGGTAAATGTGTGCAATGTCAAAATATGAATGTTGTTGTATGTGTTTTAGGAGTTTAGGGGTAGAGCCTTGTTGGGCTTTTTTATCCCTTACTACAGGCTTTATCTATATTTTAATAGATTTATTTTTTAAGCTGTTGATTGTTGTCAATTTATAACTTTCTCACTGTGTCATGAGTATGATGGACTTCAAATTCATCTTGTTTTACTCAGTGCTATAGGGCTTTTCACATTGGGTGCAGTTTAGATGTTAAAACATTTGCACAGCAGGTTAAAAAAGATGGTTATACACAGTAGGTTTTTACAGGAAAATAAGTTATACAAATTATTCTTATGATAAGTCATGATTGTCACATCTGACATAAATCAGCGTGGCTTTTTCACTTGCATAAGCACATGTGATACTGCTCACATAGTTCATAACAACCTATTGAGGAAGCCGAATGATTTTCAATCCACAATTTGCCTCATTTCTGGTAGACTTCCACCTGACTCATTACTGAAAAACCTAATCAGAAATCAGACTTGCTATGTTGTGCTAGTCTTCCAAAAGAAGTGACTCGGAGGTTTTTCATTAAGTTTCCATAACTTGTCCCTTTCCATGAATCAACCTTGATTTCCCACAGCTAATCGTATTTCTTTGAAACTGCAAATGAATACATTTCAGGTGTAAAAAGCAGCCTATTCTGCCTCCCCTTGGAGCATTAAGCAAACCTAGCTCGAGTCCCTCTGGTGCCTTTTTACTGGTTTGGCTGAACTCTGGTAAATTATCTGTTCCTGTTGCTCTGAACATCTCAAGCTGTATAACTCAAACAACTTTCTGGCAGCTGTTTCTGGGTGATTTGGAGCCATTTAATCTCTTTGGAGAAAGCAGGTGTCTCTCTGCTCTGTTCCTAACCAACATTTCATTACTGCACTGTCACGTGCAGGCAGCGCAAGCTCCGAGCACAGTGACCCCACACCTGATGGGGACAGCTGTGCATTCGGTGACATCTGCACAACTGCCATCTTGCCTAGTCCTCAGTTCACCTAATGAGCAAGATGTGCCTCTCCTAATGTACGAATCATCTAGAAATGGTCCCACTGTTTCCCTTTGCATCAGAACACCGTGCTTTTTAAATATTCAAATATTTGCATACCTGACAGAGGCATTGCTATGCATCGGGTGCCCTAAGAATTTTTCTGCAGCTTTTTTTAATCGTTACTGCAATTGTCTCTGTGTAGCAGTAAATGCCTCTCTTTTGCCCATTATTTCTCCCTATGCTCCTTTCCCCCAGCTGCAGATTTGAATAGAGTTAGAAGATGCTTTTACAGCAGAGTACAGCCTTGATATGGAAGGGAAAATAAGAATTCTGGTAAAAAAGAATTTTTATATTCATGTGATGGCACCTGTTGGAGAATTTTGCTTGACATTAAGTATCAAGGTGAAAAAACCAGGCAGAACCAGTACTTGTCATGTTTTGTGAAGTGTACAAAATTTTCTTTTAATTTTTTTTGGAGAGCAAGTAAAACAAAAGAATTGGTTTACTTCTTTTAAGAAGCATTTTTGTCTTGTTAGAGAGGTAATTTTCTTTAGAATATTTATTTAAAAATCTTACAGAACTTAATAGAATGATGAAAAATAATTTCATGTGACTGAATCAATTGCTTTCATTGTTCTATTCAAAGTAGTTAGTTTTATATGATTCTTCCATGGATATTCTTTCTTTTTGAAAGCTTCTCAAGAACCAGCAATAAATAATAGGTGGGCTTTTTTAGTGGCTAAAAGAGAATAGACAAAGTATTCCTGCAAGGAAAAAACAATTTGCTGATTTCTTTTGTGACTAAATAGCTGGATATATTCTGTGTTAGTGCAGCATCAGTACAGCAGATGAGTCACATCCTTATTTTCACTGATAGTTGTACGGCTTTTGAAGGTTTGAAAAATAAGCCCTTATAGCCCACGTTTTGGGAATTCTGAAATTGGGACAGATATATTGCGCATTTATTGTACATTCGTAAGTAGAGATTAGATACCTTTAAAGAAAACTTGAGCTCGGAAGCAGAAGTTGGGCCTTGTGACACAGCATTTCAACTTTTAGATCAATGCCTGTTCCCACAGCAGTGTAGTATTGAGCTGCTTGGTGCAAGGCTTCTGCAGATCTTGAGGTGAACGTTCACTTGTTTCTCCCAGACTTGTTCTACATTGTCAAGTACTGGATTTGCCGCTTGTCTTTACATCGTGTGACTTAACAGTGTTCTTCACTTGGCTGCTGGCACTGCTAGACCAGAACTGGTGGTGTGCACTTTTCCTTGGTGTGATGAGCAGCAGGTCATGGGTGCCGGGGTGCTTGGAAGGGAGAGGAAGAGCAGTGTGCTCCAGAAGCCACTCGAGTCTTGTGTTCAGAGAGTCCAGCTGTGCTGTTCCATGGCTGTAATCACTGCTTCAATGTTTGGAGCAAATTTTTGCTTTCATTTGGAAATCTCTGCAAAATATAAAAACTTGTGTCCACTTTGATTGGAATCATTCACACTTGATGATTCACTTGGTGCTGCAGAACATGTTTTATTTTAACCTGTGGTTTTTAATGAGGTATAGTTAGGAGACAGATAAACAAAAGGGATTTACAGTTCAAAAACATGGCTTAAATTAATTTTTCATGTTTAGAAATCTCAGTGAAGATACTTGCTGAAGTCTTTTAAAAGCAAAAAGGAAGCTTGTTTTTTCCTGATTGGATGTCCTGGTTTGCCTGCCTGCAGAGATATTTATAAACATCCATTGGTTTCTTATCAAAATACCATGTGTCTTTAGAGAATACTTTTATCCATTCACAACAACTATCACATGGCAAAGCTGGACCATGTGGATACTGGTAACTTCGTATTACATTAATGGTTGCTCAGGGAAGATGTACTGTAAGAATTTTGTGCTCTTTATAACGTATCAGGTAGAAAATTTTAAAATATTTCTGGACTGAAAATTAAGGGGGAATCTGCATGTTAAATTATGTTAATTTATATTGATTTGACAGATTCCTTGTCTTTAAAGAGTGGCATTCTGTGCATCCCCATGAGAGAATCTTTAATTCAATGCCATTGGGTTTAAGTCTTACCTATTTCAGATATCTCTGGGTTAATGTCTTCATAAGGAAAAGTCATCCATACCAAGACTTATGGATTATTTAGTGCATCATTTAGCAAGAAATGAGGCTTTTTTGACAGTTGCATTTGTTCCCTGAATTATCAGTAGGCTTTTTTTCCCTCTTTGTATTTCATAGAGGGACTGGTTGCTGGGTCCAATCCTCCAAGCCCTACTTGCCACTTTCTATTATTGACTCAGATTTTCAGAAATTCTTTGGGTGTCCCAGGGACTTTCCTGACGTGGCTTTGTAGTTTGAGGCTTTCGAGTACAGCTTTTGGATCTGCTAGGAAGTGCATATGTAACTTGCAGTAAGCTTGTATAGGAGATTAGTCTTGATTAGAAACACTGTGGATGTTGCAGCTCTCCCTTGTTCTGTTTGGTCCATCAGATTTACTGTCAGAATGGCACTCATTTACAATGGTATCCCTGTACTGTTACCAAGGCTGTGAGCCAGACTAATAATATTATTTAATGAAACACAGACGTTCCACATCTTGCTGCATTATCACAGAGGGTAAAAGCTTGTCTTCACCCAGCAACAAGGGAAAACCACACTCACCCCACTCCTTCACTCACAGTACATCAGTCTGTGTAGTATCAACACCTTTCTGAACGTCACCTGCAGCTGCTGGGAAGATTGACACAAGCTCGGCAGAGATCTCTACAGGTCTCAGGGAATCCTCTCCGGGATCATGTACCTCTGTTATGTCAGCAGATGTCGGCAGCCCCTGAACCAGCTGCCCCTCTCCATCACCCTTCAGGATGCCTGGAGGAAGAAAGCTTTTCTCTTTTCAACCTCTTGGTTAACAGCCCTAAATAGGATAATGCTTTACTTTGGTCTGTTTGCTATCTGGATTAAAAAGGGCAAATGTTTTTGCTAGGAACCGATGGGAGAAGAAATGAGGGAGAAGTTTAAAGGCTATAAACACCTAGCTGTGATAATGACCGGCTTAATTAGTGCTGAGCCAGCCTGGTGCTACTCAGCAGCAAAAAAGACTACTAATGGTTGAATTGAAGGAAGATAAATGTGCTGGTGTAACATGGTGTTTCTTTTTTCATTAATTTTGTCTAATTTAACCAACTGCTTCCTTTCTGGCAGAGTTCAGAGTGAAAAGAATCTTTGACTGTGTAATTAGTGTCCCTTTGTACTGGCATGTCTAACAGTGAAGTTCAGTGCTCTGCCCACTGGTACCCAGCCCTCTGCCAGCACCTCAGATGAAACTGTTGAGTTTTAAATAAGAAGCTAGGTGATACTGAATTTGCCAGCATCATCTCCTCCTGTATTTAAATAATCTGCAGCAGCATCTCAAAATAAAAACACAAGGAGGCAGTTTTCCTGGGGGAACGTCCACCCAAGGTACCCAAACCAGAGGATGTTATTGTAACTGTGCTAAATGAAATAGAGCCAAAGTTGAGAGCCTGGGGTTTGTTGGGAGGAGTCTGTGAACTGGTGGTTCTGCACCTCTTTCTGAAAAACCCTTTCTGTGCCACCTTCAGCCTTTGCTGCTAGTGGGGAACACAGATACAGGAATTCACATTTAGATACATTTCACAGAAAAAGTAATATCTATAGCAAAATGGAGTGATACTGGGAAATCAGTAGATGTCTTATATTTGCATAAGTGATTATATTTCAAAGGTTTAAAAAAGCCTAGATGTTTCTTAAGAGTTTAGATAAGTTTCATAAGCACATTGAGGGATTGCTATAAGGCCTTTTTGAAAGTAAGGTGTGTTGTTCTGTGGGCCTTTGTAACATCAACTTACCAAAAAAGACAAATCTTAAGGAAGTTTATTACTCTTAGTTAAAATCATAACTAGCTGTATAGCTATAAAATTTGCAGAAACCATTTCTCCAGTTCCCTCTTGCCCAGTTTTGCAGATGTTAAATAAGCTGGATACAGAAATTACTGTTCTCAAACTGAAGATAAACTTTAGCTCTCTTCTTTCTATCAGTCTTGCTTTTTTGTCATTTCACAAATTGTCTGCTTTCTGTAGGCATTGTGAAAATTTGGCACTGGCTAGTCTGTGACCATGAGATTTTTGTATGTGTCATGAACTGTTCTATGCCAAGTTTCTATGGATTGCAGACACTGGCACTTGCTGATGGAGAGCAGGACTGAGGCAGAGTGGAGGTCGACTCCCTGTGTTTTGAGATGCCTTTTAAAGACTTTGGTCTCTTTATTTCGGTCTGCAGATCCCTAGTGAGTTCCATTTGTGAAGCTCTGTGGTATTTCAGGTGGAAAAACTTCTAATTTGTATAAATGAGTATTCCAGTAGGAAGAACAGGGCTACCTGTGGTTTCATAATATTTTCCAGTAGTCTTATGTAACACAGATCACATCCAATGCCTTGATGCAAAAGTCGGCTGCCTTTCCTGAGCCCTCATTAGGACATACAGCTGCTTTCCTGACATTCTGAAATGAGGGGAAAAACTGCTGCTTCAATCATTATTTTCTTCTTGCAGTGCAACGATTTTATTCAAAATTTCATTTGGCAGCATACAAAAAATGTGCAAAACAAATTCCCTGGCATTTTTGTTACTTTGTGAACCTAATTTACAAGACAGGAAACCGATTTGAATAAACAGTAGTACGTAATTCAAATAACGTTTGGCAAAAAACCTTGGCATCAAATAAGAAATAAATTTAAATGAACGAGTCTGTTAGCCTCCTCAAATGGGCCTGTAACAGAAATCTGCAGGCAGATTTGTAAATAGAGAAGCAACATTAGTCACCTCTGTAATGGAAAATGTCTAATATCGTGCATACATTTATCAGGATAATTAGATTGCAAGAAGTTACCAGATGGCATAGAGGTTTATATGGGTTTCAAATGAATTAAGGTTGTGGGAGCCCACAGAGAGGCTGTTAAAAGGCAATTCTGTACATAAACTGTGAAATGTAAAGAAGTAAGCAAAAATACTCTTTGTTGAGGGAATAGTTAAAATAATTACAAAATAAGTAATGAAACTCTGAGGATCTGATTTTTTCCAAACATGAACATTGGTATGGCTTTGTTAACAAGCTGTTTTCAGGTTTATAGTAAAATAGCAGTTGGAAAAATACTGTCTCTTGACTTAGAACACGGACAGGTACAGAATATAAATAAGTTGTCTAGTGATCAACTATTTGTGTTATTTGCTCTATTTGATGTCCAGAATTCTCTGTACAGTTTCACTGAGGGTAGTGAGCAAATGCTGGTCTTGTTAAACCTGTTTCACTGGTTACTGCGAGTCCTGTGCCACATCTTTTGGAATGGTAAATAAATCTTGCATTAGTGAAATAGCAGAGGCAGGGATAAGTTTTGACAGCTGATTAAGCAATAAGAGAATATCAGAGTTTTGGTAGCAGGTGTGTATGTCTTGTGTACATAATACTGCCAAAATGGGAGCTTATTTCAGTTGGTTTGTTTAAGAGTTGGTTTGAACCTGAACGCAGAGGCAATGGAGGTAGCACATGAGGGTGATCTTTGAGGAAGGCTGAAATGAAAGAGTTGTCCTGGCCTTTTTCACAAGATGCTGCTGATATTTCTGGGTTGCACGAATCACTGCAGTTTATGACAGATTTTCATTCCTGCATCCATAATATGTCAAATAAGTCTGCATGGGTTTTTTTGAAGTTGAACAAGCATGCAGTTAAAACAGAGGAAATTCTTGGAAATGTATTTTGTCAAAAATGTCTTGCAAGTACCTTGTTTAATGTCTCTGGGGAAACTGTTTCAAGTTAGGAAAGTACCTAAGTTATTCAGAATATGTTCCAAAATCACGAGTATAATGGAGCGAGACATCTCAAGTCAGTGTGGACCACTAACTTTTTTAAACATTCAGATTCATTTCTCTAGGAAAAGTAATTAACGATTGCAACTGTTTGCTGTGTTAGAATAGATTTATTGCAGATTTGTATTACAGGATATGTGAAGGTCTGGTGGCCATACCCTCTCATTTTCAGAGCATCATCTGATGTTTACGGTACCTGTATTGATACAGCTCTGTTATTTCTCTCGTAAATACAACAATTGGGGTGGTTGTATTAGATGGCTGGAGAGACTCCAAGTCTGACCTGAGAATTAGATAGTACAGGCTTTTTCCCTAGATTCTCTTTTTATTGTTCTTTTGTATGTCTGGAGACAAATCACTTATTTCTGTGTCCCAGATCTTTCATCTGTTAAAATGAAGTTAATGGTAGTGATTTCCTACATTAAACACTTTCATATGACTAATCCAAGCTGCTGCTTAAGAGTTAAGTATTACTTATTACTAAATTTCCCACTTCTACAGTGATCCTTGTGCAGAATGCAAGCCTTGAGCTCATGCTTCACTGACTTCCTAAATTGAAATAGGCTGAAGCATATGTTTAACTTCTGTTTTTAATTGGGGACCTATAGATGGAGAAGAAGCCACGAAGCATTTCCAGGTCTCTGAATTTAAAATTTCCTTCTTTCCAACGCACACCAAAATTCATGGTTGCCCATCCTCATGGGAACATTACAAAGCTCAACTTCATAAGCAGTCTTTTCCAAGACGAAGAGTGTGCACTGAAAGTTTTATTAGCAAACCCAGTTTGTGAGTATACTTAAATACATTCAGTTAGCTTGCTCATTCCTTATTCTGAGCTAGAAAAATAGTCCTGTACTGTTTATTAATATATGAAGTTTTTTGGATTGCATCCATATTATTGCCCTTGATTAATGGGTTTTCAACTAGTGGTTGAGTTGATAGTGGTTTGGCATGGAGGTCTTTTAGATATGCAGTTGTGACAACAACTGGCTCCATTTCATCTGGTCAGCCTCCTCTTATTACATTTTCTTATAACATTTTATATCAGATAATTGCCTCTAGTGTTAAATAGGTTGCAGTTTTTGAAGTCCTGAATTGCTCTCTTTATTTTGACTACATTTTCAGATCCTATATGAGATTGTCTCTGAGAACTGAGAATTTTAGCATTTCACACTACCACAAAGTAGAAACAGCAGAAAAGTCAGTGCAACTTTGCACTCCTCTACACGAAGCAGAAGACAATATCCTTTATTGTCCTGGTAGTTACTGTGCTTCTGATACAGCAGGGGTTCTGTAGCACTTGCTCAGTGTTGCATAGGCTGTTGTGATCTGTGAATTAAATATTTGTTAAAATTGTGCTATTTGGTAAAGGGCAAAAGAAAGTTAAAAAAAAAGTCAGAGTATTCATATTGCCTAGGCTCTGATGTATATTGAGGGGTCATTGTTTGGACTGTTTAAAGGGTATTCTGCACTCTTAACAATGATTTATTTATTTAACAAACATATTTATGTATTTAAAAATAATTTATTTATACATATCTCAGTGGTTCTACTGGAAAAAACAAAGGCCAAATCCTTCTGGAGGCCATGTGGGATCTTGGTACAGACACTGAGATGTTCCTATGACTGTGCAGCAAATGGAAGCTGAATTTGCAGTAGCCACTTAAACCTAAGAGAAGAAAGAGATGTTTTGAGTTGTTTTGTTTCTTTTTAATTATTATTATTATTTTATTTGCATGTTCCAGCTAGATTTATACATAGAATTAATTTCTGTGCTTCAGATACAATTTTTTAAGAATTATTTGCAAATTAGAACACACTTTAGACATAATCAGTATTTTTAATGATTTTGTGTTGGTACTAGAATATGTTCCAATATGGACATTAAAATAAATTAAGAAGAAATAACTGCATAATGGGTCTTGAGTAGAGCAAGGCTTATGATAGGAGGATAGAAATTATATGTAATTTGAATCCAAATTCAGCTAAATCAGTGAAGATTAGAAAATAACTTGCTTTGAGGAATGACTGCAATGCTTGCTGTGTTTGCCAGCTTTCAAGAAAGGCATTTACTGCTGCCTTTGAGTATTTTGAAAACACTAATGTAATTGTTAAGTGGGTAGAAATGTACAGACCATCATGGTGCTTACTTAGTAAATGAATTTTTTGCAGGGTTGCTATACAGAAGTGCTGTACAATAAAGCTTACTGAAGTTGCTGTAATGTAACAAAGAGATTAAATACATTATCTTCAATGTGACAGCTACGTTTTGTTCTCTGGGGACTGTTTTGAAGCATTTATTCCCTGCCAGAAAAAAAATCCAACGCTTTTGGTCTGACACATTGAAGTTTCATGTAAGAAAGAATAGTGTAAAATTAGTAGACCTCATAATGAATAATTCAGGATTTTTAATTTCGTCTGAGGCTTGCCTTCACAAATTAAGTTAATGGTAAACTTAACGGTAAATACTGATTTGAATGAGATAATAGACTTTTTTCCTCCATGAAAAATTTAAATACTGAGGCCAATTATAAAAATTAGATGAGAGAGAGCTAAAGTTCTTAAGCTATTCATTTTATTTATGCCAAACCATCTAGTAATTGACCAATATGACCAAGAGAAACAGCACTGATTGCAGGGTATGGTTTGAAAGAAGAGCAATGTATCTGGTGACAGTAAGTAGTCCCTGTGCAACGTGATTATTGACACCACTCAGTGGCCTCGTCTCTGGGCTAGAGTGCTTGTGCACATGATAGTCACATTTATATAGGAAACTGCACTCTTTCAATATTTCTGTCACATTATATCTGATGTACAGTGAAGAAAGGCAGATAGTGATGGTTCTCCAAACCACACTAGCAACTCCTTATCACACAAGTAATGGATCAGGAATCAGTTAGAAAGCTGGAAAAACCGGATTTGTAGCTAGAAGCTTTAAAATCACTAAAGACCTGTTTCTGGAACCCTGCTAGGAAGAAATAAGTGCCTTTCAACATTCCAAAGAACTCTAGTTATTTTCAGGTCCTGAATAAAATGTTCACTGCAAATCCAAGTGGGAATAAATGTGGTTTTCTGGGAGGATGTTTATTTTGTTTAATTATTTTTCATTTTTTAATGTTTAACATACCACTGTTTTATATGTGAAGAAAGAAAAAAAAAGTAGTCTATAAACCTGTAAATGTCTTTTTCACAGGAAAAAGTTGTCACAGTGGCTGCCTTCTCCCACATGGTGCAGCCCTTACTAGGAACTCCTTCAGGACATATTCTTGTTGGCAACCAGAAGCCTGCTGAGGAAAAGCTTCTCTTGCAGCAGGAAGGCCAGAGGCAGTAAGCCCAGAGAAACTCAGGTTCTGTGCCTGCTAATATAGCTGATACCTCACAGGAAGACATGAAAAATTCTTTTCAGAATACTAAAATAACCTAAATAAAGCTTTTGAACTATTGCAGAAATATGAGGTCAAGGAGGTTTCTGTTTCATGGAGAATCTTTATTTTTGTTCCATGTTTACCTTTTTTTTTTGGTTTGGTTTGGTTTTTTTTGTTTGTTGTTTTTTTTCATTCTGGCAGGAATTAGTTGTCTGCCTTGTGCTCTGATCTGAGCCAATTTAGTCAGCAGAGTTAAGCACAGAGCTAGGCTCCCAGGGAGGTGAAAGACATGTCACTAGGCTGTCCCAAGACCGGTATTCGTTAAGCTAATAAGCACAAGTTGCATGTAGAATGTTTCCATGCCCTTTGCTACTGATATCCCTCTCTGTAAGAAGGTGATCTGCGAAACCCAGATATCCGCTTGTACAGGATAATGTTAATGGCAGCATATGTAGCAAAAATACGTGATTTTAAATGGGGGAGTAGTTCAGTTGGTAGCTGATAAGATCAATTCTGTATTTAAGCCTGTTTGTAAAAACACATTGCCTGTTTGAAAAGCCCTAATTGTTGGGTAGGTGTGCTCATAGATATTTATATACTCACGTCAATGCACATACATATATAAACTTTTATGCCAATCTAACTTCAATATATTAATACCTAATATTAACATGAGAAAGAAAGCGCAGAAAACATACTGTCTCTAAGTAGTCTGCATAGCAAACGTGCAAATAAACAACAAACCAGACTTGAGAAACCTGCTGGCAAGTAGTTGAATTATCTTTAGGATCTTCTAAATTCTGAGCATGTATCTGTAGCTTTGTTTTTTATGTTCTCAAAGCCCTGTGCATTTTAGTACCCAGAACAGCAGTAAATTGAGTGTCTGACAGCTCTTGAAATGCATGTTCTGTTGCTTTCGGGTTGAATACATTCTGAAATCAATGAAAGAAAATGTACAATTTTTATACATGTTTAATATATTTCTACAAGAGAAGGTCAAATGAAGTGGAACATTTCATTTTCAGTGATCTCATGTTTGTGGTGGCAGATGAGAGTTACGCTGATCAGATCAGGCTGGAAGGCTGAGATGCTCTTGCAGAAGGTTGGCAGGTTTGTGCCTCAGTGAGGGAGGGAGGCACAGAACTGCCATTTAAATAACACGAATACATTAACCTGTGCATTTAACCTACTGCTTGTAGATTCAATATGCTCCAGTTAATTACTTGATGTTGAACTAGAAGTTTTTCTTTTGAAACAGCCTAAGTGTTACAGCCCTGTTTTCTGTTACTTGGAAAGTACTTAAGGTGGCTGCAGGGCCGTGTCTGTGCATGCATAGATACACACACACGTGTGCGTTCTTAAGGCATCTTCCTCTGGATGGCAATAACATCTAAAATAACTGCTTCTTAACATTGGTGAAAAATGTATCAAGTAATCTGATATTAAGTGTATGCTTGGAATCAAATTGACTTCAGCAATACAGAAAAAAAAGTGAAGGCAACTAAAAGCTACCCTGTAATATTATACACAGGTTTTAGCCACTAACAGAATGTTTGCAAGATATTTAATTGATTTTTAAAAATTAATAGCTGTAATTAATAACTTTTTAAATTAATAACTTTGTTAATTTTTACCCTTTCAGCAAGAAGAAAAGAAACTTTTGTTAGCTTCAGTTAGCAGCAAGTTCCCTGAAAACAGTGGTGGTATACAAAGGAATAAAACTGGAATGTGTTTCACTTTATTGTGTTACTTCGGACGAGTAATGGTTTCATAAACAAAATTAGCAGTTATTGGCCAAAGATAGTGGGTGTTACAAACTTTCTTGTCTCTTTCAGATACTGAGTATGTGAGGGGAGAGAACCAAGTCAAAAACTTTCAAGTCCATAAGATTAGAGCTTTCTGAAAGGAAACAATTTTGATTGCCAGTGTCTCCTGTTTCCATAATTTGCAGTTCAGATGACTGAACGCCCTCAACTCTGATTTCAGTTTTTTGCTTCAAGATGAAGTCTATTCAGAAAAGTTTAAGATTCCTGCTAAGAAACCTGTGCTGAGCTGCTGTTTTGTCCTACTCACCAATGTTGTAGAGGTAGGACTGCTTCTTAGATTTAACAAACCCTGTAGTTTAACAGACAGGCAGGTAGAGAGGTCGAAATTTTACCAACCTATCAAATTTGCACATTGGAAGTGGTAGTGTATTCCCTGGGTAAGCAAAGACAGTTTGATTGTTTACCCTATATATACAGGGAGCCACAATCTCTTAAGGGGGGGGAAATACAGTTTCTCTGACAGACCCAGTCTGTCAAAGTACTAGTGTAAACTACCTTTATCTTCAGTGACTGTTGTGGAGACCTGTGGTCCCTTTCTTTCCTGCACCAACAAATCACTTTGTGGTGCTGAACAGATGTGACCTATGGAGTGGGAGGAATAGACAAAAATCCATAAATCTCACATGGAATCTTGCCATTTGTCACAAACATAATCTGACTTGTGTATACTGCAAAGAGAATTATTTTTGCTTCTTTTGATACAAGTTTCAGCAGGTGCAATTTTTTTAGTGTGAGAGATGAAGCATCTGATCTGCTTTGTTTTGCTCATACAAGGCCAGAACCTGCCTGTTACCTGAATGGTGCTGGATGCTGCAGAGAGTGGAAAAGCTGCCAGGTTCAGCCAATAGATTCTTACGTTTGTCTTAACTGCTTTTTCTGCCTGACTAATTCAATACATACCAGCAGATAGTTTTGCCTGCTTCTCTTTTGCACCACAGTGTTCATGGTGGCTGCTTTGAGCCATGATTTAAGAAAGTGTTCGATCATGAGAGAGGACTCTAAACCAGGAGTGACCAGCTTCTGAATGGTTACTGCCCCTTTTTCTCCTCTCTTTGGACATCAAATATGAACACAACACTAAGTAAGTTCCAAACTTTACACCCAGATCCTTATTTTCCAGACTTGGTTTAGATATCATAGAAAACATTTAAGGTGCAGGACACACTGGGAAGCCTGCCATGGAGATATTATTCATGACGAGTCTGCTTAGGCCTCTCAGTGCTTCCTGCTTCTTTAACTCTCCATGTTTCCAATTTTTGGAAGGATTATTTGGGATTGAGCTGGGTGGGGTTTTGCACCCTTCCCCTATCCTTCGTACCCAGATCATCTTGGCACATGGAGCACTGAAATTGGTGTGCAGCCCAGAGGTGTTGCTCAGGCCAGCCCAAGGTCATTAGTTTCCATGCTGCCCAGGAGGGCTGGTTTGGCTGCTGAGGACCAGCACAATGCTCCTGGAAGCAGGACAGCTCCACGTCTGCCATGATAAATGCCATGGACTGAGTTTCCTTACCATGGCATCTCCTCCACTAGCAATGAATCTAGGTGATATGGTAAATGTGGTGTAACATAACTGCCTACAGTAAGCTTTAGTCTAAAAAATTGAATAATATAGCTCTTATTTATTTGGATGGTAATGAATTAAGTTGAAATTTATGTTAGCTGAAAGACAAAAAGCAAACAAAAATGGAAAGATACTAAGGGAATCAGTCATGACCAACCAGTTGTAACATCACCAGGATCTCTCCAGTTTTCTGCAGTTGATCAGTGTTTGTTCCCATTCTAGGGGAAAAGAGGGCTTTAAAACAGAGAAATAAACAGATAAGTAAATAAATAAATAAATAAATACATAAATAAATGTGCTTTATAGAAATTAATGTTTGACCTGAGTTCTACTTGTAATTGACTTTTCAGCACAGAATATGAACTATAGTCCAACTAATACAAAGCTGTTCAAACTATCACTCCAACATATGACCTTATTGAAAGAGTCTGAGCAACTCAGAGAAGATTCTTTACGTTTGTATACATAATGCACCTGTTGGTTTCACGTGGGTGAATTAAGACCCTTTCCTTTGAGGTTAGTCACTTGTGCTGCAGGTTTTCTGGCCTTGCTGCACAGGATTTTGTCACTGCTTGTGGTTGTGAATGGGAGTGCCAGGACTTTTCATATAGCTTGAAACTACTGATGGCTTTTAAACAAATCCAAGCCAAGCAACATAAAGATCTTATTACAGGAAGTGAGAACATTTGGTCATGCCACTGGGATATTAACCTCACCATCTCTTTGAGATTTAATCAGTACCTTAATTGCATCTTAACTGCTATGAAAGTCTTTGCACTAAAGCAAACCACAAATTCAATGTATATATTTTTCTGTGCTTCCTTTACCTGTCTTAAAACTCTGTAAAAATTCTGAAGGGATTAGCAGGATACTTGTGAAATGCATGCTTGGCAACCTGCATGGCCAAAATGTGCAAGCCCAGTGTCTCCTCAGTAGATGCAGCTGTGTTGTGCTGGAGTGTTCTGTGGGACTCTCACACTCCTATGGTTTGTTATCATGACTGAACTTTAACTGTTGAGGGGTTGGGCTTGATCTGTGATCTGAGAGAGCTAAAATGAGTTGTGCTGGTGGCAGGTGCTCCTTCCCCATGCTAGCAGCAATGTGAGGCCTCTGCCTAGAAGGGTAGCTCAGGTAGAGGAAAAATCTTGGGCATCATGCAGCTTAGCTGGGCTTCCAGGGTAAGACCAAACTGCTGGTGCAATATTTTGGGAAAAAGTCTTGAATATTGTGGCTCAATCTTTTTCATACTTGGTGACAGTGAGTCTGACTTTAAGGTTACTGAAGACTGGAGTTTATTAACACTTTTTGTCTAGTATTATATATTTTGTGAACAAGAATGTTTAAAGCACTCAATTTAGTAGAAGTAGATTTTCATAGGAGGTTATTAATAGTAGGTGATTTTCAGAAGGCACAGATTTATTATTCTGTCAAACCTTAAATGGCTTGAAATTCTGAATCTCATGAGTATGATCCCTGAAAACTTCCTTTTTTCTTTTTTTCCCTCAGCCCCTGACCCTCACATTAGGATGGATAAGGCCTCATTTGAAACAAATTACTTTTAAAACCAAAGCTCTTTTCAGCCCCAGGAGATCTACATGATTACTGAGTTACTAAGCACTTTAACGCAATCACTCAGGCTGTAAGAAAGAAATATATTAATGGAGGGAGATCAGCAAGAATCAATAATTTGCTGGAAGACCTCAGAGAGAGGGAAAAGAAGCCCCTCTGGCTTTTAATTTTGGAATCAGCATTAAGATGAGTACTCATGATCCTCATGAGATTTGCCTTTCCCTGTTAACAGCAAATAGGATGATTTTTTTTTGTTAAAAGGTACATATGACAAGGACAGAGGGGGAAATGCAGAGATTTAATTTTTAAAGAGATTTGGGAACGCCCCTGAATTGATGTTTTAAGTTTGGTTGCATAGCCAAGAGTGGTTAAGGTAAGTAAAACATGAGACATGCAGCCGCCTATTTGTAGCCTTGAATTTTTAGTGACAAACCAAACATAATGTGAAGTTTCCTCCTCCCAATACAATGATCTGTACGATGTAATAGTTACAGAACTCATGTAGTGTAATTTAAAGTTTTCTGAGAGTGTATTTCCCAGTACTTCTGCAGCTGTAGAGATGATCTGATAATAGAGAATTTGACCTGAATTTTCCCATCTGGGCCACAGTGCATAGTTGGAGTCTGTCCCATTTGTGCTCTAGTGCAGAGGATCTGTTCATGCAACACAAATATGTGTGCACACACCTACATAAGAGATCATGGACACACATTTATTTTTAAAGTGTCAGTGGGGTGTATGTTGCCCCAACAAACCATGTGGGCACAAAGAGATTATAGAACCACTGCACTAAATTCCCCAATTCTAGCTTCAATACTTTTTTGTTTACACCTACATAGTGGCTGCATATGTGATAAGCAATAATTTACCTTATCACCATATTGTGGTTGTAAAAGAGAATTACTCCAGATTTACAGGTAAAGAACTTAGAAACATTAAGGAGTCTTTTAATTATTTCAAGTGTACGACAGAGTCAGTACTAAAAAAAATCAGAATTACTGAGTATCATTTCAGTATTTTAAATTATAATTATTTCTATATGTGAGAAACTTTATATTCCCTCATTCTGGAAATCCTCTACTAACACATTAGAAGGAGGTTACAGACTCTTCACACTGCCAGGAGTAACAGAAAGAAGTTAGTGAGTTTGGTTTAATCTCCCTTTATTATTAATTTGTTCAAATATACAGTCTGACTGAGTTTTTTCTCCTTTCTAGTCCGTCAGTTGGATATGACTGTAGGTTTCTTATTCCACTGGAGAGGATTCCTTAATGATATGTGTGTACTGGAGCAAGGGCTTCCATGAATATACAGTGATTTTTATTTTTTATTACTTCTGACCTGTTCCTTAGGTTTTACCTGACTTGGTGTGATCTCACTGTTCCTCTAGCTGGCAAAATGATTGCCAACAAAGTGATTGTCAGTGTAAATAATTGTTCCAGGGGAGGGTCCGGAGAGCTGTGGAAACTAATACACTGTTGAAAGCTTAACCCAAACAGTAGTTTTATTACCAAAAGTGGCCAAGTAAACAGGAAAAAGCTGAGAGAAAGAGAGAAAAGGGAAAATAAACCCCCAGGTATAAACACCCAAATTGTCCAGTTGTCTCCCATGGGTTTGTCTTACCAACCCCAGAATGCCCAGACTTCCCAGAGCAGTGGCTACATCCTCAAGGGTCAGCAGGCTCACAGGTGAGTGTCCCTGCCAAGGCAATGTTGTCCTGTCACATGAAGTGAGTGAGTCCCAAAACATGAGCCACCTGCTCTTTATCTAAGTTGCCAAAATGACATCTGCCCAGGCAGGCGTGGCCAGCACCACCCAGGGACAGATGCTCTGGTCCCTCCCCCCGTTCTGTAAGTGGGACCCTTCTGTGCATGTGTGACAGCATTAGAGTTTCTTTGTGCCTGCATGGTATATTCCAGGGGTTCTTTATTAAATGGGTCTGGGGGCTTACTTCATCCTCCTCCTCCTTTCTTTCTCCTTCAAGTGCCCTTGAAGGGCCATCAGCCAATAGTGGGAGCCCAATTAATTTTAGTTCACACAAAAATGCCTCCTTCAAGGACAAAGTCTGTATTTATCAACCTGTTTCCCCATAACTTGGCAGGAAGAGAATAATCTCTCACAGGTGGCTGGGCCAAACACAGACCAAAAATATTAGCATCTAATTCAGCCCGGGTACATTAATGTCTGCAGATCTCATCTAAAGGTGTTTAAATGTACAGGAGATGATGCAAAATGACTACAAAGTGTGTGTTTAGGATGACCTGGCTCTGTGATACAGTGCAGTCAGCTGGGATGTGGAAGAAGGCTGCCCCTAACCTGGAGGAGTAGTTTGTGGGTTTTACTGACAGCTCAAAACAGAGCCTTTTACATCTAAAAGTCCAAGAAGGATTTAGATGGAAAGAACAGATAGTACCCTGGACTTTGGCCTTGGAAAATGTTATAAAACTCACAACTTATTAAAATTTACTGCACAACTTCTGCCTAAATGACAGATTAGAATAATACATTAGAAAATTCCTAGTCTAAACAGAGGTTTTTGTAATTCTCAAGCACATGAAGGTGGTAACAGACTAGACTGGTAACTGCAGGATTGCAGAGATTCAGACTCCTAAATGCTGCAGCAAACAAACTGGGTCCATAGTAAGTATGGACAGAGATCCCATTGACAAATGGCTTCAGTATCCTCTTTGGGCTAAGCTTTCTTCCTCTCAGTGGTGATAAATAGACCTTCCTGTGCATTCAACCTCAATTCTCAGCTATAACCTCTAATTTATTCATTTATTGCCATATGGAGAGGTTTATTTTTGGAAAGCAGAGCATAACTAGTGTTGCATTCTTTGTGTCCTGCTGTTATTTTCTATTTTAGAAGAATATTCAGTTCTATTTTTGGCTTTCTCTATGGTCCCCTAGCTCCAGCTGTGTTTTTTTTTAACACCTAATATCACTTTGCATTACACTGGGTTACAAATTGGTGTTCATCCTGATGACCTGCATTAAGCCTAATGACCCTCTTGTAGCCAGAGAAAATCAAATCACTATAAGGACATGAAGGAAGTACAAATTCCATTTTAGACTTGAATATAATAAATAGAAACAGATGTGTCACAGAGGTTACTGAGTCAAACTTAAACCTACTGAGCAAAAACCTGAAAGCTTCAAACTGAGTCTTACTACAATTTGATTCCTAAGGAAGTGGAAAGAAATCAATAGAAAGCTAGTCATCCATTTTCACAGAGGCCCTACTTTATTTCAGTTTCTATCTTCCTGGCCAAGTTCCTGTCACTATCAGGTGGATCACACTGGCATTAGTCTCTAAACATAAATAAAAGTTGTTCTTTCCCCTGTATCTATGAAAACTTTGTCTTACACTATATATGATTTCCATTTTGGTGTTCAGACAAACAGCCCACTTTTTAATTTAATGGATGCTTTAGCACAGGTGTTTTTTTTATATAATATAGTGAACAAGCATTTATTTTCTCTATTCTTTCTCAATATGTATATACACGTTCCCTCTTATCCACTTTTTTCAACATGCACACAATGTCCATACATCAAATCCTCTGTGTATTACAATAACTGATGAGATGCTGTGATGTCAAGATCTTAAAAGTTTTATCACTGCATTTGTTTTGGCTGGCAAACATACACTGGGAAAAAAGTCCTCTCTGCAGAGTACAAGAGCCCTTTTGGCAGCAGAAGAGAGTGAAACTAAGTGCAAATCAGCTAAACTTTGGTGATGAGGACAGTAAGGGAACACGCTGTCATGCAAAATCAAGCTCTTCTGTAGCCTTTCATGTGCTGAGGTGTCAGACCAAGAGAAAGGTAAAGAGTTACCGGGTGTGATGTTCCACTCTGTTTTCTGACATGGCTCTTCCCTCTTCAAATCCATGGCTGGTTTCTGCTGCCTTGGAACTTCTTTATACAAAAAGATATGTAATTGAGAGGTCACCAGATTTGTAACCAGCTATATGAAAGCTTTTTTATTCATTTTTCTGGAGGTAATGAGGCCATGTTGAAAGTTGCTGGATCCCCTTTCTTATCTGGGGCTGGGAAACCCTCTGAGTCCTCGTGAGCTGGCAGCCTTGTGCACCCTCTGCACACAGGGTTGGACTTCCTCGAGTTAATGTTCTCTTCTCAGTTTTATCATTTACACCATCAGGTTTGGAATAACTTGTAAAAAAACCCCTGAGATTTCAGCATCCCTACTCTTCTTAACCTGAGATTTAATTACTTGCTGTGTTGTTTTTAGTGTACATGTTAAAGTTTTTGTTTGTGTAAAGAAGGAGCTTTGAGCACAAACACTATAAACCAGCGAGACGAATAGCACCTCAAGCCAGAGTAAAGGATGAATTTCATGCTGCTGTTGCTATTATGTGCTTTCCAGGCTTCAGTACCCGAGGTAAATTTTCCATTGCAAATCCAGTTTTCAACTTCTCTGAAGAGTAACATAGCCTATTCCAGGAGAAGGAAAGCACTGATGGTAGATTTAGGCATCAGGTAGGGATTTTTTGCTCCTTTGCTGATTTGGTTTGATTTTAATTAGTTTTTCTTCTTCATTTAATGAAAAGGTGGGGAGAATTAGTTCTTAATTTTTTTACTGGCTTTTTTTCTTGTGGAACTGTTTCTTTTCAAGATTAAGCTCTGACCATCTGAACTTTATGCCAAAATGTGGAATTTTAAAAACCACGCCTTTTCTTTCTTTTAGAAAAAACCTTGGTTTTAATCTAAAATAGCACAGGCTGATGATTCCATGGTTATTTTATTTGCTGAGAACACAGATGTTGTTGATTATTTAGTGTTTGCTTACAACCTTGTCTCATAATGGAAAGGGCTACATTTTTCTGAAATAAAAGACAGTCTCATTTTGAGTTTAAACAGAAAATATTTAATACCTGTAAAGTTACATGACAACAAGAACTAAAAGAATGTGGCTGTAGGACTTTGCTGTGCAGTGTAGCTGCACTGATCTGGAACCGTTGCTTTATGTTGGGCTGTAGCAGTATTTTGCACTATCCTTGCCAGTGCTTTGCTTTGTACATTGGTAAATCTTAATTAATACTAATACAAATATTTCCCAGAACTCTTCCAAAATCTGAGATTTAACAGACTACATTGCTCATTCAGGCCTTTTGATGGCCTATGTTTTGTGCTTCTCCTAGGTATTGACACATCAGTTTCTGATGAAAAATAACTGTGAGCATTAAATTATATTTTTTATTTGTTTATTAGAACAAAACAAAGCAAACTCTATTAGGCTGGAGGAGGCATTTGCTCTGTTTTGGAGAAGCCCACATTACACATTACATATACACATTACCTTGTGTATACTTTTCATGGCTTATCCTTAAATTGTTGTGGCAATGTATCAAAATGTCTTGACATTTGGGAGGTTACCAAAGAATGATGGATTTTTCCCATTTAAGTAGCATTAAAAAGCTGTATCTCCATTTAAATATCAGACAAACTGACCTTAACTTAACCAGTTGAACTGCAGTGCTTTTAGAAAATGTAAGACTGTGACTCTCAAGATATTCAATATGTAAAAGAAAATTGTTGATAAATTGTGGTGTTTGAAATACATTTGTATTTCATATAAGATAAAACTAGGTATCCATGGTAATTTGCCAGAGCAAATAGATATTTTTGATGGAGAGGCATAAAAACCATGTTGATAGAATTTTAGTCTCTGAATTTTAAGCTGCTCTTTATGCTCATGGTATGTCATTCTGAGGTAATTTCAGAAAAGCACTGATTTTTGTGCTGCAGACAAGTTAAAAAACCTTTGAACTGGAGGGAGGGATATGAAGAGCCTGATGTAGCACAATGTGATATCTTCTAATAACTTAGACTAGCAAGTCTCAGTACTAGAGAACTGCAAACACGGGATTATTTCCATTCTTTTTTTTTTTTTTTTTTTTAATCAAACTAATGGTTTTAGACATTCCATTACCTTGGAGCTCTGTGGTTTATGCAGCACCTCTTTCTCACAAGTTTGTAAGTTTGACATCTTTTAAGAACAGCAGTTAGTCAGTGTTTTCTATCTGACTAATCCTTTAACTCCTGTTAGATGCTAATAAGATCTGCTGTCATCGTCATCATCTGTGCCCTTGAAAATCGATATAGTTAAACAAGACTGGGCATATTAAGATCTCTGGGTAACTTCTCTGATCTCTATGGATCTGAATGTATAATTGTCATTAATATTGATAGAAGTTATAGGCTTTAGCTCAAGGACATAGACCTAACAGAAAATTAAATATTCATAAAAGTAGTGCCAAAATTAGCATTCCAGAGAGCATGTTATTGAAACTTTGTGACTGTTTATTCTCTCCTTTGCATGTAATGGCAATCTTCATTATGTTGTGGGATGGATTCACTAGAAGAAATGGAAACATAGTGGGAATTCTTAAAAAGTGATGTGTCTCTTCAGTCTGTAGCTCTCAAAATAATTAGCTCTTTCCTCTATCCATTCATCAGGTTGGATTGCTGTAAAGATTTCTTTGCTCTTAATCCACTTGTTTGGTTTTACTAGGAGGGGAGAAATTCAGTTGCCTGTGATTTAAAAAATAGTTTTATGGTTTTTTGAGGATGACAAGTGTGTAGTAGAGTGTTAAGTGATTTTAAGGCACATATGAAGGTACTAGGTTGTCCATGATTGATGGATGCCATAGATCAAATCCATGGCATTCTCACCTTTTAGACTGACTGTTTTTTTAGTAGACTGTATCACAGCTAAAGCATATTTTGTACTTTTGTGTGAGTTTTATTATTTTAAGTACAGTTGTAATAGCTGGAACTTGTACAAATTATTTTCAGTTAACTCATGTTTGTGAACAAGAACATTTCATACTTGATCTTTTCCATTTTGATCAGTATCAGCATGTCATCTTTGATCTGCTTCTTTCACGCTTGCTGGCAGGGTACTACATAGGGCACTGTATGTGATATCCATGGAATTTCCTCGCTGCTCTTTTCAAAATCAATCTATGCCTGATTTGTATGAGATCAGCTGTTTGGAAAACGTAGGCGAGGGCATTGAGAGTCTCCACGAATCTTGCTTTGCACAAGGTGGTGAAACAAAAGCGCATAATCTCCTTGGGATCCTGCTTGTTCTCTTTAGTCTATCTGACATTAATGTAAGCATGTCATTTATATGGATTTAAACTTTGCCAACCTGTAAATTATTCACCAGATAAAATGCCAGTTTTACATTAATACCCCTAAAGGTAATTTTACCATCACAGAACTGGGGAATAATAAAAAAGTTCATTGTAGCACAAATCACCCAAGTGCTGGAACAAATTGACTTCTCCTTTGTGTAGGAGTGAACTTGGTTACACCCACAGGTTTTCTTTCCCTGTTGTTCTGTTGTGTGAACTTTCAGAAAAACCCAACTGAGCACTCTGTAACTTGTGTAATTAAAACTGTGCAGATGATTTTGTAGGCTCAAGTCATGTGGATGGGTAGAGTTCACTTTTGATTTGATCTAACTCTGCAAATAGGAACTACTTAATCTAGAAGGAAACTGTCCTCCAGAGTTTGAGTTTTGAACCCTTATGAAAACATATTGTAAAAGAAATTTGCAATACAGATTGTAAGATTTGTATGAATGAAATATGAATAGAGAGGAAAGGCTGTGGAAACACTAGAAAGAAGCATGATAAATGAGGCAAGGTTAGATGGCACTTAGAGCAGCAAGAGCACAGCACAGTTACATAAAGATTTTCAAGATGCTGAGATGGGAAAGCAAAGGACAGAGTGAAATAATGGACAGATAGAAGCTGCTAGGAAATGATGAAGGGAAGGTAAAGACATCACAAGACATCCAAATAAAGAGACAGGAGACAGCAAATAGATGAAAAAGTGCAACCATAACTTCTCCTTTGTAAGAACAGCCCTGAAGACAGAAAACATTGACAGCTGGTGTCTCCTCTCCCCCATGACAGTATAGGTTGTAATGGACAGAGTACTTCAGTGCATGTGTTTCTGTGCTTGCAAATGTGTCAGTGTGAAAAAATGAGTGCAAATGATTTTATTTAATCTTTTTATGTAATTCATTATTAAGTATTATGTTCTTCCTGTCTTACAGAGGCTTTTCTATGTTCATTTAACTTTGTTGTCAAAATACTGCTTTGATATTCCAAGCAAATATTACTGTAGACTCAAAAGTTGCCCTGATCAATTTATAAATAATTGCAAATTCTGCTTTACTGCTGGGGAATCAGTGTAGTGTAGACAGCCAAATGCATCTGGGGCAGGTCTAAGAATGATGGCTCTGTAATGTCTGTAATGCATTTTATGTAGTTCTATCACAATTACAATTAAAAGGTGTGGAAATGTCAACAGTTTGGTATTTCTCTGAAGGCCAGCAAAAGACTTATTTTCCCTTCCCCCCTTTCTGTTTTATTCAGGTGTGCTATTTGGTGAACATCTCTAATTACAATGACTTTTAAAAGTGCACTCATACAGCTAATCCTCTGGTTTGTAGCATTTTCTCCTATTTAGATGTATAACCACAGAGCTCTTCCTGTGAAATGTATCAAATATGGAATTGGGCTTTGCTCCTTGATTATAGTTCTCCAGTTACATGATAATTGCAGGTTATGATTACAGGTATCAAAATTAATTACAACATTTCAGCTACACTGTTTCATACAAGGATGCTGTTATTTACATGACATTGTACAAATGCTGGGAGATAGATTGATAGAAAATACAAGAAAGTTTCCCTTCTCACGGAGTCTCTGACTGGAGTTCAGTCAACATTTGAAGGGTGAAGGATGTTTGAGGAAAAAAGCATAAGAGCGTGGTAGACAACATATGATTCAGTGCAGCTTCTGACCAGGGCAGTGGCATACTGGTTTTGTTGTATGTACAGAGCGGTGGGTTTGATAATGATGTTGATGAATGAAGAATCGGCAAGATGAAAAACTTACCTCAGAACTGCCATTTTTTTAGAGAGGCTGGGCTTGCCTCGGTTACCTGGAAGTTTGCCAGTTTCCCTTCTCAAGCACCGTTAGGGGCCCTTTCGATGGAACTACAAATGCATTCCATGTAAACACAAGAGATGGGTGTGTGCATCATCTCTGTTTCTTTTCTGACTATGTTTATTCACTTTAATGTTTAAGTGTGGTGAGGACTCCCATCCCTGGCAGTGCTCCCGGCCAGGTTGGATGGTGCTTGAAGCAACCTGGTCTAGTGGAAGGTGCCCCTGCCCGTGGCAGGGGGATTGGAGCAACACAGTCTTTCGGGTCTCTTCCAATCCAAACTATTCTGTGTTTTTAAGACCATATCATCCCTATATTTAGCATTTCATTTATGTTTCCTTATTTGATTGACTTTTTTCCTTTATGTATTATTGTCTTATTTGCATGTGTTTTTTATATGCCAGCTCTCATTAAAATAAATGAGCGTACTTTTGCTCATTTGAATGGCATTTAGTGTCAAAACAAAATTTGTTAGAATCTATTCTACCTTGTAATGAAACTTGCAATGCTATATTTGCTGCATAACCAAGAACATTATGAAAATTAACTACTGCACCTGCTCAGCACTTAATATTCATTCTTGCATAAAAATACCTGGCTCATTTCAAATATTTTCCCCACAACACCCAAAGACCTATTCTGAAGACGCTTGGTAGACAAAGTCTAGTCATTTTAATTTAGGACCTCTCTTAGGGAGCAGAAATTGCCTCAACTCAGGTTACAGTCATGTTTTGTGAGGTTGCAGTCATGTTTCGTGTGGTTGCAGTATGCAAAGCCATTTAATGAGTTTTAGTGCTTTTCTGATACCTTGTTGTACTAAACTTTGGGAAGCTGAGATCTGAGTCTGTTCAGCCAGTGACTCTGAAAATCTGTTTATAAAGCAAGCACCAGCTCAACCTTGCATGTTATACTGCTGCTATGGAAAAACAATAGCATTTTGAGGTTAATGAATCTTTTATCTAAGTTAGATGTCACTAAGCAGATATTAAGTATACCAGTCTTGACAAGTTTTTATATATTGTAATCCTAAACCATGGTTACTTGCAGAGCATTGAAGATTACATAGCATTTCTAAATACATCTAATCCCCAGAGTCACTGAAGCTTGTGACACATTATCACTATTCTTATTAAATCTGCAGAACTTCTGTCTAATTTTGCTTTGCCAGACTGTGCAAGCAGATAACAGTTTGGAAGGGCAATGATATGTCTATAAAGAGTCTGTAAGTCTATGAAGAATAATGCAGAAATGATGAAACAGAGATGCTTTTGAACCATATCAGTCTGTTGTCCTGAGGTCAGATTATGCACATTTCTATGTGCAGTATAGAAAACCTGAATAGTATTACTGTGGCTGACTTGTGTGTTTGAGATGAACAGAGCGCACAGGGATTTGCAGCTCAGCAGCCTCCAGTGCAGTCAGGGAACAGACCAAGATGAACAGTGTCACAACCCATTTAGCAGAGCTGCTGCCAGGCACAGGGTCTTGCCTCATGATAGAGCACATCGCCTCGGGAAGATATCTAGGTAGATTCTGGAACAGACAGATTTTTCTTTTAAATAGTGCCTTGGAAGCTCCCAGAGCACTGACTTTAGGTTTACTGTGCAGTTTCCTCCTGACTGCATTTTTTTTGTAATGACAACACAACTATTTTTTATTATTAAGGTGAAATACCAATCCTTATCTAGCATTGCTGCTGTCTACTCTTTTGTTATGGATTTGTGTGTGCTGTAGGAAGGATAGTTTCTTTTCATTCTTCCACATGAAAAACAGTCATTAAATTACCCAGTTACCCTCAAGAATGCTACTTCCCCCCTTCATTTTTCAAAGCGCTTTTCAGTTTCTTCTGGTTGTATTTTTTTCCTTTTTGAGTCTGGTAGACATAGAGCATCTTGCATTTCTGCCATCTCCCTTCAGCTTGGTCAGTGAATAGTCCTCCTTTTTGTTGCCTCTTGGGACAGTTTCTATACACAATTCTGATCTATGGCTACATGCATTTACTGTTGCAGCTTTTAGCTTCAGTCAAATTGTGTGGAGAGCTGAGTTCCCTTTCCACCAAGGTTTGGGTTTGCTGCTCTACAGCAGCCTTGGACTTTTACTGTGTTAGCCAGTCAGATCTCTGGGCTTATTAATGTTAATTTACATCTCCCAACACTACAGCTGAAGCTTGTAGGAGTAGCAGCAGTAATATAAATTTAAAGAAAGAAATCAGTATCAAGGAACACATCTCTTCACATCATCAGCTAAATTGTGCTTAGGGCAACTTCACTGATTTTGCTCAGAATATATTGAGATTTCGTACTATCTTTTGTTCTTGCCATTTGAAATGTTAAGCTTTTTTCCCTCTCATTTCTAATATTAGTAAGGGCTTGGTAGCCTGTAGCATAGATATTAACTTTTAATTAGCCTGTATTGGAGGTTTTTGCAAAGCCATATGAGTCTGGTTTCTCTGTACATTGATAACAAGTGAATATAGAACCTGCAGAGAGCTGGTCTAACACCATACACAGCAAAAAATGAACCCCATTGGAACAGAGCAAACAGGCACATTTTCTTATGTACTCACATTAAGAATGAGAAGCAAGGCTGGGATTTGAGGGGTTGCTCTGTGATGGTGCTTAAGGACTTCTTGATAGCTGCTGGAGACTTTTCTCATGTGTGATTCATAACCAAAAGACCACAATTATACTTATGAAAGGAATATCCACCTCAGGTATCACCTGTAGCATATTGAGTTTTAGGAAGCTAGAAAATTAATATATGATAGAGAATGGCTTAACTTCCAGCAGTGGCATTTCTTAGTTAAATAACTGGACTAAGTAACTTAGAGAAAGAAAGGGATCTCTTTCCTGAATGCTTTCTTAGTCCTGTGTGAAGATTTGAATTAGTTTTAGGGTCTGAAAAATGTTCTTTTTTATATAAATGGAAAATATGATTAGTGGACAGAGTAGAAATTCTGCAGAGTTTGTCCTGTTTGTCCATATCTAAATTTTTATTCTTTCATTAAATTTGTAAATCAAATTAAAATTTTGGGATATTATGATGCCTATTTCTTAAACATAGGAAAACTTTATAGTAAAACATATGTTGCTTTATATGGAGACACAGACACAAATGTGCATGTATAAAAATACCAGATAATGTGTTTCATGCAACAGATGATATTTGATTCAATATCAAAGCATTTATTTTTAAAAAAAAAATCCCACAATAAACTCTGGAAAAGAAAACACTTAAGAAGTATTTACAACAAAGTAATTATCATGATAACTTTTAGATGTCAAAAAGTTTTCTGTAAAATTCTGCTCACTTCTATTTAATCTGTTTAGTCTTACAAGGGAACTACATTTTAATTGTCCAAATAAAAGTCCCGCCTCTCTTTTGTCAGTAAAGAAAGCATGGAACAAAGCTAAGTATGGCTCAGGAGTGGACTCTGTACCATCTGCTGAGCCATAACTAGATTAGGAAAAATAGTCCTCACAATTGGAGGGTTGTTGTAAGACATGTCCTTTGCATAGAATTAGTTTTTGCCCAAATTACATTATGCACATGAAGAATGATTATAGGCAAGCCCCAAGACTAAAGCGATTAATTATGGACCTATTATTAGAAGCTTCTTTTGCATAATCCTATTAGTTTGATCATATGTTCATTTTTCCCCATATGTGTGGGAGCGTATTTACTAATTTTATGTAATGAATTACACTGCTGTTTATTTGGGGGGGTTATGTTGGTTTATTTTAGCTTTATTTGCCAACATAATTTCTGTCCCTTCTCCCTCTCCCAGGATGGATTTGCTTTAGGTATTGTACAGAACATTTACTTATGAGAAGCAATTTGCTACACAGAGCACTGGGCCTCTTCCCCTGGTAGTAACTTTCTCTGTTGGTACATTGGGGTTATTAAAAATCAAACAAGTGTAAAAGGCTGAGTTTGGTATTGTGAGATTTATCACTTATGATAAATGAACAATTGTCACAATGTCATAAATGTCATAGGCTCCAAGTTCTGCCTTCAAGTGGAAAGTCATTTATTTGGCTGACACCGTCCATTTCTTAGAAAGTATGCTGAGTTCCCCTTTTAAGAAAGTAATTGTATTGAACACCAAATTTTAAGCACTTGGCTTTCTCAAGGCAGGGTTATGAATCTGTTGTTCCTCCCATGGTTGGCATTCTCTGGCTGTCAGGCTGTAGGTACGTTTCATGCAAAACTCTCACTCAAGATGCCACAGCTCGTGGCACTTTAATGTACCGGAGACAGATCTTTGTTTGCAGAGAATACTAATGGCAGCACTGGGGGCAAAATTAAGTAATTGGTTCATATATCCAGTGCAGCATGTGGACAGAAGCAACTGGACTGTCATTAGCTTGGAAATCATTTGTTGTGGGTGCTGACTCAAGGCTTTGTGGGGAAGGGGAGGGAATGATCCAATATTTTAGTAGCTTTACCACAATTGTACAAGTGATGAGTAGAATTTGAGTTGCACAAATCAAAATATTTTCTTAGCTTTTGATGGCACTTTGAACCTTAATCTGGAATTATTTTTTGTAAGTAAATACCAAATTATATAAATTGGGAGCAAGGGCACTGACTCCTAAGTGTCACTCCTGAGTGACTGTCACAGTTTGGGAACAATCCATGTGAGCTGAGGTCACTCAGGAGGAGGGAACATGCACAGGTTGGGCTGGAGATACAAGCAACTAAAGAGTTGCTGTCTTTTTTGTGTCTTCCATCAAAAGCAAAACCATGTGTGGAGCATCAGCTCTGAAGTCCTGTCTGTGCAACAGCTGTTCCACACTTAATATGTTGAGCTTTCCAAATCCCAATCTGCATAATAATTCTTTTTACTTGGAAGTGTCGTTCCTGTTTTTGGTGTAAAATTCTCCCTTTGAGAATAGTCACAGTTCCTGGTCTTAGAAAAACTAGATTGTTCTGTTGGGCTTTTTTGTTTTCTTGGGGCTGAAGTGGATAATATGATGCAGAAAATAACTCTGTGAAACACCTTTTCTCCCCTCTATATCCTTTCTTTCCACACACACTGTGTGGCCTTCCTGTGTTGACTTAGTAGAATGTGCCTACTCGCAGATGGAAATAACAAAAGGTATAGCAGGATTAATCACAGTGTAATATATCTGTTTCTAAATGATTGTATGGTAGCCAGATTTTTATGTCAGAGAGAATAAAGCCATAAGTCGCTACCTTTTGAAATTTCAGTGATTTTTAGGTCGTAAAGTAGTAACTGGATGTTGTTAGCCTTGGAGTAGTTAGTTTCCCATGTGCACTCCAGTATTAAAAAAGAACAAACAAAACCCACCTTGCTTATTGTAATCTAGAAATTGTTTACACAACTCACCTGGCTATCCATCAAACCAAGAAGCTTTTTTGTTGTGTTGCTGGTGAATAGAAACTGTTGGCTCATACAAACAGGAGAACAGCATCTCTTCCTAGTCCCCAGCAATGAAATTGAGCAATTCCCAGTGTAACCTCTCTCTTGCCCTCTTATCAGTCTTCTCAGCACCTCTAAGTCACTGCTAAAAGAATTCGCAGCTTTTCACCTTTTCCCAGGCTATAATTAAAGGTGTATAATGGCTAGCTATATACTGTCAGTATAGACAGGTACTGTCTATGAAACTTCTTTCTTAAGGTAAAATGTACATTTGTTAATATAAAACGAAAAGGAAAAGGAATTGCACTTTGTCTTCCAGAAATCATTTTACTTCTCTAGAAAGGACTTTGGTGGGTTTTTTTGTTTTTGTTTTGGTTTGGCTTTTTGTTTGGTTTTGTGTTTTTGCTGGGTTTTTTCTTGGTTTTGTTTATTTGTTTGTTCTTTCTAGAAATCTTTTTTGTTCTGCATTTGTTCTGATACAATGCAGTGCCAGCTCCACACAGTTCATGCTGATAATGGCATGAGCTGTTCCATACAGAAGTACATGCTTATCTGTAGTTCATTAAACCAAAAGTGGTGCTGCTCCCCCAAAATTGTGGTGTTTCTCCTCTAAAGCAGTGTCCTCTTAAAAATAATACCAGATAAAAGAGAGCATTTTAGAGATGGAGAGACCATACTGTGTCTGGTTTTGGTGATGCAGCAGGAGCTGTCACACAGCCAGTGAGCACAGTAGCTGTTTGGTAGATACTGGTTTTCAAATACCATCTTCAGCACAGATCCTGTTTAAGAGGTTGAATTTCCCCAGGCAGTTGGAATTAGTGGCAAGTAATCTTTTGCCATTTCCATCTTGATCTTTGTGGCCAGGGTTCCTGCTGCCTCAAGAAGGAATATTACATCTGGTGTGAGTGACTGACTGTGAAACGAAGGAGTGCTGTGCAAAACACTATCCTGGCCTGTCAGCTTTTTGTCCTCTGTTTCTGTCTGTAGTCTTCTTTTCATCTTTTTTTTTTTTTTTTAATTTTTTATGGTTGAGTCTGGGGTTGATTTTTTATTTCCCCTTTTTGTCTTGGAAACAAAGAACTTGCCTGGGCACTGCTTCAGACACTTGGGGAGGACAGAGAGGCCAGTTGTTCCCAGAACTCCTTGAGGACCAGCTGGAGGTCAGGTGAAAGAGGTTTCTCTCGGAGTTCAAACAAAAGGTGCTGTGTGTGATTCCTGGGTGTGCAGTGCTGTTTCTCTTCATTTCTATATGCTGTTTGGGGTTTTGTTGTTTTGTTTGGGTTTTTTTTTTTGTTTTTCTGCTTTGGAGTTGTGTGTATGAAAGCCAAGACTGTTGTTTCGGACAGTCCTTAACATTGGATTCTCATCTCAATGGATAAAATGAAATTTGATGAGGCAAAGTATTGAACACATCCATAAGAGAAGGAACTTATTCCTTTCTAATTTCCCTGAGTTTACTGTTCTGAATGAAACATTACTCCTTATCCTGAAGTGTCTCTGTCTGAAGCTTCTTGAGTTAAGGTTTCAAAAAGGTTTTTCTCTTCAAGTCCTACTATTTTATTTCATCTTAGCAGATGCCTTGATTTCTTTTCTGTCTGACTGGTAAAATCACTGATTGAGAATGATCTGTCTTCAGTTTGCCATTCTTTCTCATTATAGCAAAGAAATTGCTTTTTTCTGCTGGCTTTTAAACATATGCACATACCTGAATGTATTACCAACTGTATCTGAAAATGTCATTTTAATACATGGAGCCATACAGAATTAGTATTAACATCAAATGAGTGAGAATGTGGAACTGTAGCATAAGCTTTAGAAGTGTGGAAATGCATACTCACCTAAGCTAGTTCTCTACACTATCCCAAAGGGCCCTGGATAAGTGACCCATAACAGTTCTTGCCTGGACGTCGGTCCAAAGCTCAGCAATTTTGTCCATAGACCATAAATGATCTTTAAGTGGATTTGTAAAACAAGCCAAAACTGGAGGGGACCAAAGAAGCCCAAGACAGAAATGGCAACACTGTCCCTGTCAGGTCCAGCCTTGGGCTGGGGGAGAGAGGCATGTGTGCAGAATGGAAGTCCTGCATTCCTGCATATCTGATAAATAAGTGTGGGATTATTGAACAGTATATCATACCTTTTACCTCTTATTTTTTCAAACAAAACATGTCCTCAAAATCAGTATTGCTGGAGGTGCTGTGCTGGAGGTGCTTCCTTCCTTTAATAGGCAGAGTGCAATAGAGATGTCTGGAAAACAGTTTTGTGCTTGCCTAACCCTGGTGGGACTGGATAGCTCCCAGGCATAATGTAAGGATTTCTGGGAATCTGTTTCAATTTAATTTAATTATTACTGTCTTGTTAACTTCTTCAGCAGAATAAGAATCTTTGCAGTATTGCACGGCGCATGTGCCCAAGTCTAATATACCCTTGGAGGCTGTGATTCTTCTTGAAAGTTATTTTCTTACTTTAATAAAAATGCTTAAATAATTGCAGTTTTTCAAATGGCACATTTTAAATATCAAAGTTTATGGGCTGTACTTTACCTTTCTCTCCTCATCTGTGACTATGGAATTCAAGCTGAAATGAGCAGGTGATTGAGGTTTTTTTCAGTTTGTTTTTTCTTTTTTTTTTCTTTTTTTTTTTTTAATTTGTCAGTTGTATTCATTCAATAACTGAAGTGAAGATAAACTGTTGAATAATGATAATTCAGTTTCCCTGAGAGAAGAATTAACTCTGTCAGTGTAAAGACAAAGCTTATCACCAAAGAGAAGTTCAATCTTTAGACTGAGGCTGTTGGGAGGCAAATCTGAGAGTGTGTGGAGCATTTATGAAAGAGGGAAGCCCACCACAACTGTAAGTAGAACCTTTGGAACTGCTTTCCACAGCTGTCTTAAGGATGCACATCACAGTGAAATTTGCATGACATGAAATAGTGGGGCGTTAGGAGAGGTGCAACTGCCATCACTAGAAAAATTCCTGGAATCAATAGGGATCCACCAGCACTGTCTGTTTGTTCTTTTTCAAAGTTTAGTAACAGTGATAGAGCAAACCTTAATTAAAAGTATCCTCAGCTGAATCACCTCGTTGTTGCTATTATTTTAATAATTTAAGATCATTCTAGATATACTGCTAAAAAATACCAGGGAGAACTTATTTCCCTTAATGGTACTTTATTTGTATCCTTCCCTTCCCTTCTTCCTGTCTGTGGGGGGTGAGTAGGTGATGTGTATGTACCTTGCAATTTTTATAGGTGCTCAGCATCGTGGTAGCACATTTCAGTAAGAGGAGCAAAACGTTGTCATAAAAAGCTTCTAGAAATCTCATTTTCTGTCTACTGTGAAGTTTCCCGAGCTCTGTCCTGCAGTCAGTCCTGTACAAGGAGGTTTTTTCACACCCATGCCATAGAAACTCCCTTATACACAGGCTTGGTCCCTTTGCTGTGTTTGTTTGGGTCCCTTCCACAGCAAGGGGAAACAAAATGAGAGGAAAGAGGACTTTTTTTGTGAAAATGATTTAATATGGAAGTGTAGTTGAGAAATTTCACTATTTTACATAATTTGTATGTTAATTAGTGTAATCTGTAGATAGTGAAATAGTATCTCTGTTTTACAGGATTAGATTTTAGGTTGATATATCTAAAGGAATATTTTTTTTTCTTATTGCTGGCACAGTAAGATATAATTGACGTTAAGGTAATGGATGAGTGAGTAGATTCTTGTGTTGGAGGCAGCAAATTTTGCTAATTTTTTCTGCAGAAACCTTCATGCTCTAAAAACTTGGGCTGACAGTATTTGTGAAGACTCAGCTTGCTTTGAAAGTCCAACTACAGAAATGTATCAGCTTAGAGAGCCCTTGGAGATCTTCCAACATACCCATCAAATAAACCTTTTATTCCTCTTAAACCAGCTGTTAGGAAGCAGAGAGAAACACGATGTTTTATGATGCTGATTAAAGCAGTAATCTGGTGACTGCTTTATTCAACATATAAAGATGTGCTGATGAAACAGTGATAAGCAGTCAAATTGCTGCCTCAGGTTAACAAACCTGCAATCAGTTCTGGGTATTTTCCACCCCTTTAGCAGCAGTTTTTTCTTAAACTTCTTGCACAACAGTATTTTAGTCTAACCAGATGTTTAATCATTTTTATTTAATCATTGCTAGAAATTCAGTGATGAGATTTCAGTGTTTAATGGCCCGACCTTGAATTCTTAAAATCACTGATTTTGATACAAACTTGGTGTGTAAGGCATGATAACTCAGATGTTAATCATGATTGCTTTCGCATCTGTGAACCACTGTGAAGTCTTTAAAAGTAAGTTGATTGCATTTCACACAAGTACAGTAATCTGTCCTAGTGTATGAAATTGCAGGCTCATGGCCACAGATGTTTTAATTTAGTACAGTTTGGCAGAACACTTTTGAGGTCCTCCTTTATGTAAATTACACTGTAGCTTTGGGTTTTTGAAAATCTGTCAGTAAAAACTCTCCTTTAATTGATTTTCTCAAACAGTATTTGTGCTTTGATGTAGCTACTATTTTTAATGTACATCAATGCAAGATAATCTTGTATTTTCTTTTAGAAGTCACACAGGAAAAAATTTCCCTTTTCATTGTAGTCACTTTTTGTGGAGTTGTTTTGTTTATGTATGTAGTTAAGGTACAAATAATAGTTTGGAGAATTCTGTGTATTCAGGTCAGCAGAGGTGCTCCTGGATATTTTTCAGCTTGCCTTTTGAATAAGAAGTTTGTATGAATGAATGGCAGGACATTGTCAAGAAGCACATCTGAAATGTTATTTCCAGACAGTTTAAGACTTTGAGTCACCTAGCTGGTTCAGCCCAAGAGCCTTCTCCCAACCCCACTGAAAAAGCACATTCCATAAGTTTCCAAAGAAATACCATCAATCCAATTCCATAAAACCTGACTTTCAATAGAAGAATTGGTACATCAGCTGCAAATATTCTAATTAAACCTTTTAAAAGTCTGTTTTACTAAAATGGAAGGAAGGTCATGTTTGCAGGCACCTGGACGGCAGAATGCATAGCAACTGTTGAGCTAGGCATAGACTTCCACTGGTGGAGTTATCTCTGGGATGTGAACTTGTCTGGGACTATGAATTACGTATTTGTAGTTTACCAAAGAGCTCATAATTCTGATAACTTCTGGAGTGGCTGTCTGAACACATGGAAGGCATTTGGTCATTGATGAAGCCTCTTGCTGTGGGTAATTGATTATTGGAGTCTTCTGTGTCCCAGCAACATAAAAGACCTAGTCTAAGAAATGGATCAGGTCAAGGTGTAGTTCAGTTGTCAGAATTCAGACACGAAAGCACTTTCTACATCACCTCCATCTCCCATCCTGAGAATTATAGATATGGTGTCATAGTCCACACTGGGTGTGTATGTGTCTGTGTATATGGGTGGCTCAGGGACGCAAGTGCTGCTTCTGTCAGTGGTCATTTAAGATCTTATTATCCACACAGGCTTAAACAGGACCCTCGTGAGGATAATTGATTTCCAAGAGAGAAGATCAATAAAGCTCTGCCAGTTCTTTAATAACATCCTGTTGATGCCTTACAGAATGATTTATTTTTTAGCAGAAATGAAAGAATACATGTGTTTTGGACCCTGAAGTGATATAGCACAGGCAAATGCTCTGGTGTTTGGTTCTATTTTTGTTGGAGGTCAAAAGTTTGGAAATACAATAGTGAGGTTTTTTAAGGTAAGTGAAACTAATGTGCAGGTTTCCTAAGACTTGAAAAATTGTTTACAGCAAAGCAAGCAATGCAGTTCTTGTTCTCAAGGATGCTGGCAGCAGAAACAGTCCAGCATGAGAAGTCAGGCAAGTACTTTATTAGCACTCAATCCAGGCTGTGCTGAATCCTCATAGATGGATGGCACATGTTTTCCCTGCAGGAACCTATTTTTATATGAAATATTGGTCATATCTGTGGTAAACAATTTAAATTGCAGTCCTTTTTAACGTAGACTATCTGAAAAAGTTTAAAAGATGAGAAAGTAGACCGAATTAACTGAAACTTTTTTAGTAAAGGCATTTTTGTTGTGGTTTGGTTTTGTTTTTCTTTTCTTTAAAAGCATTACATTTATTTGGAGGATTAATTTTATCTTAATTAGTTTTGGAAATATAACCAGCACTAATTTCATTATCTAATATTAATGAAGTTTCTGTTAAGACTCAGATCTTCAAATCTTGGTAAGTAATTCTAAGCTGCAAAGTTAACCTCTACATGTAGCAATTCCAAATGAAATAAATGGACAGTAAGGGTTAAAACAATTTAGTTGTTATTTATTGTTCTAATTTCACACAGGGATGAAAAATAGGAGGGCATGAGGGATAAAATACTATCTGTCTGAAATCAACAGGAATTGTGTCTTCATGATAATCTTCAGAAAGAATCCCTTGAGCTGAGGTGGGGGGGTGACAGTAGGGCATCTCTCCCACTCCACCCCCCCCAGCCTTGGCAAAGTGAAGTGGTCAGATCAAAATCTGTGCTGAGTGTGGGTGTAAACAGTCCCTGTGGTTGGATCGTCCCCAAATGCTGGAGAGGCGGGTGTAGAACTCCCAGAAGAGGGGCTGCTGTGAGCTTGTAGCCCACGCTTCATGTTGGGGGGCTTGTGAGAGCTCTGTGTGTGTGATTAGTACTCCTTTGGATTAGATAGAGGTGAGTATGTGGATAACGAGAGACTTTAACATTTTCTAAATGTTGAATATTGTGGTTTAGCTGTTTTAGTGCAGATACTGATCCTGAAGGTATAGTTCACCAATTCCACTTAATTAGGTCATTAATGAATCAATAGACTGCTCCAATCCTGACTGGCCTTTAATCCCTGAGAACAGCAGTTTTTCCCTGTGGCACCAAGGAATCTTTCTTTAAGTTTAGTTAATGTGCACATAATAATGTTTCTGGTTTTAGAAAGGTGAAAAACTACTAACACAAATGTTTATTCTTTAGCTTCTATAGCTTGGCTGTTGGTTTGAAAAGAAACCAACAAGTTCTAAGCATCATCTACTTTAATGCTGCATCCTGTAATCTTCAGGAGTCCAAGGACAGTCTTCAGGCAGGCTTTTCACATGTGTTACCCTGTGTGACTAAGAAAAAATAGGAAAAGTCAGTCACTTGAACAGACCATTCAATATGGTCATTTGTTCAGAGGGATCCTAGAGCCCGTTGCTTCAGCTGTATTAAAGTGTGCACTGTGTGTTAAATTGCTGTGAGCAGTGATGGTCACACTAGGAATTAATGGTAACAAAAATAAATGAATTTAAATTCCAAATTTTATGGGTCACTAGAATTTTCTTCCTATCAGGGCAAAGTTACCTAGCAGTCATAAAGTTTAGACATATTGAAAAGGGGTGAGAATAAGCACACAACAAAACACATACATGCAAAAAGAGCAGTTGCTTTCTTATTCTGGCACTGGCTATTAAAGGGGAAATAACAAAATCCTAAAAGAAATTCATGAAAAACTAAGCTGAAAAATTTCTTTATAAGCAAAATCTTGGGGGAAAGCCCATAAAAAATAAATTCTAGGTAGGAACAATCAGTTCTGGTCTTGTAAAACTGTAAGCAGTGAAGGATGGCCAGAATTATCTACTGATCTGTGCTGTACCTATCTCTATGTGATTACTTTCCAGACTCCTAAAAAAACTTAAATGCTTGGTGGAAAGTCAGTGGTCAGAACAGGTTTTTGTGAAGGATGAATATTCAACAAATCAAATGATCTGTCACAGACCTTAGTGCCTCTGGGTGGTCGAGGTGTCATCGTGCCTGCATCCTGCACACATCCAGCGGAAGCCCTTGGTGATTTGAATTAGAGTAATATACATATGGTGCAAAGATGAAGCAAAATGTTTGCTTCTTGAAAGAGTTTGGAGGAGCAAAGATCATTGATAAATTGATGATTACACACTTTATTTTCCTTTGTAGGAATTCATATACAGAGTCAGTTTTGTAATTTTAATTTATACTTGAAAAGCTGTTTCAGAAATTCACGTCTCATATGACTAGAAACTTAATTAGTGAGCAGTTTGTACTGGCTTGGTCATGTGTTAGTATTTTTTAAAAATCTGATTTTTGTTATTGTGGAATATAACATACCTTTTCACAGATGTGATTTGAAGTGTTCATACAAGTCTAGGAACAATCTTTGCCACAAACTATTCTGGTGCCAACATTTGTTGATATTTTTTTCACCAATATAATATATTCTTTTGATTTTATCTCAATTAAAACAGCTGAAATGATGTATGAAGCAAAAATGCATCTTACCTTTAAAAATATTGTGAAAATGGAATCTAATTTTTGAACTCTGTTTTTGAGAGTAAGGTATACTGTTTTCTTTGACAGTTTAGTAGTACTCTTTCCTGTGAAATGAACAATCAGGATATTAAATCATTAATAGGTGACTTCTCTCATAGTGATAAGCAGCTCGTGCCAGAGGGTTTGGGATTGTGCCCTTCCTTTTAAAATATGGCAGCAGAATATGCTGTTCTCATGTTCCATAAGGGCCTGGGTTTGCTTTTACTGCTGCACAGACCATTTAGAGTGCAAGGGAAGGTTTAGATTCCTTCCTGCATTGCCCCTCAACCCTTTCAACTTTAAAGACACAAGAAAATAAAAATAGATAAGATAATAAGAGACTCCATTAGAAATGAATTGGTGAACATTTAGCAGTTCATATTTACATGTGACACCTAGAGTGGAAATACTCTTTAGAAAAGTGGTTAATGACTTTTTTCTCCAGTGGTCTGCTTAGTACTCCTTAAAGAAAAAGACTGCTCTCATCTCATGAAATAGTTTATTTGTTGGTTCCCAAAACTGACATTTTGGGTTATACCTCAAATTTCATTCAGCTTAAGAAGTATCTGAATAGGAAAAACAGAGGTCAAGAATAGGCAATTTTAATTATTCTTTTCCATTAGTATCTTAAAAATCAATGAGTAAGTGCTAGTTTCAGTAGCGTGTATCAGGGTCATTTTTTCTAAGATGGGAATGTTATCTTACATTTAAAACACCAAAAAAAAAATAAGTAAATTTTTGTAATTTTTACTTAATTTTAGAAAAAAATCAGCCGGGTCTAGAATCCCTCCTGTAATTACAGATTACCACATATTGCCAATTTTCTTGTGTATAAAATCCTTTCAGCTTATTCAGGTTAAATTTTCTTTAGAAATTGTTGCTATTGCTGTTGCAGTATCTTAAAAAAAAATAAAATAAAGCTGTCTCTCTAAATGACTTTACTTTTTCTGATAATCCAGTTGATGAGGCAAATGTATAAAAATCCCACTAATGTAGGCTGAGACATGTCCCAGAGTAGCTTGGTTCTCTAGTCAGGAAATCATAGAGCACTTAATAATCCTTCAGCCTTCTCCAGAAACGTATAAGAATATTATGTTTGCTCAGATAGATTTTATTTAATCCCTTCAGAATATTGCATTAGGCTTGGAGGCTGTATTTACTCTTGTGTGTTTCCAGTTAGCAAAGGATAAAGTTGGAAAAAAGGAATTTAGGTTAAATTGACTTCTAATAGGAAACTGTTCTGCCGAAACTCAGCAGCACATCTGGGTGTGATAAAGGACAACTCACTTTGACTTCCAGTCATGTAAGTGACTAAATTCTTCTTTAAAATATAATTAGGGATGTGCTACTCTCACAGCAGTTTGGTTTTTCCCTCCTACAGGAAGAAGCAGTAGTTCTTCAGACTGTGTATGTGACTCCAGTAACTGCTGCAGTGCTGAAGGGGAATCCACCCCGTGGCAGCCACATCCAGAAAACTCACATGAGGAGCAGGTAAACATGGAGCAGTCCAGAGCAATCTTGTTAATCAAAGCTGGAATCAAACTGTTGAAGTCTTTTGATGCTGCAGAAGGGAGCTACATATCCCAGCAAAGCAGCATAAGCGGTAGTTTCAGAGTAAATTATTATTTTTCTGTTGACCTTAACACCAGGTACAAATGGTAATTTTTCAAGGTGAAACTTGGAAGTGTTTTCTACTCATCTCAAAGAGGTAGAAAGCAGCCCTGAAGAGGCAGTGGCAGACTCTGCCTAAGAGTCTATTCTGGCATACACAAAGGTGGGTACTGCTGATTCCAATAGGGTTTACTGTGGAAATCTGAGGACAGTCTGTTTCTGGAGAACTGCAGCTCTTGGGAAGTTCAGCCTGGCCTCCCTCTGCCCCACAGAGGCAAAGTTGGTGTTAAGGGCTTCAAAGTAATTTTCTAGAAGACTCTAAGAATTTATTCTAATTCTACATACACACATACCCTGTGTTTTCAGTTGTAATAGGTTTTTTTAGGGGTTTTTTGTGTTTTTTTTTGTTGATTGGGGGTTTTTTGTTTCTTTTTTTTTTTTTTTTTTGGGTGGGTTTTCTTTTTTTTGTCCACTGGTGAATGAAGGAATGATAAGGTTATAGTTTCATAGCTGAAAATAGCTGGTGTTTGGCATTGGATTTGGAGTGGCATCATAAGTTCTTGTCATACATTTATGACTTTATTAGGCATCATCCTCTGGCTAACAGTCAGAAGAGGGCATGAGTCCTTTGCTCTGGTCCAGGACAGGTGGTTTTTTGTGATGTTGTCAGGAGACTGCAAACCTTGCCAAGAGACGGATTAATCCCATTTATAGCATTTCTGACAACTGTCAGGGCTGGTTTCTTTTATTATAACTTTGGTGATGAACTTTGCCTGGATATGCTTAGGGGAAAGCATCTCTGTTATGTTCTTGACTTTACATTGTTAGTTCTTCAAGTAGTGAACCACAGGCAGTTATATGCCAATAAAATGTATTTTGCTTGTCTAGGTATTAAGGCATTCTGAAATTTCTAAACTCTTTATTCCTCTCTGCTCTGTGACCTGGAGTGAAAAATGCATGAATAAACAGAGAAATAAATTATTTCTGGACAGAATAAACATCAAGAAAAATCTGTTAGGTGAAATTCAGCACTGGTGTGAGACACTATGAAAAATAATAAACATCTCTTTTTAACATATTGACATGAAATCTTGTCCTGATTAGTAATTAGTACTTTGGGGCAAGGGGTGGGGAAAAAGAAAAAATGAAGGGCCGTTTCTGAATGGGCTCTTTTAAAGCAGTATACAGTGTGTTAACCTTTGTGGGTTAAACAGCTATTGGAGGTGCTGGCAGGAAAATAATTGCTCTGCAGACAGCCCTCAGTTCGTGCAGCTGATTGACTGCACCCAGCTCAGGGGCTGCTCGGAGGAGTCAGGGCCAGTGTTTGCTTCCTGGACCTTCTGCTCCTCCTGTCTCGTTCCAGCAGCTTTTCGGTGAGCAAACAGGAATGCACACAGCGACAGTCACTTTGTCGTTCTTCCACTGCTTTCTTGGAAAAATGGCTTGTGCATGAATTAGCAATGGTTCTGATTTGTGTGTTTGCACTTTCTTTTTATAACAACAGAACACTGAATATATGTGAAAGCCAAGCAAATATTCTTTGCTATTGATCTTGCTAAATGAGCAGTGGAAAGACTGGATGACATTGGATACATCTTCCTGTCCTTAGATTTTCTAATAAAAAGGAAAATCCTTGAGAAAACTTTATTGTAAAATTTAAGAAATCTTCACATACTGTAAATTTTTCCTGGGTTTTTTTTGAGGAAAGAATAGGTATTTTAATGAGAATATGAAGCAAAGGTCTTTGAATTCAATGCTTATTACTCATGTTACCTGTCTTTCAGAAGGTATTGACTCAGTAGGCTTTTACTTGCTTTGCTTTTGTAAGATTCACTTAAAATCTGCTTGGGAAACCTCCTGGGACAGCATTACTCTGAATCAAACTGATAATGGAAATTGATGAGGGAAGAATAGTACAGTGCTGAAGTGAGTAATAGCCTTTAAAACAATCAAAGGAAATTTCCAGCACAAATGGGTTTTCTAATCATGTTTTCTTTAGGATTGCATCATATACAAAGGGAAATAGCACATTATTGAAGTGTATTGCATGTCTAACTCAAAACAACAGCACAATTTACCTTATGTCATTAAGTCTTACACAAACAGACAGTATTTTCCCACAAGGGGAATATTTACTTCTGCTTGAAATATGAAGTAATAAGTCTAATAGAAGTAGGAAGGTGTAATGTATTGTAAGTTATTTTGTATACCAACACAATTTCCAATAAACCTAGTTTTTACATTCAGCAGCTATGCAGTAAATAATTTACAATGATAATGGATATTGCAAAGTTTATGTTGGACACAAGGGGAAAAAGTTATGCTATGGGTCATAATTAGCAGCAGACTTGATACATGATATTCTTCTCTTTAGGGTATGTGAATTGTAAAATAAATGGTAGGAATTCTGAAAGTTTAATTGGAGGCTTAGCAGAGTACATGCTTTTGATGGAGGAATGAAAAAGGAGAGTTTTGGAGAGTTTGCCCCTTGGAGAATAAAGGGCAGGGGTTTGTTTACACTTTTTATGAGGAGGTCTGACTTTGAAATTAAGAAAATAGTTGAAGCAGATTTTTTACAGTGAGAAATGTGAGTTGGTGATGTGTTGTGTTTACTTGGAAGGAATAGAGTTGGAGATGAGAATTTTTTACTTAACAACAAAAATAAAATGTTGTTGTTACTGTTTAGCGTCTAATTTAATTTTATGTCCATTAAAATATTTTCAAGAATGGGCAAATTGTGGATTACATTAATCAGAAATTATTTGCTTTATCTACAATCTGATTATTATTGTAGTGAACTTTCTTGGTACAAACTTTTAATTCAAATTATTCTTTTTTCCTTGAAGATAAATGTCAAGAATTACATAAAGAATTCTGGTTAAGGTTTTAACAATAAATGAAAATACTAAATAAATGAAAACACTGCTTCCCAGTGTTTATTGGAGTTGCATTAATTGTGGAATCCTGGGGCACCATCTATAACTATTATATATGACACCATTGAGTCATATTTCATGACACCTCTGGGTTGTGGCTTGATTAATCTTTGTAGCTGAGATCTTGTTCTTTTCAAGGGCACCCAGGTGACTGCCAAACAGACAAAAAGCAGTGGTATCAACACACATATAATATCTGCCTTCTAGTCTTTGATAGGGGAAATGTTTCTGTTGCTTAGTTAGTTCAAACTGATGTATATCTGGTTTCCTAGTGTGACATTCTATAAAAAGTTTCATATCCATATCTTTAATTATTTTATAATCAAAAATTCCCATTTCCATACATTTGAGCTAAAGACAATTACCTGAATCTTTCCCAGATCTTTTTAAATTGGCACTTAGATTACAAAAAAAAAAAAAAAAAAATAAAAAAAATGGCATGTATCAGTTCTTCAAGTTCATTGACTCAGATTATTTTGCCTTGTAGACCTACATAATACCTCTTTGCAGAGCTTCCTTCTGTCCCTGTCTACATTTGCACTTGTTTTCCATTTTATTTTTATTTTTGAAAGATGATAATTTAATTTGAGCTCTGTTTAGATTTCTAGCTGTGTACATTTTTCTTCTGTTACTGCTTATAGCATTCAAGCATCTTCCTAGTTTCCTGAATTTCATTCACACATTAACCTATGGCAATTTTGATTTCTCTTTTCATTATTAGGGCAGTAGTAGTGTGTCAGATCTGTTCTGCTTGTAAGATTAATCACATCTCTGTTTAGGTCACTTTAATTTTTCACAATCCTGTGATAACATCATGATCATAAAAATTAATTTTAATGCAGAATGGATAGTTGTCTCTATCCTTTAACAAATACGCTGAGTTGTCAGAATGTGTCAGGAACCACTCCAAATTTTTTGTAGGCAGGGTGAGAACAGCACTATTCTACCTCTTTAGACAATGACCTAGGATTACTGATCACTGTACTAAATAAGGGTTCACCCAAATAGATTTTTTTGTAGGAATGAACAAAATTAGATCCGGAAAAGTTCTTGCCTTCCATACCTGTTGTTATTTACATAACAAAATTTCCAGCACTAAAGGACATTTCTCCTTGCCGAGTTCCTATGGTTGCTTAATGGAGTAAAGTAAGGAATAGTGTCTCAGTCATTTGGGGTATTGTTGTTTTGGTGGTTCTTTTGTTGTTTGATTTGTTTGTTTAACCTCTTTAGCTGTAGCAAAGACTGTTCTGCTGGGTTCTAAGCTCAGCAAAGAAATCTTGCAGAAAATTCTGTTCTACATATTCAGAAAGGAGCCATCAGTATTGCAAATTTCATAACTAGTAAACAGGTTTTCCAGCTCTCCAGAGTAACAGAAAAACGAGACACGTGATTAAAATTCATTCAGTCATTGTTTCACTGTGTAGAGCCAACACTTGTGGAACAAGTGTATATTTTATGTACATGTAAAGAATTTAAACCAGCTGGAGTTTCATGAAACTTTGAAGAGAGATACAAACCTTTTGAGGAGAGGAGGAGTTCAAGTGTGAATTTAATTATGAACTATAAATTTACATGTTGATTTCCATGTAGATTTCTCTCTCTTTATGGTTGCAGTTAGGGAAAAGACAATTTGCTTCCATTCTGTTACTTTGTCCCTTCGAACTTCTCAATTTACTTGAGACCCAGGTGAAGGGAGCTGGGGAAGTGAAGAAATTAAATGTGCTGGCACATAGATGCTCTAAATCTCCTGGTCTCTGTGCTGCCTTAGTCCTGGACAGATGCATGAATCATCACAGAAACTGGCTAAAAATAGGCATTTTGATGGTGTTTCTCTCATAACCTGTCGAAATTACACACAGATATGTTAAAAGTTGGCATGAATTCCTTCCATGTGGAAGTAACATGTAGGAAAACTATAGGGGCTTCCAGAATAATGTCACTTGATGGAATCTTTGAAGATCTCACTATAAAAGCAGCACATTTCTTTATCAAAATTATTGTGAGCTCTTTCACATATATTTGTGCACATTTGTTTGAGGGAAAGATTAGGAGCAGGGGTTTAAGTTCATGAAATACAGTTATTTCTCTGAAAGTTTGGTGTCATTCATTTGAAGTGAAACCTCAAGGAGAAGATGATGAATCTGCCAGAAACTGTGGAAGAACAATGACTGAGAAGTTTAACTTTTAATTTACTGTGGCTTCACTGACAATCTCTCCTTCTTTAACTTCATTAGCTGGAAAGAGAGGAAACTGCTATCCAAGAGATAGCAGAGAGAAATTGATGGCACTTTAACTCCCCGCTAATATCTTTGTGAATGAAAGAGCTCTTTTGAAGACTGAGTGCAGATGGCACATCCTCTGATAGTCAGGCACTTTTTAATGACTTGGATCCTGAGAGGTCACAGCCTCACAGCTGGAGAAAAGGTGACATTTCTGGAGGGACACGAGTTCTCCTGCCTCAGAAGTCATCCTCTCTTCCTGGATGGTTGTGCTGTAATTGAACTAAAAGAGAAGCTGCGTTGCTTCAATAGAGACCTTTTTATAGACTGTAGCATCATTAATTCCTTAGGGGAACAAATGCTCTGCTGGCAGAATGTTGTTATAGGGTACCATCTTCTCAAGTCGAGGATAGGGAACCAATTATGGAGGAAAAAGATGAGAAGTTTACTGAGGTGGCCAACAGCTCAGTGAGCTACAGTCTTTGTGTGGCAGAGTTCTGGAAATATTGACTTTGCCAGGTCCAGATAAGAACAGCCTGTGCCTGTGCTCCAGGGTGCCTCTCTCCATCTATCAGAGGTGTTCATGATGTGCTTATTCAAAGTGAAATTTTCTTTGGTTATGCTTTAGCAGACTGTTACATCATGCCAAGCACTTCTGTGGATGTTTGAGCTTTAGCTTTTAATCCTTCTTTTTTGCTTTGCTGTTGTCTGTCTCACGACCTTTGATATTAATAATACTGTCAACAGTAACAGGAGAGAACTCATTGCAGATAAGCTCACCAGAAAGTTCTCCTGGGTGATTAACAATTAGAGTGAGGTTAGTTCAGGTTTTCTCAGTCATAAGTGAATCAAAGAAGGTAATGCCTCACCATGGTCTATATCCTAAGATTGCTAGCAAGTTGCCTATAACTGTACTTGTAATGTTCCTTCCAGTCCTTTGTATTTTCTTCCCTTTTCTGGGCTTCTGTTCAGTATTTCTATGCTAGACTCCTTTCCAAACTGCATAAAAAAGTAGTTTTGGTTATGATGAATCTCTGCAGACAACACAAGAGGCTTCCTGCTGAAGGGTACACATTTTGGTGTTCTGAGGAAACACCTCCACTGCAATGTGCAGTCACTGTAGTGGTGGTGACCAACACTGTGTGCCTCGTGAATGTGGCTGGCTTTTGGACAGGACTCAGTCTCTTGGATGTTTCAGCAGAATATGAAGCACATGATGCTACAGCTGTTCTCTGCAGCCCTTGCAAAGGAGAGTTGCAGAAGCCACAGGGAAAATGAGCCAACCATTCATAAATAGTTTTCCCCTCTATATTTGATTTTAAAGGAAATATTTTTTTTTTTAATAGGTTGAAGTCTGTCTCCTGTACATGAATAAAACTTTGATTCAAATCAATGGGAGGTATCACTGCAGAAAGTTAAAGTAATAGCAAGGAAAACTGGTCTTAAATGATGTTGAAAACATTGTTGGTCTCTTCAGAGCTAGATATAATATACTACAGAGTGTACAGTTTCCCTTTATGAAACATGCATGACTTGTATTAGCTGCTGTTTATTGCGCCTGTGGTTAGTACTCAAGTGGTAACTGAATAATTTAAAATTGCAGATGTGAGTCATTAACTCTCCTGTCTTCTATGGTTTTATCAGAAACTGACCTCTCCAAGTCTGTCTGCAAAACAGACATGGGAAAACAATAGGGAAGTTTTGGGTGGTGCTTCTGGCTATTCTGTAAAGACCTTCACTTCACTTCCTTGATAAATCCAAGGGACTTTGGAAAATAAAATACAATTCTTACAGGATTTCTAGAACCTTTTATAAAAGGCTTAGTCACAGCACAGCATGAATGAGAGAGCTTGGTCAGTCTTTAAAAAAAAAATAGGCTCAGTTTTGGGAAAAATAAGGCATGACCTCTCTGCCATCCTTTGGTGAACACTGGTATGCACCATAGAAACAGGGAGCATCAGAAATTTGGGACAGAATATCTTTTTCACTTGCTAAATAATTTTGGTTTGTATATTTATTTTTTGCTGTCAGTTGCATGAAGATTTTATGCTTTGTAGCTTGCTTGCCCCTTCAGACATCCAGCATTTGTCTCAGAAACAGGAAGGAATTCAGGAAAGTCCAGGGACTTGCAGCATATCTTAGCTATTTAAAAGTGATTGCCCTGGAAGAGGATGTTCACCTGTTGTGAGCTGCCAAGTGATGAAACTGAGGTAGGGCAGAACTGAAACCCTTCACAAACAATAAGTGCAGGCTGCCAGATGTGCTTTTGGATTTCCCCATGGCAGGCACACCCTGCACACACAGCACTACTCTGTTCTGACAAACACTGAATACAGGTGGAAGCACGTGGTTCAAGATGAACTTGGCAATTGCTTTTCCCCTTTACTTGAGGTAAAACACCTTTGCTCTTGCTGCTGCTGTAATTGTGATGCACTGTGGTGCTGCAGACACTGCGGTGTGTGCTACAGTCAGACTGTCTGCTGGGCTCTCCTGGCTGATACACTTAGAGCCTGGAGAGATTCCAAGCTGCAAATTGCTGGTTCATGGCACATGCCATGAAAAAGTACTCCAGGGGTGACAACCGCTCTGGATTTCCTGCTAATTCATGGTCACATTCCTTCTTGTAAAAATCTGGCAGGATGGTTGTGAAAGTCAAATATAATTATAATATTCAAATTTTCTAAGATCATTATTCTTTGATCTTATGGGGAGTACTTAATTCCATTATTCAGTGTTATGACAGTGATTTTACAAAACCAGGAGACAAAGGACAGATTACATTTTTCTGTATGATTTTTCTAAAAATAGGATTCCTGAGTAGGTTTAAACTCAACAGCTCAGTGGCTTATTCCTGCCCACAATTAGAGCAGTGACTGTGTGTGAAGTAACAGAACAGGCTGTTAAAAGTAATGCTCGGTGGTTTATCTTCCAAGGAGGGATTAATGCGCAAAAAGATTTGCCATCCTCTTGTTTTCCTTTTCAAAACCAGGTCTAAAGCGGGAAATTGTTATAAGATTATGTGGACTGTAAAATGATGGCTTTGATAATTTATGTTCCTGCAGATAGTTTACTTTATAAACATGTGCATATGAAATACAATATAAACACAGTGCTCTGTGTGTATAATATACGTACTTATCTATAACTAGTCTGCATTTAACCAGCAGATTTTTTGTATGCTGTTTTACAATTGTCTTAGAAGGTTGTGATCTGTTAACCTTTACAGGATTTGTCCATAAAGGTGTTTAGTTTCAGAACAGAAATAAGTTTGTATTAGCAGTTGTGCTGCTCGTTTTCTTGATGTGTACAACTCGTTGCTGGCTGTCAGTGTCTTCTGACCTGGCCACGGAGCCCACCCTCATCAACCTCACCCATCCAGTGCGAGACTAACTTTGAAAAGTTACTTTCTGTATTGGATTCATAGTTCTTAAGAACTTGTTCTGTCTGCTGGACAAGTCCTATTTTGCTGGCCCTGTATTCATGGTTCTTGGAATATGAGTAATTATATAGTGAAAGCTGCGCTGGAAGGAAAAATGAGTGTGCTATTTCCAGAGCAGAGCTCCTGTGGGATGTGCGCAGTGTGCAAAGTCATCCTGATGTAAGTGGCCCAGACTTTCAGGTAGGTCACTGAAAGGCCCTCAGGCAAGAGCAGCTGAAGGGTACCACAACATTTGCAGCTATTAATAGCTGAAGTCCTGGACCAAAATTGATTTCTTGTCCTTAGTTTAAGTTCATACCTTCCCTTCCTGGAAAGCAAATACTTCACTAACACACTGTATGTGCAGCTGCTCTCATGACATTCTCACACAGAGGTTTTATGCCATGCTTTATAGATCTGGAAAACTGGGAAGTGGAAGGTTACAGCAAAATATTTCTCTGAACTTCCGCAATGAATTAGAGAGTACATAAATTCCCATCTGATTGTTTAGGTAGATGTAAGCTCTGTTAGAACCCAAAACTAGCAAGCAGGAAACTAGTAAATTAACTCCCATGTTACCCCTTTTTGCACCCACTTTGCAGATGTACAAATCTGCATTTTGAAGTCAAGTTCCAAGGAGTCTGGCTGTGTTAGTAAACACAGTAGAGCACCTAAAGTTTGGTAACTCAGATCCATTCCCAAAACTTTTCGTTATTGCTATAAAGTATTTGTTTAGGAAAAAAAATTGTCTTCCTCTTTCTGTCCTTTCCTTTCCTTTGGGAATATTAGGAGATCTTGTGACAAGGTTAAGAGGAATTTGATCTACTGACATCCAAACCATTCAGGAAGCAATAACCTGAAAGTACTGTAGAAGTGGAGAAATTGCTTGGGCTCAGAGGTTTTACAGCTTCTTCCCATAAAGGAATGCCTAAGAAGTGAGTGAATTTTGGTGAGAGGGAGGGGTCCGGATGATTTGGAATAAGTAGCAGGGTGTATCTGTCTGACACAAGGAATGATTGCAGCTGTAAATTGAAGGGGTTTGACTCTGATCAGAGGCTGCTGTATATGTATTTTGCATGAGAAAACTGAACTAAGATATGCAACAGTGAAAATAACTATTGCTGAGCAAGATAGGAAAATAAAGTAAATGATCACAGCCAGGAAGGTTTTTGGAGCCTTCTGCAAGTTGTGACCTTCCCCACATGAAAGATACTTTTATTTGACAGCTGAAGTAATTTCCTGGTGCTTTTGAATTGCCAAATGTACCAGTAATGGAAGATTGTTTCCTGGGTTTGGTGGTCTTTGTGTTTGTTTGTTTGGTGATGAAATTGCTACTACTGTAAATGCTGATTCCCAAATCTTGTAGAATTATTTTTTGTTTGGTTTGTGACACATGCACATGCAGATACAAAAAAAAAAAAAAATAAAATAAGCTAACAGAAATATTATGTGCTTCCTAGCAGTTTAAATGGCATAAAGACAGCAAGTGATACTACTTAAACATAGCAAGTGATGTTTTTTCAGCTGAAACCATGTGAATTGAGGAAGAAAGTCACACCTATAACATATCTACAGCTTGATGTGAATCAAAAATGTGGATATATGTACATTCCCAGAACTGGAAAACAAGCAAATTACATGAAAAAATTACAGTAATCCAAAGCAGAGTAACGTATTTTGTCTAGGGGAAATTTTATTTTGCATACTATGTAAAGAGCTTCACTTGAAGTAGAATTTTGTACATGAGTAGACAGAAAATACTTCTAAATACTTGGGAGAAAAATGCTCTCCCCACTCAGGCATTTCAGCATGAGAGAGTGTGTGTAATGTTAACTTAATGGTGATGATGCCTGGTATGTTGTAGTATCCTGTTTTATTTCCTCTCCATTGCTTTTGAGTAAATGAGTAGGCTTTTATCATCACACAGAATGTATGGCTTCCATTCCACCTTCTTGGCTTTCCCAACAATTTCCTATTAGTTGCAACAGTAACTTAAAAAACGGCTGATTCTTTTAAGAGTTTGTTGATAAACATCAACAATTAGGTAAAATTCATTCCTAGGAGGATGAGGTTTCTAAATAGAAGAATCTATTTCCTGTTAATATATGGAAATAGGAATTGGAAAACAGAATAAATGAAACAATCGGCTGAAATAAATTAGCACTTCCCTTTGAATGCAGCTCCAGACAGTGACATTGTGTTTTATCTCTAAGTCCTTTTTATTTTTTAAAGATCTGTTGCTTTACCAAAGATGTCACTGGAACAAACCCACAGTAGCAATATGAATGATGCTTCAGAAATTTCTTCCACAAATATGGGAGCTCCCCCTTCCAAATGACCTAAGAAATGTCATTGTAAAAAAAATCATTGGACTCTAAATTTCTAAACAAAATATTGCAGACGTGTCTCACTGCTGCTTTCTGGGTCTAAGAAGTTCAAGTAATTTTGTAATTAAGGAATGGTCTGGATTTTGTGTCTTTGTGTTTCTTGACACAAGTAGTACAACTCAATGAAAATCCTAAGTATATTTAGCATTTTCCAGAGGTGAAGACCAGCAATTCAGTGGACAGTTTTACAGGATGTACCATGCTGGTTTTAGGAACTGCAGAGGAGGATTGTTCTCCTTATTCTACAAGAAATCCCTACATACAGCATTTTAATGGGAGCTTTTTATTTTTTTGTGTTATTGCATGTAGAATGGGGAGTGAATTTGCAGAAAGTGTGTAATTGTCTCGTGTTCAGAGCAGCAGTGATTTACTTTGTGATGTGGAAGATGCCAGAAGGGCTGCAATTCAGTTTACCTTAATGTTCATAATTTCAACCATTGCCTACCCAATCAATGGAATGTGGGAAGGATTTTGTCCTGTTACTCCTGTGACTCCTTAGAAATAATTCTGGCTTCCTGTGCTGCGTAATGCAGAGGAGGTTTGGATTCTTATTTTCAGGACAATGGAGATTTGGTATAGTGCAAAACTGCTCTGAGCTGATGGATTTTACAGAATGAGTTTGTAGCTCTTTTAAAAAAAAACAACACATACCTTACTAAGCCATAAAGTGTGCATGAAAAACACAATTAAAGTAATATTTATCATTTTCTACACAGTGCTTAGAAAGATGTGATTCCAGAAAGATGGGAACAATTGATTGCCATTGCCCATAAAGAATCAAATGAACTCACTTATTTAAAGAACTAGGTGTGAATTTGCTGGATTAGTGATTAGCTGCAGTTTTCCAAGAGTTAATCCTCCCATGTAAGAGAAGAACCATGCAATTTATTTTTAATGCAAAAGTGTCAGGAAAAAAATTCCTTCCATTTTGATTTTCACGTAATATGTTTAAAGGTTTCTGGTATGATTTGTCCAATCCCTTTCATAACTGGCAAATGGAAGATGGAGGTTTAGCAGCACTGTAGGTGTCAGTAGAACTTTTAATGGATTGGTGTTGGTTTGGCTGATGACACACAGGTGAAACAGCCAGTAAGTTGTTTGTATTGCAGTGGTTTTAGATGACACTAGGAATTGAAGAATGTGATTCCCTTGTCTGTCTCTGTGTCTTTTTGGGTCAATAATAATCAACTTCCTTTGAACATCTTTGCTCGGTAGGTTTTTCATCATCTTCAGTAGAGCCAGGATTTTTCTGCTTGAAGTGTGTAATGTGGACTCTTGCTCGTGAAAGGCTGGGAATTAAGCCACCTCTGTGAAAGGCTTAAAAATGTGGGTTTGGAGTTTCATTTATGGCTGAAATTCCAGACATTAGTTTCAGTGCAATAAACAGTTACCTCTTTTATTGACTGGACTCCATACCAAATAGGAAGTATTTTGGTGCAGTGTTAGTGTTAGTGATGTGAAATGTGGCTGTTTTCTTTATGACTTTGAAAACACACTCACATAATATAGACCCCATAACTTCTTACTCCATTACTCAGCTGAGAAGACCTAATGTTTTGCAGAGACTGAAAATATATTAGCTTTCTTGCAGCTGTCATCATGGATACTTCTGGGCTTTGTCTTTAATCTATGGAATAATCTGTTCTTCCTTGCAGTCTGTGGAACTGTCTTTCCCTGAAATGAGACTGAAATCATAATGATGCTTGGTTGTAAAATTCACCTAGCAGCAGCAGCTCAAAAAATACTCCTATATGAATTTTTGAAATTCAGAAATTAACTTCTGAGACAAGCAAAAATTAAGTGGTACTAATAAACATACTGAAGGGGAGGTGAGAAATGAGTGAGGGAAGACAGAAAATTTAAATGCTGTGTAAATTGCTCATACTTGAATTTAGATTCACTTAATCCAAAAAGGTCAAATAACTGTTTTTGAAACTTCTGTCAGCAAATTACTTAGAAAATCATGACCTGGGAAATTAATTGGATAAGGTCAAAATAGCAGATGATCCAAAGACAGGATTTGACACGATGTTCCAATGTGCAGGATAAAATCATGCTTTCCAGAACCCATTTTGGGCCAGGGGTACTTCTGCCACATCTTCACAAATTTATTACATGCTGACAAACAAATAACAGCAACAGCAATGAATACAGACTAGCTGTGTCCAGAATAGAGAGAACCATTTTACTTGGAATATTTTCCAGTTTAGCTGGCTCACTGTGCTAGAATTTTGGTTTGTTTCCATTCACATTAAATATATTTTATTAAGTAGAATTGACATGTTCTACGTAATGAGGATATGAGACAGAAATTATTATGATTTTATGAGAAGAGTGGGATTATTTTAAAGTCATAAGTTTTCTAAGGAAGTTGCACAAAACTGTAAATTCTGTTTGATACTCTAGTATGTTTTACAGTGTACCTACAAAAACAAAAATCAAACAAACAAAAACAAAAACAAAACAAAAAAAAAAACAACAAAAAACCAAACAAAAAACCCCAAAAAAACAAACAACCAAAAACAAACAAAAAAAACAAACAAAAAAACAAACAAACAAACAAAAAAAAGACTTTTCTGAGAGGAAATCTAATAAGTTTTGGAGGTAAAGAGATAAGGCACAAACCACATAGGATTGCAGTCTTTACTACCTAAAGAAAGAACTTAAAGATTAAAAGTAGTGATTAAGGTCCTATTATCTGTTTTTAAATATATACAAGCAATAACCACTTCGTGATTTAGCAGATCAATTAATATGAAGTCAAGCTCTCTCTAGGATTATTCAGAGCTATTAGTCTGTACTCTAGAGATTTTAGACTTTATATTTTAAAAGGCAAACTATACAAAATATGCATTACTTAAATAATTAAAACAACAATCCAAACCCTGTTTTTTCCACATAATTTAATTACCTCACCCAGACCTCCATAATTAACAGAGACAAGAACTCATGTCAGTAAAATACTAATGTTCCATAAGACTGAGCAGATGCTTCTTACTCCCAGAGTATAATTCTGCGCTCTCTCTCCAGAAATTTCATGAGAAGATTAGTGGATAAATAGATATTGTTCACTTGAGCTTAATATTTCTTTTGGGTTTTTAGCCCATTCTTACTGTTTCAAACTTACTTTCATCCAGAAGTGGAAAATTAAGGAGTAGTTAGATTTATCGTTTTATTTAGAAAAGTTTGAAAGTAATACTGGGGGAAGTATTTAGATACTACAGAGATTTGTTCTGTACAATCATTTCTGCAGTGTGGGAAGAAACAAGGATATGATACAGCACAGTAATTACATGATTGCTTCTTGAGTGGATACAATTTTAATTTTTTTTTAAACCATCAGACTTGTCTCATTAAGAGTTGCTGTGACACTTTACTCATGCAGGGTGAGCTTGTCCTGCAATATTAGGAAGGGCTTGAGTGCACACATGAGTCGTCTGTAGATCTTTCGGGTGTGTCTGGTATCAGAGAAGTTCTATTTGGCAAATGGTGTCAGTGAGGAGTGGTGTGACTGGCCAGCTGTGCCAGCAGCTGGCTGCAGAGCCCCAGCCAGGGCTGAGTGTCTGTGGGACATGTCCCATGCAGGGCACAGTGGTGGGGTCAGCAGGGACAGCAGAGAGCAGGAGCAGGTCCCAATCACCTGTACCTGCACGTCTGTGCAAGGGTGAAACTTTCCCTTCTCCTACCCAATCATCCAAATAATTAATTGTCCACTTGACATGTTGCGTGTTGATCCTCTTTCCTCTATTAAAGAAAGGAGGAAAATCTCATCACAAAAGCAGTGCAAAGTTCATAGAAAAGACCAGAAAAATTGTGCCTAACTGTTCTTTATGATGACGGTTTATTCAGTATGAGAGCAATACTTGTTTTCCCTTCTTAACTTGTTAGAATTGGGAGGCAGACAGGAATCTAAGCCAAATTTTTTTCTTTTCTGAGGTAAGTGGTGGCTACACTATACAATCCTTTCCTTTGCATATATATAAATGAGCATGCAGCTTTGTCTGCAGGGAGTGATAGGAATATAAACCAAGAAAGAGATGCATTGATACCTTCAGCATTTATTAATATGAAATGATTTTTGAAGCACACCAATTTTAATAAAATACAACCTGATGTGCTACTTTGACCAGGTACAGCTCTCTAACTTATAGAAAGATCAGACATTTGTAGATATTGGTCTAAATTCAATACATGGTCTTAAGCTGCATGTTAAACTAAAAACAAAACATGAGTATATTAAACAGTATGAAGAAAGAGAAATGAGTATATTTTTAGCTTAACATGGGTAACAGATACAATGGGTGTCCCAAACCGCTCAGTTGAAAATAGAAACATAGGCCTGCTAAGGCCGTTCTACCAGTGTCTTATATTTAATGCATAATATTTTTGAGATTATAAACTTAGACTTAGTGACAGGATAAAGACATTCAAACTTTTTGTTTGACTCATTATACTGTTAAGCCTTTCCTCTGTGGTCTTAGCCTTTTCTTTTCCTTTTTTATTTTTATTTATTCCTAGTTATACTTCAGTGGCCTACTAAATGTGTTCAAAAATATTTTTCTTCCCTTGCTGTTTAATTCCTCTAAATATTTAGAAATGGCTATATTCTCCTTCAGTAGGCAGTTGGCTAATCTATACAAATTCATCTAATTTATAAATTATTCCTTCTAGCCCATTGCCAGCTTACACGAAACTGAATGCAAAGTAAACATGCTTCAACCTTATCAATCAGCAAACCAAGAACAACAATTCACCTTATTAAAGAGCAGCAGCTTAAGCCAAAGGAATGGAAAGTTCAGATTTTCATGAGGAATACTGAGAGAATTTGGCAAAGCAAAACAAGTGCTTGTTCCTGCACTGATCAATCCCTTGGTGAAGTGCTGGGGCTCACTGCTGCTTGTTTGGTCACTTTTCATCTCTGTTGGAGTCCTGAGAGGGCTGCCCTGAGGTGACCGGGGGAATTTGAAGTGGAAGATACCCCTGTTCCCACAGAACAGTTGATGAAGGGCCCCAAAACCCTGCATAGTAAGCAGCAAATGTACAGTACAGAAATGCATCAAATGTCCCTTGGTTCTCTGAATGGTATTAGAGAGTTGATGGTACTTTTCCACCTGAGAGCAACCCAGAAGCTTTCCAAATACTGAGAGCCTTTAGATTTAAAGGAAGCAAAACCCATTGCAACATGAACACAATTACAGAACTCTAAAGTTTTTCAGAATATTTTATTTTCACTCTTTGTTATTTTAATCCTTTAGCAGCAACAGCAAAATATAACTGTGAGAGGTGTTTTTGCTTTATGAAGAGTTTTCTTTAGCAGAAAGCTTTAACATATACACATGGATTTTAAAAGCTTGGAGGTTTTTTCACATTAAACAGATTTCCGGGAGGGCAAAATACATAAATAGATAGAAGAAATCCCTGATTTTTGCGTGCAAATATCCACTACAGAAGAAGATACACAGCAGTATGAGTCATGCTTAATTATTTAGTGACTATCAAGCTTACTTCTTGAGATTATCTCTTCTAAGTGTATTTGGCCTTGATTTGACTCAGTATCAGTTTAACTGTGCTGTAAGTTAAGGAAAAGTTCAGGTGCTTCTTGATATTTAGGAGCAGTGGAGTAATGTCAATGGCATGGAAATAACATCTGTGGGTAAAATCCCTGGACCAAAACTGTCTCTGTAAGTCGGGGAAGAGATTTGCATGCACATCCATTTGCTCACGCAGGTGTCTGTTCTGTATTCAGAATAAACAATTGCACACATCAGCCACTGTTTTCACTTGCAAATGGTTACTGTGCATATAGATTTTATGGGAGCTTTATGCAACCAGGCCCTGTAATAACAGCCAACAACACCTCCCATTTCAGTGGTGTTATTGTAGAATGATCACTGCTGCCACAGTTGCCTGAGAGTTGTGATATTTTATTTCTGAAATTGCATGTTTCTATATTACCTAAAGTCATCACAAACAAACAGTGGTTCAGTGATGAACATGATGGATGAGTTTAAAAGCTTAACATTTTGTTGGGTTTTATAACTCTAGTCATCTGAGAAGGGTAAGATGAAGCTCTGCCCTAACTTAGTCACCCATATTCTCAAATGAACCAAATACACAAGGTTTCACCAGCAACATTTTATGGACACTGCAGTGAGATATGTCTACAAGACATCCACACACCTTCCCTTTAGGAGCTGTGTATCTTCCCCTAGTTAACTGGAGGACTCAAGGGACATGAATTCTACCTTTCATCTGGGGATGAGCCTAATAATATTAATTTCCTCTGATATGTTTATTCGTATAACATGTTTTTCTAAGATCACAATTTGTTTCTATAGAAGCCTGAAACTTTTTATCTGCTAGAATGTAGGAAGTAAAAAGGATTAGACCAAGTAAGAAAGAGCACAAGGGAAACCTTACCTTAGGGTGACCTTTCTTTTTCCTTCATCACAATTTAGGAAGCTGAGCCTTGCAAAAATGATAATCTTACAGGGTTTTTGCATTGTCACTTAGAAAACAAATTTTTCCTCCTAGACATAGTGATAGTGAAGTCCTAAACCACAAAGAACAAGGAGTCCCCCTGGGCCAGCCTCCTCTTAGGTTCTGCCAGCGACTCTGGGAGTGTGCACTTTGCTGCTGGATTGTCACTGGAAACATTGGGGATGCCTTCCTTCCCCCTCAGCACCTGATTCAGCTCTGGTGTGAGGACAGAGAACTCACAGCACCAGCGAGCCCAGAGCGAGCGGTCATATGGCTTGTGTGCATGGATGGGGCCAAGTCACAGCTGGCCCCAGCTGGTTACAAATATGCTTAGCTTGGGTTCAAATCCATAAACAAAGAACAAACCAGTGTTTTTTCTAAATCAGCTCACAGCTGCAGTGGTTCAGTATCCCCGATCAGCATGCAGCCATTACATTTGTCTTTGTCTGTGTAATGCCTTCTATCCATGAATCGGAACAAAGAGGAGCTTTATATATATCATTTACTCCCTCGGTTTGCTGGAAGCTCAAAGGCTGCGCTGCATTTGTCTAAGAGGTTGACAGAAGGCATATATATAGGTATTCTTTGTCACAGGCATACATGTGCTGCTGACAGAACCCAAGAAAAATCTATGGGCTGCTCCAATTTTTCATCCTCAGTACGTGTGCTGTTAAGTGACACAATTGTAGCAATTTGGCTTTATTATTCAGACTAGAAGAGGTTGTTTAATTTCATATTTGGAATGGTTGCCTGTGTATATTTAACATCCTGGAGACAGACTGGAAATCCTTTTACCCATCAGGTAAAATTTGCAGAAAGCTAGTGGGTGCTCTACAGCGCAGACGTGCAGAAGCAGTCAGAGCAATTGCTTGGCTCCTTTCATACAGTGGGCTCTGAAATGACATGTCCTGTCCCAAAGAGGCCTTGATGTTTGCTGCTGTGAGTTTGCTCCATACATGCAGGCTTTGGCCTCACATAGCTCAATTCTCCTGTGATAAGGAGGCAGATAAGACAGATGAGGAGATAACTTCAAATAATATTATAACTGCCACAAGACAGATGCCTGTGCAGCAGAGGAGAGCTTTAGATGCTCCCAAGGGAAGGAAAAGATCTTGGCTTGCAGCTTCTGCCTCCGCTCCACAAAGGCTGCAGGGGCAGGGAACAGCACCAGTGCCCTGATCTGCTCGTTCCCAGCGGTTTGTGCTGGGAACATGGGGAAGCACAGGGGTGGGGGCCTGCTGTGGCTGAAAGGCAGACTGGTCTGCAGTCTTAATGGAGCAGGTGAGGGGGGAAGTGAGGGAATCGCCGCTGCACTCCATTGCCAGTTTTACCGGAATTGGTCCTGCGCTAATTTTTAGTTTTGAAAAAAATTCATGACTGTTGGTAGAAAGGTGTTGGATTTTTCTATTCTATTGCCTGAATCCACCTATAATTTCATATAAAATTGTAAGACGATTAAAAAAACCACTGTGGAGACCAGATGTAGAAATGGCTGCAAGCAGCAATGCTGAGTGTCAGGTGGGTTTGAGGTGATGAGAGTGAACAGGCATCAGTAGGCTGGTGTTGTTACTGTGCTTAGTAAATGCTGTGTTAATCTTCTGATCTTTGGTAATTTTTATATTTCAGCTTTTTGTTGCTGATTACAATAATCATAAGAAAACTGTAAGTGCTGAGGTCAGATAACTTCCTTTAATTCCAAAGACACTCAGAAAAATTTTCCAGTCAGATTGCATACTCTGTTCTGATAAATAGATTGTCTCCTCATCGGTGTCTTCTGCCTCTAATATTTTTTTCATTTTCAAGTGCATCAATAATTGAGTGTGAAATACATGCCACTATTGTCTTACTCTGAAAGTACTTTACAGGACCACCTATAGTTCTCATCTCTTTGTTGTACATGGATGGATAATGATGTACAATGGATGGGCTAAGTAGTAAAATATTTAGGAATGCAAAAAACCCTGCAGCAATTCCATTTTGACATTAATTCGAAATTCCCAGTAGCTAGATGGATACAGGGGTAAGAGGAACCCGGATCTGCAAGATACAGTCCTCTGTAAGACTAAGGGTTACACTGAGCTATTCTAGACTAATCTTAATTGCATTCTGAATGCTTCCTCATAGAAATTTGACCAAACTCATTCCCCCTTAGAAAATGCTGTGTGATCGTATCTGCAAACACCATGCACCAGAAGGGATATCAACAACATGAAGAAAAGGCAGTTTTCCTCCACACCCCCTATATTTTCTGTCC